>JBBBDQ010000894.1:5235000-5455000 GCA_037127315.1 Ascarosepion bandense | reverse complement strand
TTGTAATAAAAAACTGAGAAATCCGGTTATTTAAATTTTAATAAATTTTATCATATTTCAGAGTATAACGATTTCTGTTGGAATGTCATGAATTGCTTATTGCAATCTTATATTTTACCAGTTTTGAGCATCATGACAAAGATAATTCAACTATTCAATTTGAAATTGCAAATCGGAAAAAGTTTAGCATATTTCTAAATTGCAACTTGATTTCAGATGAATCCAATTTGTGAACTGAAACCCGTGAACAGCCACGTATATAAAAAGAATCTTAAAATGTTTGAGTAATAATAGAAATATCATATTTGCGAAAAGCAAATAAATCCATTCTATAATAGTATCTTGAGCAATTCATCAACCAGGCAGCCTAGTATACACTACTTGCTTAAGAGAAAAGTTTTAGGCAAATAGATAGGAAACAGTTGCAACAAACGCAAGAAGAACCCGTGAATGACGGACATTGGTGAGATCAAAACCAAGAAGCTGTAGAAAACCACGAACCACTTCCTCAAGAAACATGGCCAAGACCAATTTTCTGGTATACCACAGCGTAGGTGTCAGAAAAGATATATATTGAATTAAAGCAAGTTTTGAATAAATAAACGTTTGCATAAAATGGTTTACAAGAGAATTATTTTAAATAACGTCTCTGCTTGTTATTGTGGCCAAGATGAGAAATATATTCGATAATATTATGTAAAGCAACATTATTCCCAAAATCTTTGTTTAAAGAATATCACAAAATTAAAAAAAAATTGGGATAAAGTATAGAAGAGTTTAAATCTCTATCCAAAATGAAAATAAGAAAATGTAATGCTTTGTAGGCGGAAAAACAGATAGTCCGACTCAATTTGATTAACAGCAGTAGCTTCAGGCAATAATAATCAAAAGATCATTCTTTATAGCCATCGTTTTTTTAGTTATATTTTTGTATTTAAGTATTGTTAATAATCCCATCATTCCCCTCTTTCTGTCGACCTTGTCTTAAGGCGAGTAAATGCATAAACGAATGAACCGCATTTGCATTATAGGAATGAAATTTCTGCACCGCTGATTTTCACGTTTCTTTAGTTCTCGCGTTATCTCGGAATATGCAGCTTGTGGAAGTAAACGTGCAGTATGTTTGCCATTTCAGCGAGTGACAGCCTGCATCTGTGCGTTAAATTTTTGCGTTTCGCTTTATGCATTAGATTCTTTTTAATTTGATATATTTGTGTAAAAATTATAATCAAATATCCAGGAATATTAAATTCGAAATCATTTTCTGTGCAAATGTACTGCTGTTTAATTAACGAATTTACCCAAAATGCAAATTCAATGATAAGTTTTTGCTTAAACATTTCAATCACCTGAAGAAAATCGGAGCACACAACTGCCGAAACGTCGTGAATATGGCAACAAAGTTTATATCTGTGTAAATAAAACTTATTTAAGACTTATACCAGATTTTGGCCCGTTTCTAAAAAATGTTTGTATGAAACTGAACATTCAGGTATAAAAAGAAAATAGAATTTAAATGAGAGAGATAATGGTGAGAGAAAAAATAAAAAACTAGAAATTGTAGAGATAATAGGAGATTGTTAGCTAGAGGGGAGAGAGAGTGAACATGTGAGTGTGAGTGTGAGGAAGAAATAGATAGTGTGAAAAATAAGGAGAGCGAATAGATTGTGTGTGAGAGAGAGCTAATGAGTGAGAGATTAAAATGAAGACAAATAGACAGAGTGAAAGAGAAATAGACAATGTGAGAGAGAAATAAATAGTGTAAGAGAAATAGACAGAGTGAAAGAGAAAAAGATAAACAGAGAGAAATAAACTAACAGTGAGAAATAGACAGACAGACTCACAGTGAGAGATAGATAGACTGATAGTAAGAAACAGACACACTGATATGTGCGATATACAGATAGTGAGTAATTAACAGACTTACATATAGTGAGTGACAGACAGTGACGGAAGAAATCATTTTGAAGACATACAGAGTGGATAAAAGACAGACAGACAGAATAACAAGTAACAAAAGAATTTATATTTTGTTATACGCGTATATTTAATCCAATGCCATTCATTTGATTTGAAAAAAAATCAACAACAAAAAGAAACAAAACAAAACAAACGAAACATGACAACAAACCTTTTCAAAAATTTACATTTTGTGTAATCTGTCAAATCATAGCGATTCTTATTTTCACAGTGAAACGCAGTCCTTCACTGCAAAGCCTAGATAGATGCTAACTGTGAAAGTTACCACATACCAGTTTTATACAAAATAAAGATAAAACTAAACCGATTAAAAAAACCTAACACAGCCCTAAAACTGCAGTATAATAGACTCGTGATTGACCCGAACATGCAGGAAAAGTATATGGACAGTGTGAAAACGAAATACAAAGGAACTGGTAACGGAAGCTCAAAATGGGACTTTCACTAAGAGTGGCTTTTGTGACATCGACTAACGACGTCATCCCAAAGGCAAAAACACATTGGAAGAAAAATTTAGATGTAAAAAAGACAAAACAAATGCCAAGTTAGTGAACGGAATACAAGAAAATACAGAACGAAATAAGGAAAAAATGCAGATAAGCTAAAGAAAGATGGTTCAGCAAAAATGTGCCGAAGTAGAGAGAAAATAATAATAATGGTGAAATGCATAAAACATAAAGGAACTAAGCGGACAAAAGATCTGCTCAGCAACAGGATGTATAAAAGCAAAGGACGGTACACTCATGCCAGAAAAATACTTCAGAGATGGGATAAATATATTGGTGATCTCTTCCACAACAAGACAGAGAGAGAGAGAGAGAGAGAGAGAGAGAGAGAGAGAGATAGAGATATTAAAAAGCCGAAGTGGAATAGGCAATGGCCAAACTGAACAGAAATAAAGCAGCAAAACCCGATGGGATTGTAATAGAGATGTTGATGCCCTTAGAGAACTTTGGCATAGATAGGCTCACAATAATAATAAACAAACTCTACAACAGCGGCAATATACCGGAGGAGCTAAGCAGATCAATTTTTATAGCACTATCTAAGACGCCAGGTGCATAGGAATGAGAACTCCACCGGACCATCAGCTTGAACCGCATAAAAAACTCATCATCCGGATTCTGATGAACAGAGCACGCAGCAGAATTGGCCCAGAGATAGGACAAGAACAGTGTGGCTTTGTTAAAGATACCGGAACAAGGAATGCAATATTCATGCTCAGAATGCTATCTGAAAGAAAAAGAAAAATGCAGAAGGACCTCCATCTGTGCTTCATAGACTACGCAAAGGCATTTGATAGAGATACACAACAACCTCGACATTTTCGGAAAAGACATTAGGATAACCAAGAATCTATATTGGCAGTAAACCGCTTGCGTACGGATAGAAAGTGAATTCAGCAGATATACAAAAATAGAAAGGGGTGTAAGACAAGGACGTGTTGTCTCACCGAATCTATTCAACTTATACAGCAAAACAATTCTGAGAAAAATAAAACCGTTGTCAGGATTCATCATTGCTGGCCACAATCTCAACAATGTAAGATACGCAGATGGTACAGTGCTGATAGCAGACACGGAAAGGAAAATGCGGGACCTCAAACAAAAGGTAGCAAGAGAAAGCGAGAAGAAAAGACTAAGCATAAACTTCAAGAAAACTGAATGCATGGTCATCAGCAAAAAAAGAAAAAAAAAGAAAAAAAAGACCCCAAAATGGCAGCTACAGGTCGGAGAAAATAAAAGAAGTAAATAAATTTAAATACCGGGGAAGTATGCTGACAAAGGTTGGAAAGTGCGATGTCGAGGTCCAAAGATGCATTAGCATAGACAAGGACACATTTTAAAAGCTAACCAGAATAGTGAAAAACAGGAAAAGACAAGAGAGTGCTGGATTGCTACGCGATGTCTACTTGATCATCACGTAGCAATCCAGCACTCTCTTGTCTGTTGTCTGGATGACAGTGAGTGTTAGACGATTTCCTCAAGGATGATGGTGAGGCTTGAGGCAGCAGAGATGTGATTTTACAGAAGAATGTTGAGGATACCATGGACTGAACACGTCACTAACGACGAAGTGTTGGAGTGGATAGAAACGAGGAGAAAACTCATAATTAACACAAGGAAGAGACAAATTAGGTTTCTGGTACATGTAATGAAGGGGGAGGGCCTGGAGAATTTAATACTCACAGGTAGGATAGACGGAAAGAGAGACAGGGGAAAGCATCGCGAGATCTACTTGATAGGATGGCAGAGCGGGGTTTGGGAGAGATAACAAGAGGAAGTATTTTGAGTGCGACAAGAGACAGAGCCAAGTAAAAATCCATGATCACATACATCCTGAAGGAACACGGTACAAGAAGAAAAAGAAGAAAAAGAAGAAAAAGAAGAAAAAGAATCCATATTGATGATTTATTGGAACATTCTTTGTTTCTATTTCTGTGACATCATCTGACAAAAAATACTATCTTGGGTATTGGGCTTTAAGGATAAGCTAATAGAGTAAAATTTATAAGAATTATAGAGCCTATATAGTAATAGTTATGCATAATAATAATATGTTAATTAAATAGAAACATTGTCAATAACACAAAATTTCCCATGAGCGGATTCATTTGTTTCAAACGCAGGATGCAAATCAATTTTCTGTCTCCTCATAGTAGTAATTTTTCAGGTTATATTTTTAGAATAAATACGTCGTGTGAATTTTATCTATTTCAAATATTTCCAAAAACTTATTTGGTATTATAAGATTTTTATTATACAACATGAAAGTCGTTCATTATATTGTAAGTAAATGTACAACGTGCGATGAGTAAATTGTCATCATTTATATTTTTAATTTCGCGAATTCTAGAATCTGCTATTAAGAACTTTTTAAATTTTATATTCAAGATAAGACAACATGTCTCCTTTTCTAACAAAACTACCGAGAAAGGTCATGAATATGACAATAACGACAACAGTACGAATAATGTAAACAGTGTAAATAATTACAATACAATATTTCTAAGAAATATAGACCAAGATGAGCTAATTTGGCACCATGTAATCTATTAACGTTCTTTTCTATTCAGGTTTTTGCCATTTTGTCTCTGTCACTGATTCTTATAAAATCAGACCATTTTAGTAATAACTTTTTGGCAATAACTTTTTTGGATGTAAAGGTAATGTTGTTTTTATTTTCCTATCCATAATTAATTCAGTGTGACTTACACCGGGGTCTTGAATTGGCGTACTCCGGTTTACCATTAATACTTGATCTGTATCTGCTCCAGAATTCTATTTTAACTGCACTTTCTGCTTCTCCATTTGCTGGAGAATAATGTGAACGTGATTTTATGTGTTTAAATTTTAACTGTCTGCAAAATCTTTGAAAGCGTAACTTAAGCATTGTTTTGCATTACTTTAATTGGATTTTCCCTACGAAAGAAAACATTTTTCAACTACCCTATCACGCATTTGCTTGTCATTGAATTAAGATTTGTTGTTTCTATATATCTTGAGAAATAATCCATTGCAGCAATAAACTGGTGTCCTTCCCGAGTGAAAATATTTGTACCAATTCTTTTCCAACGATCTTAAGGACGTGGTGTTACTTTTAATTTTTCTTTTTTATTTGTTGGACTTTGTATGTTACAAAATGATCATTCTTTAGATACTCCTTCAACTCTTGAGATATTTTAGGCCACCAATTCTTTGACTCTCACTCGGCATTTATTTAGTGCCAAGTGACAATTATGAAGGTTTCTTCAAATTTCTGATCTACGTTTTACAGGTATCATAATTCTTTCCTGAAACCATAGTAAATTATCATGAACTGACAATTCATTTCGATTTGGAAAATATAACCTTATGCCTTTTTTTTATTCTTCCTTCGTTGTGTGTGTCCATCCATTTAGTGTGAAATGTATCATTTCATGTACTACAGTTCCTGTTCATTCTTTATTTTTATTTCATTTAATATTTTATCCGATGATGGTCTGATTCTTGCCACACGGTCTGTGTTTCACGTCCACATCTCTGCTGGTATTACTAACAGTGTCGGATAAAGCATTTCTTGATAGCGTATTAAGTAAAACTTGTGCCTTTCCTGAAACGTGTCCTACTACTGGGTTATATCACCAGAAATTTTTGACATCGTAATGTGGTACTGTACAGATGATGCGTGTTTATTAACGTATAAAGGGTTGAAATATGCCGATTATACGAAGTAATTCAGTTAAGTTTGTAGGTGCAAGCAATTCCGGAAAGATAGTCTTCCATTGCCGGGTTGAATTCCAGCTCCAGAAATTATGTCTAAAATATTTTTGACGTATTTTTTGAATTAAAACTTTTTTTTATTAAGGACTTATGAAGATGCTATTTACGGGTTCTAATATAGATTTATGTAAGTTTCAGTTGAGATAATGTTTATATTGGCCTCTGTATTGGTTTGATGTTAAATTTCACTGCTGTTTTACAAATGTTTAGAGTTTTATATCATAGACTATATAAATTTGTTTCTGTCAGCTCTCCTAGGAATTTTTTATTTACTGCCTGTATCGTATTATTTTTAGTTCCACAGGCTACAGTAAAATTATTTCTTTTCCCACATTTTTTGCTGTATTTCCTTTTCGCTTGACAGATTTTAAAATCACGTTTCTTTTTATGACATCTACGTTAATTACTGTTGTTGTTGTTGATGTTACCATTTATTCTTTTTAATTTTATATCTAGTAGGTTACTCTGGGTTAGTAATTTGTCTACATTCTTCTCGTGGGTTTTTTCTATTTGAGATTTTATTTTCTCATTGCTCCTGGACTTCTCTGTAGCTTTCTCGAGTTTCAAATCATGAAGTAATTGTAACCCTTCCGAAAGGTCTTTATCCTGTAGCCTTACCACAAGGCGGTTACTGATTTGATCATTTTTCTTTGTAAACACGCATGCTTCTATTAATTCACGCAGTGCGCAAGTAAAGGTTTCCCTAGTAATTGGACTCGAAGATAGAATTTTGCCCTTTCATGAATTATATTTTTAGAATTTTTCTAAGACCGAGTCGTACACATTTGCATCTTCTCGCCGTGAGAAAGAAAATCTCAGGATATATTTTTTGCTTCGATTCTCATGCAATATATTTATATTGTGAATTAAGTTTCGTTATTTTCTTTCGGATAGTTTCGTTGCTTCGCTAAACCCTTGAAATCTCTACGACCATTTCTGCCAACTTCCCGGGTTTGTAAAATCAAACGTCTCTGGTGTAGTAAGTTGAACATTTTTATCTTTTTTAATATTCTTTTCGAACTGAGAACTGTGCTTTCAGAAAGTAATTCTCTTCTTTTAGAAAGAATCACTTTTTGACACCAGGTTCCACTGGGCTTAGGGGTAAAAATATTTTATATGAGACTGACCACTGAAAAGTCAAAGCAACACAAAGACGACACGCGGTAAACTTAACAACTCATCCCTGCTAGATCCCAGCAGTTTCTAGTGGGACCGGAAAAATTTACATTCATCATCATTATTATTGATAACAGCGTGCTCGCACTATTACGGTGTTACGTTACAAATACGTTACCGTGTAAGAATAGAATAATAAATAATAAATTTAAAGCAAAAATTTGAACACATATTTTTCTGAATCGGAATTTGCATATTTTAAAAAAATAGGAAAATAAATGTTATATCATGTATACATTTTGTAAGTGAGGTAAAATTATACTGATGTTTGATGAAGATGTTCCAGCTACGGTATATTAGCAACGTTGCTGTAATGTTGGGAAAGTGTTTAGTATAAGCCGTTAGTTTCCGTTAAGGAAAATATTTGAGTGACAAAAATACAGCAACGTAGTCACAGCATTACATATCCACCAACCAAACAATAACCTATTTTCCGAATCACAAATACCTTCCGTGATAGCTGAGTAATCAAGTGTTGACATAATTTACATTATTTGGATTACTGTCTTCATCCTTTTGTGATATTCATATCACAACAAGGATGAAGACAATAATCCAAATAATGTAAATTATGTCAACACTTGATTACTCAGCTATCACGGAAGGTATTTGTGATTCGGAAAATGTATTTCGTTCACGTTCTTGCTGCACCTGTATTTTCTGAATATCTCAGTTTCCTGTATTTTCCTTAGTGACGGTGGATGAGATAAAGAGTTCGGTTCGAAATTCCAATCACCTAAAGAAGACCGCAGCTTAAAACGGCCGAAACGCCGCGAATTATGACAACAAAAATGAGAACAACAGCTCGAACAATGTAAATAATATAAATAGTTACAATATTCCATCTCAGAAATATAGACAGATATTGAGTAACAATTTTTCATTTTAACAATCACTTACCAACTATTAATCCGATATATATATTTATAATTGTGTATCTACATGATTTCTTGTGTGGATGGTTGCATATAACAGTAAGAATGAAAAATAAAAAGATGACATAGGTAAGGTTTTCTACTACACGATGTGTACTTGTTAATATATTAATCGATACAAGTAAGGCAAACATAAACTTTAAGATAAATCTCTATACAAATGGAAAGAGCTGGCTGTTCGTGCATGATATTTCACTCTCACCATCTGCCAATCATTGATACTTTCCACCCAACCGTAAAATGCGAGAATGAAAAGAAATTCCCTGCTTTTTAGATCTTCATTCGTCAGTTGCCATTTCACTACTCGTGTTGTTTGCTTGGCCGACATCTGCTGCTTTATTGCATTTCCTGTCAGAAAGCCTGAAAAAATATATATATTGCGCCTCTTCAAGCCTTTCTTTATGTTAAAAAACAAACGTAAAACGCGATCAACCTTCCAGATTTTGTTCAAGAATAGAAACATTATCATTTGGAATTGTTGTTTGGGAATCGAGTTTCTGTCTTTCAGGTTCTTTAACGATTGTTGCGTAAAACGGTAAATCTTTTGATTTCTTTTCAGTTCTTAACTTTGAAATATTTGATTTCCTTCTTAAAATAGTTTTGTTAAAAAATTTAATTTTTGAACTATTTATATTTGATAATAATAATAAATATTAGACAGCACACGTAAAACTAACGAAGAATCTTTCAGTAAGCTCGAATTGAGCGAAAACATCTTTCTATTTTCTTCAGTGCATCGTTCAAGTGAATTTATCATAATCACACGAAGAGTGAACGATTTCAACATACTTCGCTATATGAAGTGAATTAATTAAGGATTCTAGAAAATCTTTTTTTTTAAATTACACTGAACGATCAACCATTGTTAAATGTGACTAAATACTTCTTTCATGATATTTCAATTGCTTTTCGTTTTATTTTAAGAAGAGCAAAACAAAGACAAAACAATATATTAGTGAGATACAAACTCGCAATTCTTTTATCTTGGGAAGATTATTTACATATTATCGAATAAGCTACAATATTTAACCTATTTACATAGTTTGGACTGTTGCTCTAGTCTTTTTTACCGACGTGACTAAATGGATAAAAGCCTTGGTTGAAATTATCCAGTGGCTTAATCCAAAGAGTCGTTAGTTCAATACCCGGCCACAGCAGAGGTGAACAAAAAGTTGGAAAGTCGAGATACGAAAGAGAAATGACGGAAACTAAGATATCCGGAATAGGTGTGACACGTGGAACTAGAACAACTGGACAAAATAATGGGTTCCTTTCGAAATTCTAATCACCTGAAGAGGGCTGGAGCGTACAACAGCGAAATGTCGTGAATCTGACAAAAAGATGAGGACAACAGTTGGAACAATGTAAATAGTGTAAATAGCTACAATACTTCATCTCAGAAATATTGACAGATATTAAATGTATTTACAATATGAGATATTTACAATTAATAGATCATGAAATCAAGCCATAGAAACTTATTACTTATTTTCTCCCGGTTGATCGATGTCACCAAATTTGATGTTACTGTTTATGTCAATTCTGGCTAGAAGTAATCGGATGTCTAAAAGTACTGATGAGCTGTGATACATTGAAACAGATCTGTCTGCAGATGACTATATATATACTAACTAAATACTACCTAAAATTACAAATGAATAAAACAATATTTGACAGGGCTTCATATAATAAAATTCAAGATATAAGCATGGAAGTCGTTAGAACTGTACATGATTTTCCGTTTAGTTCGGCTGGCAGTTTTACACTCATCTGATTAAACGAAACAATACAATAGACTGGCTTAGTGTTACTGAATGTTTTAAGTTATTACTGATATAAAAGTTATTATTGTTATAAAGTTTTAAGTTATTACTTATGTAAAATATAAAATTAATTACTGATGGATATCGGCACGAAATAATCAATCAGAGAGCCGAGTTCAAAATTTCTGATAAACGGGTACATTAGCCGAATTCGAATTCCGGTTGAATTCGTTGCTTTCACTTACGCGCAAATACCTTTGGGAAAGTTATTAATCCGTCTTTTCTGCCTCCAGCTATGGGTTGAAGAGCAGGATAAATTGGGTTCTATAGCCTTAGTTGGCAACCAGTCTACCACAGAAAATAACGGCAACCTATTGTGGGAAAATCTTTTGCCCGGTCAGTCATGTCTCTTTCGAGACATAATTGCCCAAGCGATTAACTGACTGATCTGATGAAAACAAGACCAACTTTTATAGAATCCAAAAACTGAAATGAGTCGATCTTTGAATTATGAATAAAGAGGTTCATAAACAGATATCTATGAAATATATAGATATATATGAAATGATTTATTTGAACATTATTTTTGATCGATACTCGTAATTAAGTTGATATTCTTTTTATATTCAAACAGTATTATATATTTATTTCTATCAGCCTAATTATTTACGATAAATCTTTGTTATGAAAATTTATTGTTATATATAATACTGTTTGTTTACAAACGGAATATTTACTTAAATACGAGTATCGATAAACAATAATGATCAAACAAATCATCGGTTGCTTATAACCAATTGTAATCCACATGTATGACAGGTCATCAGTGTGGCTTCTACTCGAGATCGAAACTTGACTGATTTGGTATAAGTCGGAGTCGCTACCGCCTAAGCCATAGGCACATAGATCGAGAATGTGGGAACTGTTAGCATGTTAACCGGTGTATACACACGCCGGTCACAAGCCCCCTACACACACACACACACACACACACACACACACACACACACACACACACACACATATATATATATATATATATATATATATATGGCATGTGAGAAACTTTTCAACGTTTTTGCTATTAAAAAAAATATTTTTGTTATAATCGCTAGATCTCAGAAAGCCAGAACTGAACAAAATTGTATATACCTAATAAATAAAATCCAAATATCATATATCCATAGTTTATCTATCGAGAGAAAGAGATGAACAACCAAAATGAAAAGTGTAATGGGAAGAAAAAATTAAAAATTAACAGCAAAAAGGAAACAGATACAGAAGCGCATAAAATACAAATAAAATACAGATAAAAAACATAAAACATGGATAAAAAAAGATAACAGTAATTATGTTACGTCAATGATTTCCAGATCGCTCTTGTTGAAGATAATGTTACCATTATTTATATAACTATAAAGAAAATATTTTATAGTTTGAGTAGGTCATTTTCCTCATCATCACTTCTAAATAGCACATTTCCTTGATATCGTTTTCATTGAGGAGCTTCTTTTTCAGATATATCCACGTCAACAAACAGTTGAGTAGTACATGTTGGCGTTTTGCCTGTTCGTTATTTTTCACCCGTTCTCTGATTGCTGACTTTAAGTAAAATCTTTTTAAGCCATGTTTATAAAGAAAAGCACAAGAAAAAAGATTCATTTGCTTGCGTCAGTAGTTTATTTTAAAATAAGAATTTAAAAGTGTGTAGATAAACGAATAAAATATTTTAAAATGGACGAGTTATTGACATTTATTGTGTAGTTAAAATTGATGTATACAGCTCAATCAAAAGTGGCGTTATTTAGCTAGGGTAAGGTTCATCAGTAAAAGGCATTTACGATTCATGGCCATCGATATGACGTCGAGGTGACATCAAGTAGAAGTATTGCTTATGGTTAAGTAGACTGATACTTAGAGACTAGATGAAGAGATAGACATCAACATTTCTAAATTCGTTATTCGGTAAACTATTTACGAAGATTATGCAATATTCTCTTTTATTAGCTTGCTTATTCTTTACTCTTTCGCTTGACTTCATTCCTTGCTTTTGTTCGCTTTTCTTCAAACTTTGATTTTACTTTTTATTCTTTCAATGCTTTTTCTTCAGTCACTGTTTTTTTTATTGTTACTTATTTTCATTTGCGTCATTCTTTGGATTCATTTTTTCATTCTTCCTTTTCATTTTTGTATTCTTCCTTTCATTCATTTTATTCATAAGTTTTCATTATTTTTAATTCTTTGCTTTCGTTTCTATTCATTTTTATTACTTTTGTTATTTCCTTAGTTTCATTTTGCACTTCGTTCTTTGCATTCAAGTCATTTACTATTATACTTCGTTTTTATTTATTGTTCTTCATTCTTCCTTTCTTTCATTTTTGTTTTTTAATTTCACTTTTTCTTCATTCTTCAATGTTTTTTTATTTGTATCATTCACACTTTGATTTCATTTTCTTCATACTTGTTCATTATAGTCTATTTTTTTCAATTCTTTCTTCCATTAATTCATTGTTTTCATTCACTTTTTTCACTTTTAACCCTCTAGGGCCATTCGTATCATATTAGTGGGGGATCAGTTTATTACTTCATGACAATAGAAAACCGATCACCCACTTTATGCCCAGTGGAAGCCTTAACCCTCTAGGGCCATTCGTATCATATTTGATACAGTATGAAAACAAGCCTTGAAAGAAATATTTTCCTGAAAAATTTTTTAAGAGAAATATTTTATAAATTTCAAATGAAAGCAGTACTGACTGCTCAGTCAATGAATACCAAATGTTTCCTTATAGGGAAATACCAAATGTTTCCTTATAGGGAAATACTGTATCAAATATGATACGAATGGCCCTAGAGGGTTAACTTTTTGCGCTCATTTCATAGTCTTCATTCCTTGCCTCCACTCATTTTCCAGGTTTTGCTTACATTTATATGCTTCAGTTTTTTCATTCATTTTCTTCCTTGCTTTCTTTTTCTTTGTTTTATTTTTACCCTCAGTTTACTTTATTCTTTGCTTGTTTTTTTTTTTTACAATAATTCATTGGATATTTTCCTTTATTTCTTTATAATCTGCTGATGTTAATATTTTTGATCGCTTGTGTTGCGCACAAATTTAGGTAATTTTAATGTTAAATAGTTGAAAACAAACACAAGGAGCTGAATTGTCAGGACAGCTTTTTAAAAAAAGAACCCACATGTAATCCACTAGGAAAAGCTGACAACAGTGAGTATATAGCTAGAATAAATTTTGGAGAGAATGGCAATTTGCTAGACAGGCTGGAGTCGTATGATACACTTCTTTAATTAAAATCAGTACGGTTTTACAAGAAAAAATAAAAAAAACTATCGAGAATCAAAACAGGAGCATTTATTGGGAATTAATTATAATAACGGCATCAGTCTGGTTATCTTTACTGAATTTTTTTCTGTCTGTATGCCTTGCTATTTCTTGTCGCTCAAAAAAGATAATGCACAAAATCCGAGGAAAGTTTAAGTGAAAAAAACTTACACAAAATTATTTATCTATGTAAATTAATGTTAGAAAAAAATATAAATTCTACTGATGTTTCTGATTGGAAATCGTTAACAACTGGTAATTCCTGTGTTTAATTTTTATGGTTCTTTGAAATGTTTGAAAGTACAATCAGAGACCTATTCACGGAACTCTATACGCATCTCCTGAAAGAACCGTCGGAAATGTTTATACAAGAAAAAGGCAATTGAATTGTCTTGAGCTATATTTGTCGATCAATCAAATTGTGTCAAATCTCTAACACAATTTTAAAGAAATCGACTTGTATTTGCATTCTTGACGGTGAAGAGAAACGCATCATTTGAAGAAAAATGTACTTGATAAAAGTTAATCTTTTCAGTTGTAAGGCGAACCATTTGTCCTGCGCATGAGATCGGTGCATATTCACTTACCAAAACACTTAAGAAAGCCAAGGTAAAGACAATATGAACTATTGTTCTTTTCTCCCATGTGGCATGGACTGATTTAAGTTCAACTTATTCATGTAGTTTAAACTTTTCTATTAATACAGGTTTACAACTCCATCTTGATTGATCAGGTTATTTCATATATAATGACAGAATTGATAACAAGAAAATTGCTAGAAGAGGGTGGAAACTACTTCTAAGAAGTCTAAATATATGCTTTTATAAACTCCGGAACTGGTGGTTAACATGTGAAACAATATCTACAGAATAAGGTAACTATGGGTTTCTGTTTGCAGGCTGAAATGTTTTCAAATGAAATATTTAATCTACGGGACTATGTAATATAAAAAGAAAACAGGTATCGCAGGTTTTTAGACACATTTTTGCCCGACAGGAGTGTAATTAGTTTTCAGTAATGTGGAGGTAGATTATAGTCCAGAATGTGCCTTGCGAATAGATAATAGGACTTAGGGTTTCCATGAAGAACGTCTTCAAAAATCAGCGTACCTCTTAAATAGGTTTACAGCAAACTGGAAAATAAATTGGTAAATAATCCAAAGTGTTTTGACAGGAGATAAAGCAAAAGTGTTTAATTTAGGAACAAACTATTTGGCCATTTTAATATAATAGTAACTGGTGATCAAAATGATATTTTACAAGAATCTAAAGTAACAGATGTGAATTTTAAATCCTGAAGCTGATTTTAATGGTAAAGCAAAAGTATTCACATTAGCAGTGGCGTATTTGGTCATTTTTGATAGATTATTAACTTTTGATCAAACTGATATTTTACAAAAATATACAATGACAAATGTTAATCATAAAGCAAAAGTGTTCACATTAATAAAAACATATTTTGATATTTTTGACAGATTAGTAACTGTAAATTGATATTTTACAAATATATAAAATGAAAAGTACAAAGTTTTAATCGTAAAGCAGAATTTAATCGTAAAGTGTTTAGATTAGCAGTGATTATTCGACCATTTTTGAAAGTAAATTGCTGATCATATTGATATTTTCCCATAATAATAATAATAATAATAATAATAATAATAATAATATAATAATAATATCGGGGCCCTGTTTGTAAAAGACCGTTACCCAACGTGCCGGGCAACTTTGGGTGGACTTTTGGACCCGTGCGTCACTCGTGGGAAAAACATGAAAAATACAAATAGAAATAAAAAGTCCAGTATGGCTCTTCCAGTGGATAAACAGGGAGCCCGTCCTTCAGGAGGGAACCTACCTGAGGTCGAAAAATCTGCCATAGGAACAAACTCCTACACAAAGAATGAATCTTCAGGTCCCCACAACCAGGATAATCCTAACGTTGGTCCTGAAAATTCACCAGCTAGATCTACAACCGTATATTTAAAGAAAGAAAAAATAAAATGGTCTCGTGAGGAGTACAAAGTCGTTATGACTGCATTTCATGAAGCGTTACTCAATCCTCAAAAAAACGTGACTCGCCAAACATATGACATTTGGCGTGAAAAAGTTGGTCAAGCAAATAGAAAGTATATTGACGAAAATAAATTAGCCAATGTACGTAGGTACATTATTCGTAATAACCGACTGACAGAGGCTGAAATCAATGAAATTAAAAGAATTGTAACAAGAAGAGACGAATCAACAAATTATGAAAAGAAACCGGAATCAGAAATAAAAAGTAATAACATCAAACAAGCCACAGGTCATAATGTAGAAACCGTGAAACACGCAAATCACTGCGAAGATAATGCTGTAAATAACAAAGTGCTGGAAAGGTGTGATCTGACTCAGTTAAAAGACAAAAATAAAACGAGTTCAGAACACATTGAAGATAATTATTTGACGAAAAATAAGTACAATATACAGGAAGCCAAGATAGAAATAAAAAACCATCTAAGTCAAATACAAAATATTACAATGGAGGAACGTGAACAGCTCCCAAAATTACTACCAACAAAACATAACCTCCGTACTATTAAACTCTACAATACAGCACTGAAATCAATACTGGATGAAGACCCTCATACAAATCTTAACGAAATAATATATGCATCAGCAACAGCAGCAACAAAAAAATTAAATATCAAAATAAAAACAAGGCAGTCTCGTAGACGTGAAGTTCCACCTTGGAAAAGAAAAATAGGAAAAGAAATAGAACAACTTAGAAGTGAATTATCAATATTGGATGAACTGAGTAGAGGAATAAATGTAAGAACTAGGAAAAGAAGAAGAGCCGTAAAAAAATATAACATCAAGAATGAAAATGACGTCTTATCAAATAAAGAAAAAATAAAGCAAAAAATCCAACTGAAGACTCAACGAATAAGACGCTATGAAAAAAGAGCAAGATTTTACAGAGAAAACAAGATTTTTCAGACTGATACAAAGAGATTTTACAGGGAAATAGGTAAAAAAAGAATTGAAGTGACAGTACCCCCCAGAATGGAAGAAGTCACAGTTCTGGGAAAAGATATGGGCTTGCCCTAAAGAACTTAGCAAGGAAGTACATTGGATTACGCAAGAGACAGAACGAATGAAAAATAAACCCGAACAGACATGGTCTGGAATTACAGAAGATGATGTTAAATATGCACTAAAAAAAACACACAATTGGAAATTCCCAGGCATAGATAAAATTCCTAACTTTTGGCTATATTATTTAAGCGCATCACATAAAAAACTAGCCAAAGAACTTCAATAAATGGTTGACGATCCTACTAAAATTCCTGCATGGTTGACAAAAGGAATTACATTTCTTCTACCCAAGAATGGTGACACAAAAAATCCGAAAAACTACAGACCAATTACATGTCTTCCGACAACATATAAACTATTAACATCTATTTTAACAAAGCAGACATATTTATTCTTAGAAAGAAATGACATGTTACCGCTTGAACAAAAAGGGTGCAAACGTGGCTGTTATGGTTGTAAAGACCAATTACTGATTAACAAAATGATCCTGGAAAACTGTTACAGTACAAAGAAAAATCTTAGTACAGCCTGGATAGACTATCGAAAGGCATTCGATAGTGTGCCACATGACTGGATTTTAAAGACTTTAAATATATACAAGATATCGCCCGTCATCATCAATTTCATCAAACAGTGCATGTCTATATGGAAAACAACCCTTTACCTCAATCATATAAATGGAACCTATAAGTCTGATGAAATAAACATCAAAAGAGGAATATTTCAAGGTGATTCTTTGTCTCCTTTACTATTCTGCATATCATTAATAGCACTAACTTAATAAGACAAAATGTGGTTATAAAATAGGCCAAAAGAAAATAAGCCATCTATTTTACATGGATGACTTAAAGTTACATGCTAAGAATGATAATGAGCTGGAAGGTCTTCTGCAAACTGTAAAATGCTTCAGCGAAGACATTGGAATGAAATTTAATTTGAATAAATGTGCTAAAGCTACAGTTTTACGTGGATCAATACAAGAAACATCCTCAATTAGCCTAGACCCTGCTGTAACAATAAAAGAATTGAAACCAGAAGAAGCTTATAAATACCTAGGTGTAAATGAGAGCGAAAACATTCACCATAAAAAATGAAAGAAATAGTGCGTAAAGAGTACTATAGAAGGCTACGAATGATATTAAAAACTGAATTAAATTCACAGAATAGAGTTATGGCCATTAATAGTCTTGCAATCCCAGTTGTCCAATATAGCTTCAACATCTTAAACTGGACTCTAAACGACATCAGGCGAATGATTTCTAAAACAAGAAAGCTTCTTTCTAAGCATAAGATGCATCATCCAAAGGCTGATGTAGACCGTCTATACATACCCCGTAAAGAAGGTGGAAGGGGTCTTATTCAGCTGGAATTGTCATACAAGACAACAACTATTGGCTTACTAACATACATAGAAACAACAAAGGATTGGATGATACAATTAGTAAGGCAACATGAAGAAAGAAAGAAAAAATATTCAATAATAAAAGAAGGCAGTAAATACAAACAAGATTTACAGTTAGTAGATTCTGTAGAAAAGCAAAACAGTAGCCAAGAAACAACTATTGCGGCAAAAAATATGAAAATGAAAGCCAAAGATAAAGCTCTTGAAAAGATGAAACAGCGCTGGCAAGACAAACCTCTGCATGGCCAATATCCAGTACGTGCCAATAAATCCAATGTTGACAAAGTTAATACTCATCGATGGTTACGTGCATCTGGATTAAAGTCTGAAACTGAAGGATTTATACTTGCAGCACAAGACCAAAGTCTTTTCACGAGAAACTTTCAGGCAAATATTATGCATAATAATATGGATCCAAAATGCAGGTTTTGTGATAAACACCAAGAAACAATAGACCACCTAATCTCAGGCTGTTCTGTGCTTGCCCTAAACGAATATAAAAATCGCCACGATAGAGTTGGGCAATATTTACATTGGGCAATGTGCAAACATTATGGAAAAACTGTAAACAAACACTGGTATGAACATCATCCAGCACCGGTTACAGAAATAGAAGATGTAACCATTCTATGGGATTACACCATCTACACAGACAGAAAAATTGAAGCAAACAGGCCAGACATTATTGTTAAAAACCAGAAGGAGAAAACTTGTCTATTAATTGATATGGCTTGTCCAGCGGATTGTAACATAGCAATCAAGGAATTTGAAAAACTGTCAAAATATAAAGACCTGGAAATTGAAATAGAAAAAATGTGGAAATTGAAAACAAGAGTTGTGCCAGTGATAGTAGGTGCACTTGGAATGATAAAAAATGGAACAAAACAACACATTGAAAGAATCCCTGGAAACCCCAGCTTAAGAGATATACAAAAAATTGTCTTATTAAGTACAGCCCACACACTAAGGAAAACGTTATCTATGTAATGCTGGGGATGATAGGGAAGATAGAAAAACATGAAATGGAGTCATAACAACACGCCACTACCTGCCTTAGGTCTCCCCGCAGACTTGGTTGGTAGTGAGACCAAAGCAGAAATCGAAATATGATGAAAAATGACATAATAATAATAATGATAAACAACTAAAACTGTTTAATCGCAAAGCTGTTTTTAATCGTAAAGCATACATTTTTGCATTAGGGATGGTCTTCTTTGTCAATTTTGACAGATTAGAAACCGTTGATAAAATTGATATTTTGAAACAATATATAATATCAAATAAAAATTTTAATCGTAAAGCAGATTTAAATAATAAATCAACGGTTTTTGGATTTGCAATGACATTTTTGACCATATTTGATAGATTAGTAACTGTTGATCAAATTGATAGTTTACAGAAATATAAATTACAAATACAAATGATTAATCGTACAGTGTATTTTAAGTATTTGCAGCAGCAATAAGTTATTTGGAAATTTTTATAGGTTAGTAAATCTAGAACAAATATATAATTACAAGAATATAAAATGAAAAATACAAATTTCTAATTATAAAGCAGATTTAATCATAAAGTTTGCCTTAGAAACTACCTATTTAGCCCCTTTTGACAAATAAGTAACAGTTGTTCAAATTGATATTTTACAATAATATAAAATCATAAATACTGTTTTATATCTTAAAACAAATGAGAAATACAAATTCTTAATTGTAAAGAAAAATTTATTCGTAAAGCAAACGTTTGTGCATGAGCAATAAATTATTTGGCCATTTTTGACAGATTAGTAACAGCTGATCAAATTGATATTTTAGAATGACAAATACAAAATTATAATCGTAAAGCAAACGTGTTTGCATTAACAATACCTTATTTAGACATATGTGACAGATTAGTAAGTGTTGATCAAATTAATGTTTTATAAGATTATAAAATGACAAATATACTTTTTTAATTGGAAAGCAGATTTTGATAATTATGCAAAAGTATTTTCATTAGCAATGACTTTTTTGGTCATTTTTGATAGATAATTAATTGCTGATCAAATTAATATTTTACAAGAATATAAACTAAAGAATACAATTTTTTATCGCAAAGCTGATTTAATCGTAAACATTAGGCTTTTCACTAGCAACGACAAATTTGGCTATTTTGACTGATCAGAAACTGTTGATGAAATTGCAATTTTATAAGAAGATAATATGAAAAATTAAAATTTTTAATCGTAAATCAGAATTTAATTGTAAAGCAATAGTATTTGTGAATATTTGTCCATTTAAAATATTAGAAACTGTGGATCAAATTGGTATTTTACAAGATTATAAAATGACAAATAGAAATTTATAACCGTCTTGGAGATTTCAGTTTGAAAGCAAAATTATTTGCATTACCAATAACATATTTAGCATTTTATAAAAGATTAAAAGCAGCTGACGAAATTGGTATTTTACAAGAATATAAAATAAAAAATACAAATATTTAATTGCAAAGCACATTTTGATCGTGAAGCAGTACTGTTTGTATTAATAATGAGTTCTTTAGATAATTTAGATACATTAGCAACTCTTGGTCAAATTCATATTTTAAAAGAATATAAAATAACAAAAATGTAACAGTGAAGCATTTTTAAATGTAGAGCAAAAGTGTTTACATTAGCAATGATTTATTTATCATATTTGGCAGATTAAGAACTGTTTATCAAATTTATATTTTACAAAAATATAAAATGACAAGTACATTTTTTAATCGTGATATATATTTTAATAGGTAGGCAAAATGTTGTATTAGCAATGACTTATATGTTAATTTTTGATAGATTAGTAACTGTTGATCAAATTAATATTTTACAAGAATATAAAATGAAAATATAATTTTTTAAACGCAAAGCAGATTTTATTCGTAAGATGTTTAAACACAACGCTCATTTTATTCGTGTTTCCATTGACAATGAGTTCTTCGGACATTTTGTTAGATTAGTAACTTTGGAGTAATTTGATAATTTACGAGAATATTAAATGAAAAATATAAATCTTAAGTCATAAAACAGATTTTAAACAAATAGCAAATGTGTTTGCATTAGCAATGACATTTTCGGCCATTTTAAAAAGATTAGTACTTCTTTATCAAATTGATATTTTAATATACATAAATATTCAATTTTGTAATAGCAAAGAAGATTGTAATGGTAAAGAAAGAATGGATTTTTATGGTCAAAAATGGTCAAAAATCATTGTTATTGATTTGCTTAACTTTTGCTTCAGGATTAAAAAGTGTTGTACGATTAAGCATGTCTGTGTGTCATGTTATATCAATCTGATCAACGGTTACTAACATAAAGGCCAAATAAGTGATTGCTGATGCAAACACTTTTGCTTTACGATTAAAATGTTCTTTACAATTAAGAATTTGTATTTGTCATTTTATGTTGTTGTAAAATATCAATTTGGTTAACAGCTACTATTCTGTCAAAGTGGCCAAATATCTAATTGCTAATGCAAAACTTTTATGATTAAAAACAGCTTTGTGATTAAAAATTTTATTCGTCATTTTATATCATTGTAAATTATTAATTTGCTCAAAAGTGTGTAAAATTGCCAAATAAGACATTGGTTATGTAAACAGTATTACTTTACAATTAAAACTTACTCTACGATTAAAAATTCGTATTTGTCAGTTTTTATTCAAAAATATCAAATAGATCAACAGTTAATTATCTATCAAAAATGGTTTCAAAAGTAATTATTGTGAATACAAATAGTTTTGCTTTACTATTGAAATCTACTTTATTTGTCATTTTATTTTTTTATTAAACTCTACTTTTATTTGTCATTTTCTATTCTTGTAAAATATCAATTTAATCAACACATACTAATCTGATAAAAGTCGCCTAATGAATCATTGATAAGGCAAACATTTTTGCTTTACAATTAAAATCTACTTTGCGATTAAAGATGAATATTTTTCATTTTATATTCTTGTAAAAATCAATTTGATCAGCAGCTACTAATCTATCAAAAATAGCTAAATATTTCATTGCAAATGCAAACAATTTTGGTCTAAGATTAAAATCAGCTTTACAATTAAATATTTCTATTTCTCATTTTATATTTTTGTAAAATATCAATTTGATGAAAATGTCAAATCTAGCTAAATAAGTCATAGCTAATGCAAACACTTTCATGTTACGTTAAAATCTGTTTCAAGATTAAAAAGTATTTGCTTTAGCAATGAATTTTTGGCTATTTTTATTAGATTAGAAACAGTTGAGCAAATTGAGATTTTACAAGAATATAAAATGACAATTACAAATTTTTAATCTGAAAGTAGATTTTAAACGTAAAGAAAATGCAATAAACTATTTGGGAATTTTTGATAAATTACTAACTGTTGATGAAATGGATATTTTACATGGATATAAAATGACAGATACAAATTTTTAATCATAAAGCAGTTTTTAATCCTGAAGCAAATATATTTGTGTTAGTTATGACTTATTTAGCTCTTTTGACAGATTAGTAACTGTTGATCAAAGTGATATTTTACAAAAATATAAAATAATAAAAACTATTTTATATCTTAAAACAAATTTTGATCGTAAAAGAAATGTGTTTGCATTACCTATGACTTACTTGGACATTTTTGACAGATTAGTAATTAGTGTTCAAATTGATATTTTACAAGAATGTAAAATGAAAGTACAATTTTTTAATCTTAAGGCAGATTTTAATCGTAAAGAATATGTGTTTGTATTGGCAATTACTTATTTGGCCATTTTTGACAGATTAATAACTGTTGATCAAAGAATATAATTTGACAAATACAAATTATTCATAGAGCCGAACAGGCAAAAGCAAGTCAATCTGAAGTTTTATAAAATAATGCATTGTTAGGTGCGATTGCGTTGGGTGGCTATATTTTAATTTGCTAACAATCCACGTGAGAATTGCAGAAAGTATCTACTGTCATGGATACATATTTTGGTCAATGTCTATAGTGTGATTCTACATTCATGACAAACATTGGTTGCTTCTAATTTGTTTTATATTTACTTATTTATTTACTCGTCTTTTTCATGCGAGTATTGGATTTTTACAAGCCACAGTTTATAGACAGAGTGTTTAATTGTTTACAACAGTAATAATATACCACAGCATATTCTTATTGTTTTAGGCTTACATCCATATCTCGTTGAAACACCTGATGTTGTACGATCACAGAAGTTAAGGAACGTCGAGCTTAGTCAGTGCCTAGATGGATCACTGCTTGGGAATACAATGTACAGTTGATTTGGATGTGTGGGTGTTGTAAAGGTAACGGCTCAGAATTAGAGATCAGAGAGCAAAGCTCAAATTTCTGTCATGTTCGTTATATTCTCTTACGCACAATTACTCTCTGGAAAGGTCTGAATCAATCACTTCTCCCCTATCTACGGGTAAATTAGTTGAACAGGTACTAGTAAAATTATCATTATCTCAAAAGTGATACAATCTAAAACTATTTTCTGGTTTTAAATAATCTGTAAATAGTTGATAAGCGATAATAAACAAAAACAAATCAAATCATATTATTTTTTCAGTATCAACTGTTTGTTTGCACCTGTTAAAGACATCATTGTTTACGTTAACAGTCATTGAGATAACAATGTCGTCACCTGGAATGACAAATTGATGAAAGCGATTTATGGAAAGATAAATGTTACTTCCTCAGATTACGATAATTTTGTCAATAAATTGATATGCACTAAATCGTCACATTTGCATTATCTAATGGTAATTCTATTGTTGAAGGCAAGTTTCACCTCTCTCGTTATTTCCCGTATGGAATTAATTGATTTTAAATGAAAATATTTCTTTTCCATCTTTTATATTAACAATGATCATAGTGTAGAAAATACTACAATCTGAAAATGAGATTAGATATGAAGGTTGAAATTATGCTTAAAACGCTTACAACCGGGTCACGGATTTTATGATTGAATTTAGATTAATTGAAAATTCGAGAAATGATCGAGACTTTCCCCAGCTCAGCAAATATCTTCAAGGCAATTGAGAAACCTGCTGGAGATTGATGAGACATGCGTCACTCGATATTCAGCGATTACTATAATGTCTCCTGAGTGACAATGCAAATTCATGAAATAAAAAAAAGCTGCCGGCAAAATCATTTCCTAAGATTTCTGTAAGAAGTGAGGTTTTCAGCAAGAAAATGATATAAACCTGAGAAAGTCTTTGAGCTTACAAGATTTTTGAGGATTTTCAATCTAAGCAGATAAGAAACTGGAGTAATTGTCTGAAGTGTCGTAGGGGATATAAATATAAGCGAATTGCTCCAAATCAGATAATTCCCCCGCATCGTGCCGTATCTCAGTCTTATGTTTGTTCAAACATTTGTACTAAGCCCGATTAATCCATTATTTTTATTTCCAGGGTACGACGATAAGCTACAGCTGACAGCAAATCTTCTGATCAGGAGGTTTTTACTATTGTTGTTCCCAGGATGGTAGCTCCTGTTAGGTTCCACTAATAGAATAGAAACATAAATGAAGCAAATTGGCATTGATTGTCCAGCGCAACTGTTACAGGAAAAAAGACCGTTAGGAAGAGCCAGAATTATCCGGAAGTGATGAAAAATCAGAATCAAATTTCAAAGCAAATATTGGATGTGGATCAATGTATTAATTACTTGATATGAAGATCGTGTATTAGAAAATTCTGAAATAATCATAGCAATAATCTATTTCTTTTACAGCTTGACTATATTAGTTTTTTCAGTACAAACCTTAATTCATATATCCGTGATTTTTAAAGAGATTAAATGAAATCGTTTACGTAAGAAATCATTTTCAAGATTTTCTTATCACAAAGTTAGAATGATTAACAAAAGTCCTGCAGGGATTTTATGTTTCACTCTTTCACTCTTTGTGGTGATGCTGAAGTTCTCAGTTTTAAAGACATAAATCTTATTCTCTTTTTAAATTTAAATTGTCCTGGAGAAGAATGAAAAATCTTGTATGGTATCGCGAATATGCAATCTTTTATATTAACCGCTCTACTGAATCAGTTTTCACAAAGAAGAGAAATAAAATCTTTTACACATTATAAACATAGCAATATAACCATGACAAATTTCAAATTCATGCAGGGCATTAAAATACATGTATAATATGCGCATTTTTAATTGCTTTTGAAATGGTTATATCTTATGCTCTTCATTCTTGGATTTAGGAAGTTGATAATTTCCATTCTATTTTCTTGAAATGGGTTTTCGATAATATGCGTAACCAAAATATGGGACTTATTTATATGTAGATATATGTAAATTTAATGCAATCGATAAACTTGCTCACGATAAACAAACTTAAAATATCTTTTTGATCGGTCCGGAAATGTATTTGGTATAAAGTTTTTCATAAAAGGTGTACAGATAAAAAAAAAAAGAAGGATGATTCATGTTGTGTATTAATAGATTGGTTAACCACCCGCTTCGTAAATATCTGTAGCAATCAGCGCTTATAGGCAGTTCGATCTTATTCTATCATCATTTCTGCCTCGTCTTTTCAATGGTTGCTTGCTTTACAATCTTGTTTTTATATAAATTTAACTATCAAAAAGAGTTATATTATTAAAACTTACATATGAGGACATGAGTAAAAATACACGAACAAGGAAAAATAGGGGAAACTGTATAAACAGCACACGTTTGTTGAAATGTTTTACAAATCGTTATTATCTTTTGAATGTGGCATAGAATTCCCAGCGTTCACATTCTTAAACCATTATTCAATGGATGCAGACATATCCATAAATTAATGATTATTTTTTTATGGTAAACATTTTTGTTATCGTGATTTAACATATTTTTTATTTTATCCCTCGAACCTAATTCATTACATTTGATTGATTGATTTCGTAACATTAAGTATTTGTGTTTGCAAATTGATTTTATTAATGAACACAAATGTATAAAAAAACTAAAATATAAGAGACTATCTAACGTTTTCTGTAATTATGTGTATTTATGTATATTCAAACCTTTCTATCTGGTTATCTGTTCATAACTATAAATCAATCTATATATCTGTCTATCCATAAACATCAATCTTAATTTTATCCACTATCTCAATATGTCTAACTAGTTATCCATTACTGATTGTACTTCTAGTTCACTCTCTCTTTATTATTCTAAGTTATTTATATGTGCATATATATTCATTACTAGATTGATGTCGAGAGATATTCATAAACAGATAGCCAGATTGAAAAATATCGATAGATAGGTAGATAAAAAGATAACTACATTATTTACATTGTTCGGACTATTGATCTCATCTTTATTGTCATATTTACGACGTTTTGACCGTTGTATGCACCGGCCTTTATTCGGTGTTAGTAATTTTGAACTGAGCTCATTGGGGAATATCATTCTCATTCTGTGAGAAATGCCTTTTCTGGATGTCATTTAGTTAACTACATGGCACTCAGAAAAGGCATTGCTTATGGAATAAGAATGATATAACCCCTTAACTTTTACTCTAAGTAATTTGTTTACTGATATTGTCAACTCACAACTCTTTCGGTCAAGTCACTGGAAGTCATTGGAACTAACCAACGATTATATCTACTGGGCCATGTGTCCTTAAAAACCTGAAGAAGGCCGGAGTGTACAGCCAAAAGGTCGTAAACATAGCAATAAAGATGAGGACAGTAGTCTGAACAATGTAAATAATGTAAATACGATCTCATCTAAGAAGTAAAGACAAATACAAAAGATGTATAGTTTATCTATCAATAAATCTTTGTCTGGTCATCGATTTCTCCATGGTACTAACTCTCATCCGTTGAAGAATAGATGTCCAGATTACCAAATGCTCTCAATCACAGCTTGAGCATTTACCTATTACAGTCTAGTCATCTATCTCGTATTTATTTCTTTTTCTAAATCTAGCTATGTATCTTTTGAAAACGCATAATCAAAGTGTGGTTATCCATATTTTGATAGCATTAAATATTAGCACGGTCATCCATCTTTTGTTAAGACTTAATCCTATCTTGCATCTTTTGGTAGAACTAAATCTTATCTTGGTCATCTCCATTTTGATGACACTAAATCTTATCGCGATAATCCATTTTTTAATACTTCATCTTAACGCGGTTATCTGTCTTTTGATAGGACTAAATTAGGTGCCTTCAATAAAGTATCTGAAAAAAAAAAACAGCATAGTATGAAGAAAAAAACCCTAAACTTGATGAAAACGAAATTTTTTCTATGAAAATGTTTATGTTATTATTAAGAGGAAGGATCAAAATTATTTTTTAATCATCTTTTAAAATGTTTTAATCCTTTCTAATACGTTCGAAAGTTTGGTAAAAATTCATTTGTTTTTCGTCAGCGCATAACCAAATCGTTGCCAGAGTTTACAATTGATAATGCAATATTACGTAACTCAGTCTTTTCCGATAAAAAATATTTAATTTGGGAATCTTTGCAAACATCTTTGTCGGACTTTAATGAAACTTTCAAGATTTATTTATAAATGAGTGAAATCATTTTTAAAATTATTATTTTTAGAAAATCTTGGTTAAAATATTTTTTTTTACATTTGTCCTTCCCTTCAGGTAAATTCATGAACTTTTGAGAAATTAAATTTTGTATCTAATTTTTTTCTATTTGTTAAACGTCTTGGGAAATGTATATCATCTATTATTTTTTTCAAATTTTCTAAAAAATCTCTTCCGAAAAGTAAAATAAAAAATACAATAAAACTATGGCATTATTCAATCAAATAAACTTTTAAAGAATTGTTTTCATTTTTTTTAAAATTATAATAGTTTTTATAATTTCAAAATTATTTTAAAATTCTACAAAATCGTGTTGAGGTTCGGTTTTGAAGCTATTAAGTAAAGACTATATTTACTCATCAAAAATTGAAAAGTTTAATACAAATCTTTGATCCAATACATAATGCAAAATAGTTTTTTGTGTATTTGAAATTCTTTTTAGTATTGTACTTTCTGTCTTACATTAAGAGGTAATGTGTTTCATGGTTTCTTCGCTTACAGAAAAAATGTGAACAATTATGTCAATTCTAGTCAACCATACATAGCTTATCTCAACATCTAGCTGCCATCACACATTAATCACTTATTTCAAAAGTCTGTGATTAAGAAATACTTTTGTTCTATATTTTATGCTATAAATACGTAAATCAGATTAATATAACTTTAAATTTGCTAATTTTCTAAAAGAAACGTGTCACAGATAAATACTTTATTTATTTAAAACCGAGAATCAACTTTTGTTTCCAAATGTGTCAATCGCTCAGAAATGACTGAAAAGTTGAATTTTTTCATTGAAAATTTTAGATTCCTATCAATATAATTTTTGTTCGAAATACACCTGAGTATTTTGCTTACTGCAAATAGTAAATTTAATCAATTAACTTTCAATTATAGCTAAAATAAAAGTTTCAAGAAAACATTTTTTAAAATTCAATTTAAAAGTTAGGTATTGAAAATGAGTAGAGGTACCTACACTAAGTCGTATCGCGGCCATCCATCTTTTGATAGTGTTACGGTGCTCTCCTACGAGGAATGAACTCTTCCTCTTGTTATATGTAATTACCTGCGGAGAGCATTTAACGGCAGCTACTAGTCAGGCAGCATAATAATACTTTCGGACATACTTATTTCTAGTTACTTATTATTAACACTTCCTTTGAATATCTTGTTTCTTGTCATACTAATACACTGTCTTGAACCTACCTGCTTGTTCCGTGTCTTACTTCCGAAACAAACTGGTCACTACAACTTTGAGGCGAAATTTTGCCAGACCTCCACAACAAACTGGCAACGAATATTTGCAACAGATAGCAATAAATCTTAGCAGAATCATCCATCTTTCGATAGCATCAAATTTTAGCGGAGCCATGCATCATTTGATAACTCTTAACATTAGCACTGTTAAACATCTATCAGTTAATCTTAGTCTGATCTTCTACCTATCTGTCAATCTTCCTCCGAGTCTTCTACTCATATTTCAATATTCGTCCGGATCTTATACAGCTCAGTAAATATTAGTCTGATCTTCTACCTATCTAAATCTCAAACATTTAACTGATCATCTCACTATATGTAACTTTCTAACGCAATCTAATCTTCTATCTATCTATAATTCTCGATCGTAATCTGGTTATCTATTCATTTACAACTCATAATCGTAACCATGGTCATCTATCTGCAACACGCAATCGTTATCTATATACAATTTTTTATCATTTTCGGTTCATATGTCTACAACACTCACGTGAAAGCATCTCATCTATCTAGCTAAAACTCACAATTGTAATATAGTCATATATCTACAACTCTCAATCATAATCTATCTACAACTCCCAATAAGAATTTGGTTAACTATCTGTCTAAATCTCTCAGTCATAATCTTGTCAACTATCTATCTACAACTCTCAATCGTTTAACTGGTTATCTGTCTACAAGTCTCAAATATTTAAATTGTCATCTATTAACTCTAAATCATTTAATTGGCCATCTATTTGCAACTCTCAATCGTAAACAGGTCATCTATGTACAACTCTCAACTGTAAACTGTTTTTTTATTTATCTAGATCTCTTAATCTGAAACTGTTCATCTATCTACAACTCCCAATCATAAACCGGTAATCTATCTATCTATCTATCTATCTATCTATCTATCTATCTATCTATCTATCTATCTATCTATCTATCTATCAACAACAATCAATCGTAATATGGTCGTCTATATATCTACAACTCACAATCGTAATCTGGTTATCTATCTACAACTCTCAATCGTAATATGGTAATCTATGTAAAAGTGTCAATTGTAATCTGGTCATCTGTCAATAACTATTTATCGTTTAACTCGTCATCTATATACTACGCACGGGCGTTTAACGAGTCACATATCTATATCTATAACTTTTAAGCATATAACGGATCATCTCTCTACAAACCTCAACAGTAATCTGGTTGTCTATATACGGCTTTCAATTGTAATCTTGCCATCTGTCTCAATTCTCAAACGTAATATGGTCATCTATCTGTCTACATATTTCAATCGTTTAACTGGTCATATAACTACAAATCCAAATCGTAGTCTGGTCATTTATCTTTAACACTCAGTCGTTTAATTAGGCATCTCTACAACTCTCAGTAGTTTAACCAGTCATCTATTGACAACACTGACTTATTTAACTGGAACAGTTATCTATAACATTCAATTGTTTAACTGATTATCACTGCAATTCTCAATAGTTTAACTAGTCATCTATCTCTCTTAAATCGTGTAATTCTGTAATTCTGAATCATTCAACTGTTCATCTATTCCTCTATCTATTAATTTTAATCTTTGATTATCTATCTCTAAGTTGCCATCTATTAATTCTACACACCAGTTTACAGTTTGTGTTATTGTAGATCTTATCACTCAATAAGGTCTTTTAACCTAAAACTTGAAATCGTTGATTTTGATTGAAGTGAAATAACATAATATGTATTGCTACAGAGAAAGAAGTAACCAACCGCAATCTACTGCAATATAAAATATAAACTGGTTTTTAAAACCATAAAATAAAAGATTGTGCGATTAATTAATTAATGTTTTATTTTACAAAATAATTTGTTCTTTTCATCAAGCATTTTCGAAGTTCAGTGCAAAACTCTATTTTCTCCATGACATCAGTCTAGTGTCGATCAGATTCCATATTTAAATATATTTTATATGAATAATTTTTCTGTAGAAATTAATTTATTTTTATATAGAATATATGATTTATTGATTATGTGTTTTTGATATTCAAATTTTTATGCTTTTTTTTCAGATAGTTTGTTTTTTAATATATTCTATCCATCATATTTCTTGAGGTGTCACTTTCTTTCACTTATTCCATCTCACTAATGACACAACTCCTATTCTATGGTTGGTTCTTCTATTCTCATATTCTCTAATTCTATGTTGGATCTTAGATTGGGATGTGGTGTTGTGTTTTGCTTTTTAAGAATTCCTATTTTTTTTACAAATATTTCTCATTTCTGCAATGAATACAAGAAATATTGATCTTCCCAATCTCCCATTACTCGGAGCATCACTTGATCAAGATCAGTAGATGTCCTACAACATTGTAGGTTTAGCAAAAAGATATTCACCACTGCTGATGCGGCAGAGAGTAAGAGATATCGAAAGATGCATAGTCTATTCAGAAATAGCTCTAATATCACTGACTTTAATTAAACAAATTTAAATATATGTATTCGTTATACTTTTTTTTTATAAGCGTTTCACTCCGAGCAAGACATGTCACTGCCACTACTGCGCAGGGGGCTACATAGAGTGGAGAAAGGATGATTAAATATAGGAAATGTTAGAGGGTGGGTGATAGGCGGGTAAGGATACCGAGATGTGAGGGTTGGGTAGATGAGAGTGTTCTGGGAATAATTGGGACTTAGTGTGATAGGAGGTGTCTATTGAACCTACATTTAAACACCTGGAGATTGTAGTTGTCGGGAAAGCAGACTTGTGGAAGGGAGTTCCACAGGCGGGAAGCGCGAGAAAAGAAGCTGTTGGAATAGAATTTACGGTTACATCTTATCTGTTTAACTGTAAAAGGGTGAAACCTAGTTGCTAATCTAGTATCTCGTGTAAATTCGTGCTTAGGCGGCACCAGTGCTCTGAGTTCATCGGAGCAGAAGCCATGAAAGTACTTTATAAAAGAGGCACAGGGAAGCCACATCACGCCGGTGAGAGAGTGGTTGCAGCCGGTCTGCCAAGTCAGTATCAACCACGTTACAGATCCTCCTTTGTATTTTGTCAAGAAGCCCAAGGAGAGCAGCAGGAGCACTCGACCAGATATGGCAGCAATATTCAATACATGGGCGGATGGTGGAATTGTATATGTGCAGAATAGATTCAGGTGGGAAAAACTTCCGGGCCCTGCACAGAGAGCCGACTTTCATAGCGGCAGATTTGGCAATGGATTCGATATAGTCATTCCATTTGAGGTTCGCAGAAAGTGTAAGGCCAAGGAGGCGTAGTATTTTACTCTCTGGGAGGCAAGTCTGTCCCATGCTAATGGGAGGTAGATGCGATTGTCTATGGTGGTTAGTTGATAACAGCTTCGTTTTAGAAGCATTGAAATTTACTAGCCATTTCCTACACCAGGCCACTACGGATTGGAGGTCCTTTTTAAGCTCGGTAGCGAGGTTCGTTTTGTCGCCCACACCTGGTTTTTGATTGATGCGAGAGTAGATTGCGTCATCGGTGTACATGCCTACTTGGGATCTAATGGCGTCGGGGAGATCATTAATGTACATCAGAAAGAGCGTGGGACCTAGGATAGAACCTTGAAGGACGCCCGCGTTCTAATGGTAGTTTTGGGAGGCATGCCCATTTAATACTACCTTGAATGTGCGGTTAGAGAGGAATGACTGGATGAGGTCAAACAGATGTCCGGTTATCCCGTAGCTCCGCAGTTTGCACAAGAGGCCAGCGTGCCAGACCCTGTCGAATGCTTTGGCGATATCCAAGGCAACGGTTTGGTCTTCGCCATTCTTGTCAAGTGCCCGGTATATGTAGTCGGTAATGGTCGTTAGCATATCAGCAGTAGACAAACCCGTACTGTTTGTCAGAGAGAAGCCTGTGGACCGTGGGATGCTGAATCACCTCGGCGTTGATAATGGCTTTGAAAACTTTGCCAAAGATCGGAAGGAGACTAATAGGACGGTAACTGGCGGGGTCTGAGGCTTCGCCAGAATTCTTAAATATAGGAACTACACAGGAGGACTTCCAACAGGCAGGAAAACAGGAAGCAGATAGGCAGAGGTCATAGAGTTTAGAGAGGACAGAGGAGAGTTCTGGGGCACATTTCTTCAGTACTATGACTGCGATTCCGTCACAGCCGCTCGCTTTGTGTGGGTCAAGTTGTGCAATTATCTTGGCGACCAGCGAGGGTGTAATGTGGACGTTATTTAGTTGATCCTTAGTTTTGGGTGGGAAGTCGGGTGTAGGTATTCCTAACGAGTCCAGTGTCGAATTGGTGGAGAATCTACGGGCAAAGCATTCAGCCTTGATAGCTTAAAATATATTTCTGCTCAACAGAATAGGTCCTGTTAAAAGTGCTACCTGTGTAGAAGCACAAGTCGCATTGAATGTTGTGTTTAACGACATATCAGGTCTTGGTTATTTACACCATTTAAATTTATGCCTTGTAAAAAATTCTTTGGGTTGTTGCTACAGTCCCTCTTCAGTTATGCCTTTAGAACGTAGTTTTTTGGTGATATAAGTTTTTGTATAGTCTAACCATCTTCAAGTATAGTCTCTACTTTATGTTTTTTAACTATTCCTCTAGACTAATGATGTCCTAAAAATGTTGACGTATAAGGGCAAGGTCAATACAGTCTGTTAGAATATGTTTTGCAGTGCATGTTTCCTGTCATGTAGCGTAATCAGGAGGATATTTATATTTTCGGTGAAATAAGAGAGGGATATGTGTGTGTTCTATTCTTATTCCTGTAAGTTGATTTCTTCCTTCTGAAAAATTTGAAACCATGATGTCATACTAGAATGGGTTCTATTTAGTATAGTTTGTTGTTTTGGCAGCCATAACTTCTGCCGTTTGCTTAGAATGTATGAGTTTATAGTTGCTTGAAGTCTGTATAGGAGATTATAACATTTGAAATATTTATTTTTAAGAATTCTTTCGCTATCATATTAGTTTTTTTTTCATTTTCGTGGCTGTCAATATGTCTAGGTACCAAACAGAAGACAACTTGTTTTTCTTGTAGATTATATCGATTATAATAAATTGACTATTAGAGGATTATCTGCTTTTGTTTCTCAATGGTGTAAGCATTATAATCGTATCACGGAAGAAGTGGTGTCCCGATCCCCCGAAACTCCTCTACAGCACATTATCTCATCGTTGTTTCCAAAATGACTGCCACGCAGTTTGAGGTGAGTAAAGGTAATAGGGTAGCAATTCAAAGCAACAGTTGGCTGGTTCAGGCATTGCAAACTGAGCAGCGAGGACGGACGCGTTATCTTGGAGTATGTGCACACTTGCAAGCAGCTTTCTTCTGCATTTTGACTTGATTGCTTCATTAAGTTGTCTTAATTTTGAGACATATTATTGTTTATCAATAGTTTTGCTTTTTTCCAGGTATCATGAATACGCCTTCAGAATCGCAAAAACAGAAGCCATCATCTTATTAACAGACACTGCCTGATTGAACTTCTTCGGGGTGGGGGGAAACCAGAGTGATTATACTGTTTAATTAGAATTCTTGATTCAAGTTTGAAGTGATGAGCCCAGGTTTAACCTGGTTATTAATCTGCAGTGGAAATTTTCAGAGTGAGTCTAGATTCAAGTCAAAAGTGTCCTGGAAATGTTACCGCTTTTTAGCTTCTACTCTGGTATTCATGGGAGCCATCTTGTAGGTAGGTTGCTCATTTTAAATGATCACAATTAAAACATGTATTTAACCAGAACTAATGACTATGGACAGCTATCTGCTGGACAGTAAGGCTCTCTTCCAAAATTATATAGTGAATGGTATTAACTTGTTCATCAGTGGTTGAGTTTTTGGATGACCTGACTGAGGGTCATTTTTCTTCGTGTTCTGCTTAGATTCTGCAGCCCACTTCTTCAGTTGCATAAGTGTCCGTACCATGTCCTCATGTATTTTTGGGTGCGCCATATCTTTATTTTGTAGATAATTTATGACTGGTCAGGCCTCTATTTTGTCGATTTGTCACATTTTTTGTCAATTTGTCACACACTTCTCACATTTGTACCTGCACAGACAAACCTGAAAGTGTTTTTTCTCGTTTTATATAAAGTAGTAGTGTGTTGCTAAAACAAAAATGTTCAGCTACGGCTCTTCTTTCTTAAATTTTTTTAAATGATTCACTTAAGGATGGATAGTGAATTTGAGAAAGCTATGATTAATTGTTAATTAAATCTAAGTCTATGGCAAAAGCTTCAGGGCTAAAAATAGAGGATTCATCTGGTATGCGATTTTTTATTGTTTTTTCATCAAAATCCGACATTATCAATTTTTTGATGCATCACTATATATGTCATCATCATCAAAATCTACTCTGGAATTTTTAGTTAGTGATTTTATAAGTCCAAAGGTGACTCAGAGGTCATGATCCGCATGTACGTTAGCAGATTTGACGAGCGGTATCAGAGAGACGATACTCAGTTGGGTTCTTTTCCTGCACCTTTCTTCTTATTCATTTGATTGTCACAGATTTAGTTTGCTTATTTTTTAAGGTTTCAACAGCCCGGTGGCTCTCATCACGTGGACCAGTTCTGAATTTAATCTTCATGGCGAGTTGGGTCACTGACCCTTTGTTTCAGATAATGCTTCAATATATACTTGTAGCATTCCCTCTGTGATATCGACCTGTCTGTAATTCTCCAAATAAGATTTTCTTTGGAATTCTTACCTCAGGCATGCGCATGATACGTGTTTCAGGTTTCATAATGAGAGTTGTAATGCTTGTAGATCCAGCAACTTCGAATACTGATGTATTTGTTCGTCTCTCTTCTCAGATGATTTTCAAGATCCATTTAAGACTTCTAATATAAAACTTTTCAAGGGTGTTGAGATATCGTCAGTAAGTAACCTAGGTTTCACAGCCGAACAGAAGTGTAGGAATGATCACTGCATTATAAGCCATCATAGTGGTTTTCATTGTTAAATTACAGTTTTTAAAACTCTACTTCTGAGTTTTCTAAAAGCTACAAAGGTAGTAGAAATGCTCAACCTATTCCGCGGTTTCACCATCAAACAAGTACACATCTCCCCTTGCCACTCCTCCGCCGCCTTACACTTGGTTGTTTACCGTGACGTACCTTCTGCACCTTCTGAATACCTCACTCTTCACAGCCTAAGAGCTGAGTTCAGTGGTATGAGTTCTAAAGGATGACTGAAGCTCCCAGATTAGCTACCGCGGAGGCCGAAATTGGAGAATATAATTCCACCACGCTCAAATGCGTTCTACACTCAAAACCCTGAGACGGGACCTTTGAAAGTGCTACTATCCAGGATCAGGATAGACATGGGAACAGTGACAGTTAAAGGGTTCCCCAAAACTACGGAAATCCTTAAACGTAGCCCCCTCATCGGATGGAGATTTGTAGAACTAACTATATATGTGCTTATAGTTTAAAACAATAAAAGAACTGATATTAGTTTTAGGGCATTTTGCAAGGTTTATTTAAACTATTGGCTCTTTTGTTTGTCAAGATAGGTTTTCCAAAATAGTAGATTCAAGATTTAGGGTAATGTCTATTTGTGATTCATTAATGTTTTCATTGTAAAGATCGAAAGTTTGATAGCTGTTTTTTATTTCTATTTTTGTTGAATAAAACCTTATATTGTGTTTAGAAAACCCTTTTGAATGCAGGGAAAGGAATGTGATTAGGTAAAGTATTGTAGGGGTAATTATTGCTGTCTTAGTGTCACGGTCATTTCATGGGTTTCAGCGTACAATCTTTCTAACGGAGATGTTCTAAATTCATATAGAACGAATCATAGTTATTGATGCTGAATTGTGTCAATCTTTTTCAGGCATGACTTCCTTGCAGCACTATAAATGAAACAACTATAGTTCGGTATAGTATATCATTTATTTAATTATGTATGTGATTTTGTAAGCTCATTGCAAGAGTCAGGCCTCACCCAAGGTTTAGAATTTACGAGATAATTTCAGAGTTGTCTTTCTTGGTTGGCTACCCTACTAAGTCTGTTCTGCAAAAGTGCTGGATTCATGTCTTTTCTTATCGCAATAAGCTGAAGTGAAAACAATGGCCTGAGTAGGAACCTAAACCTAGCGTGCAGATTCGTCATACATCTATAATTTCTCTTTTGTTGAATATAGCTTATGCTTGATATTGGAAAGTGTAGACATTGCTCATGTACAAGCAGAAAATTGATTTATCATAATAATTCATGTGGAATTAATACGTTCAAAGAATGCCGGCAAAATCAATTTTCAAAATCATTATAAACTTCACATTTTCCTTGAAATATTTGTAATATCAAAGCGTTGTAAACATTTCTGCTTAGTTAGGAAACAGATATCAAAATATGATAATATCAAACAATAAAACTGTCATCTTTATTGCCCATCGCACGCATTAGTACATCAGATATTGATAATAGTCATATCCTGATGGTTTATCGGAGTACAGATAAAACCCGAGAAAGCTATTTCAAATATATCTTTATTCATCAGCGACTACTATAGGTTGAAGCGTTACAAACTTGTCTCGTTTAATAATTTCCTAACGTAGTGAGTGAAATCTCCAATGAATGTCGTACGATTGTTAGAATAAATAAAACTAACAGGCAAAGTTTGTTTGGTGATTAAGACAGGTGTATATTTATCTTTAGTGCCAAAGACTGATTTTCAAGGAAGTTATCACGACTTAAAAAATAGTTTCCACCCGTATTTTGACTTTTTTGGTATTGTGCTGTAGATTATGAGAAAGAGAGTTAATGAATGATTTTCTTTATCTTCCGCTTTGCCAAATGGTTGAAATAGTTTCTTAAAGCTACTGATGCCAGAACTTGATGTTCGAGACCATGTTAAAAGCTATATTCAGAAGATTGGCCAAACAGGCTTCGTATCCTCTGTTGGAAAAAGCTGAGCTACGTAACTATCTAGGCACACCTATTTATTATATTTTCTTTACCAATCAAGGTCCGTCTGCCTAGTAGTCGCTGTTAGAAGCAAAATCAGCAGGATGTATTATTAGCTAATATTCAACACGATAACATTTGCTACAATTTTCCATTTCACGAGGATACTGTAATATCTATCTATCTATCTATCTATCTATCTATCTATCTATCTATCTATCTATCCCATTCTATTCATATCTATCTATCTATCTATCTATCTATCTATCTATCTATCTATTTCTTCATATTAGATTTAAGACTTTTTATAATTCCTATTTTGTATTGATCCATGTATGTATTCTGTTTTAATTGCACTAGGTGTTCAGTGTATTGATATCTAGTTCACAATTTGTTTTATCACGAGATAATTATTAACCCCCCCCCCCCCCCGTATAATAAGCATATCTCCGTCTGGAAGACAACCATCATCTGCGTGTTAAAGTAGAGACATGTACACACTTATGCACACACATATATTCGTGTGTGTGCGTGCTTGCGTCTGTGTGCAATTGAATATGTCTACAGATTATATGCGATGATATAACGCATTATCGCTGTGATGAGAGAACAAAATTTAAACAGTAAATATGAATTAATACTTTTTCTTTATGATTATTATTATTTTTTCCATCTTCTCAGCAATATTACCTTTGAGATTAGTGTTTAAATGTCTCCTAAATGATGATGATTATATATGATTGCATGCTATTCATAAAAGAACTAAGATATCTGTATGAGTGATAATTACATAACTGATGAACATGACGTTCATTCATATTTATACATCGATAGTATTATAAAGAAGAATCAAATGGAAATAATGGTGACCTTTAGTGATGTTGGTATAAATTGTGTAAAGGTTATGAGATTTATTGCAAAATAACAATAGTAAAATAGATAAATTTTAGACAAGAACATATATATATATATATATATATATATATATATATATAGTTGCTTACAAGAGATATGACAGATATATATATATATATATATATATATATATATATATACATAAACACAGATAAAAATACATATAATAAACACATACATGCATACATACATACATATGATCATGTAACAGGAAGGTTGCAGAAAGATTTTCTGGTAAAACCAACCATCCTTATATTAAAGAAATGGTTAAAAATGTGTTCTGTATACTAGAGAACAACAACAATAAAACAACAACAAAAACTATGATTACTACATTTATAACTACTGATGTGATTATTCCAATTTATTTTTAAGTGGTTTCATTGACAATGGAAAGAACAATATTTTCAGGTGAAACTTTTCCCCCTGGTTACTAAATAATAGATAATTCTCGGTGTGAGGACAAAGTGTTGTGATTGATTCTTAGTCTCGTTAGTAGTTGTACTGAGCCAACTTCTAGTATTACTACTATCAAAGTAAATTGCACTTGAGAAAGCAATGATAAAAATAATGGTAATAATGCTGTAACTATGAGAATGCATTGTAAATCCTAGTTAAAATGATGGTGAAGTGGAATGAGTGAGGAGAAGAATGATTGTGGCGCTGAGTGTGTGGGTTCGGATTAAAACCTAACTCATCTCTTGAAACCTGTATGAAGCGCATATGCCCGCCACTGAAAAAGCCAGCAGTAGTAGCAGAATTGTCTCGGACGAGCAGAAGTTCGAAGAGTGGCACTTGTAGAAGTGAGGGTAAGAGGACTTCTTGTCTTTTCTCTGTTTTAAAGGAAAGCAAGAATTTTTGTAGGAGGAGCAAAAACTTCATTCAAAACTAGTCAAACCGTCCTGTGCAAATTGAAATCAGAACTTGATATGCTGTTACTACACAGTCATAGAGAGGGTGTGAAGAGGAGGATATTTGCGATTGGAGGAATTTTACAGACTGATTGGGCGGGAACTAAAAGCAGGAGGGAAAAGAAGACGAACAGAGAGACAGAACTAGTAGCAGACGCAGGAGGAGAGAAAAGACGATGACGATCGAATAGTGATACTCTATTACGATTGAAAAAAACAACAACTGCACTTCAGATCGATGCAAAAACGAATTCCCTCTGCTTTTTCTATTGTAGCATGTCTGTCTTTGTTTTCAAATTGTCTTTCGTTATCATTCTTCAGAATTCTTGATTTTCTCGTCCATCTTCTTTCTTCTTCTTACCCTGGTATTCTAGATTTTTCTAGAATCGTTCCGTTATTTTTGTACTGTTCTACGTTTATTAAATTAATTTCCTTCTCCCACTTGTTTAATTCTTTCTTCTCTCGTCGTTTGTTTTGATGTATTTGTATTTTCTTGTCATTGTTCTTTTCGATTTTTTTCTTTAATGTCTTTACTTTTTCTCTTCTTCATTCACATGCTCTTTATTTTCATGTCTTAATTTCAATTTATTTTGTGGTGACATCTCTAGTTATCTTTTGGTTTAACTTATTCTTCTTTGCATTCTACTATCATTTTCGGTCATTTTTTCGCGTCGTCACTTATTTTTACATTTACGTTGCCTGCTTTTATTTAACAAACTCATCATCCATGTTTTATTTTCTATTGTTACCTCTTTTATTTTTATTGAACAATTTTAGTAATTTCTATTATTTCATTTTGTGCCTTTTTAAAGTAAAATAACCCAGTTTCCGACACTTTTCATTTCATCTTAAATCTTCATATAATCTACGTGATTCTCATTTTGCTTTCACATACATACATACATTATATATATGTATGAGTGGGCGCTCCTTTCTTATTGCTAGCATTCTCATTGAAGAATTAAGCATGGTTTTCTAGCTTATTATTCAATTCCCTTGAATTTTTGCTTTCTCTTTTCATCACATTTCTTTCATATATATATATATATATATATATATATATGTGTGTGTGTGTGTGTGTGTGTGTGTGTGTTTGTGTGTGTGTGAGAAAGATATATATATATTCATTCACAGCACTTCTTACTTTTTTCTTTCTTTACAAAGCTCAACCACTTCTTACATTGTATTCTTCTTTCTCACCTCTCATATATATATATATATATATATATATATATATATATATATATGCAATTTGTTATATATATTATATTATTTATATATTATATATACGTGGTACTTATTTAAAAGCGCTCAATATCAGTGATAGAGCTGACATATTCATATAGATAGGTGTCACACCTATCTATCTATCTATATATATATATATATATATATATATATATATATATATATATATATATTATCCTACGTCGATGGCACAACTCGGAGTTTCATGCACTACTCAATCACCAGGAGCATATCACAAACTGACCGTTTAAACCTCTAGGGCCATTCGTATCATATTTGATACAGTATTTCCCTATAAGGAAACATTTGGTATTTCCCTATAAGGAAACATTTGGTATTCATTGACTAAGCAGTCAGTACTGCTTTCATTTGAAATTTATAAAATATTTCTCTTAAAAAATTTTTCAGGAAAATATTTCTTTCAAGGCTTGTTTTCATACTGTATCAAATATGATACGAATGGCCCTAGAGGGTTAAGAAATTTACACTTAAATTCAATCGATGGATGTGAAATTTAAATCTTACAAATTTAAATACAATTTTTAAATTTATAAAGAGTGTAATATAAATGGACAACCATTACATGAAGATAAAAACCAAAATTAAAAAACAGTTAAAACAAAATGTTTAAAAAATTAAATTCTGAGGGATGAATTCAAAAGGGCAACAGTTCATAACCATTATCAATAAAAAATATAAAATCCTACAATTCCTTTCCTTCAATCTCTTTAAATATTCTTCCTTTGTTAATTCATTCCAAGAACTCACGTTGTCTTTCTCTTTTCAAATCTTACTTTCTTTCAACCATTCCTTACACTGCATTCTTTTTTCTTTCCTCTCAAATCTCACCTTCGTTCAACCATTCCTTATATGACATTCTTTTCTCTGCTCTCAAATTTCCAGTTCCTTCAACCATTCCTTACGTTGAATGTTTTCTTCTTGTTAATTCTTACCTTCCATCAAACATTCCTTACATTAAATTTTCTCTCACCCTCGAACCTGAATTCCTTTAAGCGTTTCTTAAAATTCATTCTTTTCTTTCTTCTTTTAAATCTCAACTTCCTTCAATAATTCCGTACTATACATTCTTTTCCTCATCCTTTTACATTTACGCCTTTTCTCCAATATTTTTCTGCACTTCATTCTTCTCATTTCTTTTATACTTTCAATTTCGCCTCTTTTATCCTCTCTCCTTTTTCTCTTTTTTCATAGTTAAGTTTCTCTCTTCGATTGTCTTCCCTCTTCGTTTCATTCATTACTTTCCTCTCGTTTTTTCTTCACTTTATATCTTGCATCTTGTGCTATTCTTTCTCCTTTTGTCAATAATTTTATTTGTAAACCGGGTATTCTTTGCCCTATAGAGATATCCTGCGTGTTTACAGTATATCAGATTTTATTATACAAGTCAATGTTTTTACAATAAAACTGATATTAAATTGTAGTTAAAATTACAGAATATATTTACGTAAACAATAAATGATGAAAGTTGTAATTCATAAGATCATTTTCAATGTGTGTGTAAAAACATACACATGCAAGCCAGTTAAACGCGACAAAATGTTATGTATAAATTTATCGAAGAAATATAACTAACAAAATGTATATAATTAACACAATTATCCTATATAATTTTTTGATTATTTTACAGTGCTTTTGGTGCGATAACATGATTTAACACTTATTAATTTATCAGTCATAGATTTTATCAGCTTTTTTACTGTTTTGATTTTAAAATTAATTTTAATTACTCCTCAAATGTAGTTTTTTAATTTGATTTTCAATTCCCGTTTAATGGCGAACCCGATATATTCTATTAAACTGGAGATTTTAAGAGCCATTCCAATTGGTCTTCCTGGAAACAATTTATAAAAAAGGTACATACTCGGCAGATTTGTATTGTATCTGAATGTAATCTTTCGCGCAAAGATTCTTTTTTGTCACTTGTACCACATTTTTTAGGAAATTACAACAAATCTTAGAATTTTACAAGTTACAATAATTATGCAAAGCATCTCTTCATCCCTCCAAGGTTGATTTGTTAGTCATCTTCACTGAAAATTTCCATGCAGTATCCAAACTATTATACTACATCTCTAAAGTGCATAAAATATAGTTGTACCTTCATCACAAAAAACTGTCGAGAAATTATTTTTCATGTACTTTTTCAACCAACTTTAACATTACCCATAGGAATTACTTCTTCCTGCTTCATCGGAGCCAGGTGTCTGATCATAATAAACAACGTATTGCTCGTAATGAGTGCAAGAGGATACGAAATGATCTGCTCGTAATGAGTGCAAGAAGATGCTTAATGGTGCTAAGCTGTTGTTTGCTGAGAGAATGAAGCATCGTATAATATTCCGCAAGTTCGGCTCCAAAGACTATTGGCGGCACTATAAAAATGTGTTAAACAATAGCAAGCCGTCAATACCCACTTTAATAAGGAAATTTGAGGTCCTCACATCTTCAGTAGACAAGGAAGAGTGCTTTGCTCGCAGATTCTCCACTAACTCAACATTATATTTTTTTGAGTTCCAGAACCCAACTTCCCACTTAGAACTGAGGCTCAACTAAGCGCTGTTCACAACACTCCCTTGTTGGTTTCTAACATAATTTCAAAGCATGATTCCCCATAAGGCGACCGGAGGTGACGGAATCCCAATCATTGTTTTGAAGAAATGTGCACTTGGACTCTCCTCTGTCGTCTCCAATGTCTACAACTACTTTCTTTCTGCTTCTTGCTTTGCTGCCTGCTGGAAGTCCTCCTCTGGGGTTCCTGTATGTCAGAACTCTGGAGAACCCTCAGAATTCTCTAATTATCTTCCTGTCAGCATCCTTATACATATACAGTTTTTAAAATGTTTTAAAATTTCTTTAAAAGGGACCTTTGTCGTCCAGCAGTTCTTCAGAAAGTTTCGTTGGAAAAAAAACAAACAAACGTTCTAAAAAAAATCATAAATAGTAAAACTGCAAAAGTGTATATGGGCGTAAATATGCAGCCACGACTAAAATAAATTTTATTAATGCAACTACAAATCGATGTAAATAAGCTCCCAGTGAGTATAAAACACGTATTCACCCACCCATGAGAACTGGAGAATGAAGAAAGTTCTTTTGCCTGCAGAAATTTGCTTGATGAATTTTTAAAAGAAAGAACTTCTAAAAAACGGAAATGTTTAGCCGAATGAATATTTCAAAGCAAAATTCGGGTTGTTTATCAAACGTAGTTCAATCACTGACTTACAAAGCGAATACTGTCGCTGATTCAACACTGTCAACAATGTGGAGGTATGTGCTATCCAATCCGGGTCTCCAATCCCACATAGCTTCCCACTGAAATATAAATGTATAAAGAAAAGAACTGCTTTGCGGGTAGGGCAAACTATCATTAGAGACAGATTGGGAAACTAGAATATTATCAAAGATGACACGCAACTTGACAGTAGAAAAGCTAGACGTCACACACACCGACACTCTATTGACAATTGTCTAATCCCTCCTACCCAAACATGATGTCTTTAAATAAACTGAATAAAGACAAGGTCCAAATACCACAGAGACCTGAAATTTTTGCATTCCAGTATACGTTTAACAATATTTTCCGTGTAACCATTATACCAGAAAATATTGTAAATGTTCATCCTCCAACGAGTGTAACAGAATTCCTTCACTCATTTTAAAACAATATATAAACTTTGTGGTATATATATATATATATATATATATATATAAATTCAGATCACCTTTAGGGATGATCTGAATTTCAACATCTCAATTCGAGATATGCATTATCAACCCAATTCAACCTTAGAATGGAGAAAAATTCTGGTACCGGAAGCAATAGTTAGTAAAAGAGGGCTGAGAAATGTTGGTTAGGACAGGATCAAGCAGAGAAGAAATTGTAGTAGTATTTTTTCTTTAGTAGTGGAAGGCAGGAGATTTGTCCATTGAGTCAGGGGTAGTAGGTAGAAAAAAGCTTCAGATTCACCAAATTTAAATTGTAATCTATGTAAGAGGCAAAACGTTTTGAATAAAGGAAGTATGAAGTAATTAATGGAGTTTAAATTTACTATGGTGACGACACATGCTAATTAATTCGTTACTTTTATTGATAATGACATTTTAAAATCCTAATTTTTTCTACTAAACATAGATTACATTTATCACCTAGACTATTAGTACGTGTCGAGCTTATTAACTTCCATTTTATCTGTGGATTCAGGCCTTCTTTCTTCAACTCCAAGTATTTTCAGGAAAGGCCTGTCTTAAACCTTAACATAGGGTTAGTAAAAGTGTGCCTATGCATGTAAAATTTTGTTTCCAAATCTCCGCCGAAATTTCAATGTACACGTTATATTTTTCCTTGCTCTCTTTAGGGGAGATGGTAGCTTGGTAGATCACATCTGTAGATCTACAGTTACCTTCAACCGGACAGTTTTCTCTGGATCTGCAATTACAGGATGGTATAGTCCCGGGTCTTGTATTAACTTCATTGAAACTCTTAAATTCTGAAATTCTTGGTTATTATAAGAACTAATAATGATATACATTTTACAAGTACAGGAATAGCTAATCTTAATCGTTTTCCTATTAAATATTTTACTTAGGGGATTATCGTTGTGAAAATGCTTACTTATTAATTTAAGGATGGATTTAACAGTTGATAGTCTACAGAACGGGAGTTGAATTATATAATCTTCCTTTTTCTATGTTTACCTTTAGCCTTTTGGGATTTAAATTTGCTAATTGATACTAAAAAGTTAATTTGTCTTTATACCCGCTACTCTGGAGGAATTTTTCATATAGTTTTTGTTATCGCTAAAGATCCTAAGGTCAGCAGATAATCGGCTCATTCTAACATTAAAAACCTTTGGTATTTGTTTTATATTGGCATTAGGGTGATTAGAATGAATGCTGATGTAGCTAGGGGTTTTAATTTTTTAAAGGTACGGTTTAAAAGAATTATTATCGAGGTTGAGAGTAAGGTCTAGGTAATTCACAATTAAGTTGACAGCAATCTCTATTTTAAATCCTAGCATATTAAAGGCTTTAATGGTTTTCTTTTGGATTATGGTAGTCAAGGGGCCATTACTATTCGGAATGAACATAAGCTCATCATCTTGGTCTATGCTTACTTGCTTAGGATCTACAATTCTGCAAAGGGTGTCTAGGATATTAAATCGGCAACTTTCGTTTAATCATGTGCTCCCATGGGGACGTCAAATTTACTATTGAGACTTTTAGTTCAAGTAGAATCGTTAAGAGTAAGGAAGGATTTCCTAGCCATAAGAATAATATTAGCTTCTTCGTCTGTGGTTTCTACATAGCTTCTAGCGAATTTAATAGAGTTTACTAGGAGGGCTCTAGATATAGAAGGAGAGAATTCAACAATATCAAATTTAAAAATGTGCTTCTGCTTTTTTTTAGCAATATTGCTAAACCACTGGATAGTAGCAGAAGAATCTTTCCAGAGGTTGAGGTGGAGCGTATATTGAAGTTTAGCGGTTATATTTTTGATAACCTTTTTCGAGATTAATCCTAATTCACTTTTGGTTGGATTTATTAACCTAGATTATACACTATTCTCAAAAGTGGGTTTATGATCTTTTAATAAGAGGTAAGCGTTTCTACTACTGACCTTCCCTACTCTATGGATAATGTTTAGCTTGCAGCAAATTTAGCGGTATCACGATCGATCTCAGTAATATTATCTTCTTGGTCTAGTCTATATGTTCTAGTAATCTTATTAGTCAGTCAGAGAGGTTACATTTTTAAACATTGTTAGACTTATCGACTTTAACCCAAATGTCATTCGAGTCTTTAATGGATTTATTGTCATTTTAACATCGTTATATTTTTCCTTGCTCTCTTTAGGGGAGATGGTAGCTTGGTAGATCACATCTGTAGATCTACAGTTACCTTCAACCGGACAGTTTTCTCTGGATCTGCAATTACAGGATGGTATAGTCCCGGGTCTTGTATTAACTTCATTGAAACTCTTAAATTCTGAAATTCTTGGTTATTATAAGAACTAATAATGATATACATTTTACAAGTACAGGAATAGCTAATCTTAATCGTTTTCCTATTAAATATTTTACTTAGGGGATTATCGTTGTGAAAATGCTTACTTATTAATTTAAGGATGGATTTAACAGTTGATAGTCTACAGAACGGGAGTTGAATTATATAATCTTCCTTTTTCTATGTTTACCTTTAGCCTTTTGGGATTTAAATTTGCTAATTGATACTAAAAAGTTAATTTGTCTTTATACCCGCTACTCTGGAGGAATTTTTCATATAGTTTTTGTTATCGCTAAAGATCCTAAGGTCAGCAGATAATCGGCTCATTCTAACATTAAAAACCTTTGGTATTTGTTTTATATTGGCATTAGGGTGATTAGAATGAATGCTGATGTAGCTAGGGGTTTTAATTTTTTAAAGGTACGGTTTAAAAGAATTATTATCGAGGTTGAGAGTAAGGTCTAGGTAATTCACAATTAAGTTGACAGCAATCTCTATTTTAAATCCTAGCATATTAAAGGCTTTAATGGTTTTCTTTTGGATTATGGTAGTCAAGGGGCCATTACTATTCGGAATGAACATAAGCTCATCATCTTGGTCTATGCTTACTTGCTTAGGATCTACAATTCTGCAAAGGGTGTCTAGGATATTAAATCGGCAACTTTCGTTTAATCATGTGCTCCCATGGGGACGTCAAATTTACTATTGAGACTTTTAGTTCAAGTAGAATCGTTAAGAGTAAGGAAGGATTTCCTAGCCATAAGAATAATATTAGCTTCTTCGTCTGTGGTTTCTACATAGCTTCTAGCGAATTTAATAGAGTTTACTAGGAGGGCTCTAGATATAGAAGGAGAGAATTCAACAATATCAAATTTAAAAATGTGCTTCTGCTTTTTTTTAGCAATATTGCTAAACCACTGGATAGTAGCAGAAGAATCTTTCCAGAGGTTGAGGTGGAGCGTATATTGAAGTTTAGCGGTTATATTTTTGATAACCTTTTTCGAGATTAATCCTAATTCACTTTTGGTTGGATTTATTAACCTAGATTATACACTATTCTCAAAAGTGGGTTTATGATCTTTTAATAAGAGGTAAGCGTTTCTACTACTGACCTTCCCTACTCTATGGATAATGTTTAGCTTGCAGCAAATTTAGCGGTATCACGATCGATCTCAGTAATATTATCTTCTTGGTCTAGTCTATATGTTCTAGTAATCTTATTAGTCAGTCAGAGAGGTTACATTTTTAAACATTGTTAGACTTATCGACTTTAACCCAAATGTCATTCGAGTCTTTAATGGATTTATTGTCATTTTAACATCATTTGGAATGAGTTCGAATGTTTTTTGAATTTCATCTTAGACACAATACGAAACAGGTCTTTCTTAAATGAATCAAGGAATTTGCCAGGAGGTGGCATTTTCTGAGATTTCAGATTGTAGGTATTCACGTCTTGGTCTCTTATTCTTGGAGGAGAATAAGTAGAAATGCACCTTTCACTGCAATTTCTTTACAAAGTTGATGAGCTTATCTGTTAAATGAATGCAGATTAAGTTAAGGAATATTTTTCAGGGAGTACTCCGATCAGAATTTATCCATGTCACTGAGGGAAATCGTAAATTCACAAATTCTCAACTACGTTTATAGGAGTATATATATATATATATATGTATATATATATATATATATATATATATATATATATATATATATATATATATTAAGTTAATAGAGTTGCTTAAAATCCGACAACACCAAATAAGTTACACTAAAAAATTTGTAATAAAATTGATATTAGAAAGTGAAATTCTAACGATTGATTTACATTAAACTATACAAAGATTAAAATCATTTAAATTGTACCAATATTTTCTGTCCAGAATAATAAATTTGACAGTCTATTAGACAAAATATTTATCAGTTCATATTTATATACTAAAATTCATACGGAGCACTCATTGCATAAATGACCTTCCGTTTGACTATCTCTAGAATTAATCTATTTGTTAAGCTACTGTTTATCTTCCTGATGTCTCTGCTCACGCACCTTCATTAATCTTTGAGCAAAAATTTATTCCAGGCCGAAATGTTAGAAAGATTGAGAGTGTGATTATACAATTTGAGTTGATTTACAGAGAAGAGAAATTGTTTGCAAAAAGCAATATGCGTTTTTGTAGTTACTCGAGAAAATCTATTTGCACATTTATAAATGCGAACATAAAATCCATTTGAAAGGATCCGAATATATTGGTACAAACATTAAAGGGCTTATATATGTGCATTAATCTTTGCATTATCTGAAAAATGGAAATTTATCCGTATCTATAATATAATACAAATAGAAGTAAAAATACAAAATCGTATAAAAAGTTTGAAATCTGAAATAATATAAACTGAATTGCATGAATATATAGGGTCTGTAATAAGATAAAATTGCCTAGTCATATTAGCGTCTACATAATCTCTATCTTATTGTTTCTCTCTTTCTTTTTATTTAATGTCTAAGTTGTTTTATTTCAGTTCGTTATCTAATTTGATTTTATATGCAGCCCCATATACTTAGCTATTTTAGTCTTCCATAATATGAATAAATAAACGTATGTATACTTTGAGTAAAATGTTCCAGCAAGGTTACAGTTTAACAGACTGATGAAAATCTTTGCCCCTCGGTCATCCCTGAAACACAATGAAGTTTAAGTTTAGGAAGAGGTAAAATCGATGTGGTATTTTCGTCATGACAGTTTCAAAAGAATTTCTTTTATATCATGTCTTCATTGACTTAACTAAGGTATTCAACAAGGCGAACAGAGAGAATCCTTATTGAAATTTCTTGGCAAACTGGGATGTTCAAAAACTTTTCTTAATCTGTATCGAAACATGAAGGCTCGTTTCACCTTTAATGCTGAACTTCCGAAAGAAATTGTTAACAATAGAGTGAAGACGGCTGATATTCCAGCAATCACTGTTCTTCGCAGTATCACTTGTGTATGATTTTCTGGTTTGTCATAACGAACTATACCTTGCTTTTGGGACTAAATGGAAATAATTTCATTTGAGAAAAATGCTGAGTTGTGATCTTTTTTATGCTGAGGATACGAATTTTACAGCTTAAAATCTGGTATGTAACATGTAATGAATCTCTGCCTCAATGTTCAGAACTACATTAAGCTTCAAGATGACTAATGTTCACTTCTCTAAGAATTTTCCATATATTTAAAAGGCAATATATTGGATATTTTTTGTACATATGGGCAGTAATTTGTGTCAAGTTGGCTTATTAAATGATGATGAAAGAACAGGAATATGCTGGTCGAGGCATCACCATTAAAATTAAGTTCACTGTTTATATTGTTTTCATCTTGACAGACTTTCTTTACTTGTTTTTTTAAATGATTTCACTCTAAGCCAGGTGGGAACGGCACTAGGATGCAGGGGGTTTACAGTGAAAGAAAAGACTGGGTCCAGTGTGTATTGAATAAAGTATCGAAGATGAACGGGATCCAAGGAGATAGATGGCTATTGACGTTGCATTTAAAGATTTGAAGATTTTAGTTATCAGGGAAGCAAGTAAATGGAAGGGAAATATTACTCATAAAAAATATATCATGTTCATCTTAAGCTGCTTCCATTAGAAATATCTGAGAAAATAGACAAAATCCGGTCAGCCAGTCGCTTGGGGGATCATGTCTCGAAAGAGAAATGACTGACTGATTTTCGCACAGTAGGTTGCCATTTCTATCTTCGGTATACTGTTTACCAACCAAAGCTATATAACCAACTCTGTTTTATTATTTAACCCACAGCTTAAGAAAAGAGATGGATTAATACATTTCCCGCGAGTAAGTGAATGCAATGAATTCAAATGAAATTCGAACTCGGGTTTCAGACAACCACTGCACCGGTGGCAAATAGTGAAATAACGGATAATATTGACACCGGAGTCAAAAGATATTTCCATAATTAAATACTAACCAAGAAGGGTCGAAAATGCAATCCCAACAAAAGTGAAAGTATTATATAAAAAACCCGATAATCATCATTAATATTTTTTTTGATTGAAGAGAAAAATGGTTGTAACTTGTTTGAGAAGTGTATCGATAAAGAGGGAGTCAATAATCGATAATGCCTTCTATGTGTTGTGTCCCTTCAGAGCATTGGCGATCATGGCTCTCGACAATTTCCTGTCTTTTGTAGCTCTTGAGAAATTTTGTCATTTTGTCTTCTCTCTAAAAACGCTGTTCTGTCATTCATTTGCTTAAGCTTGCAAAATCGGTTACGTATTGTCTTTCTCTGCCTCTTTTACTTTTAATATCCTGTAAGTATGGATATTTAAAGCCATCTTTCTTCATTATTTTCCCTAGAAATTTCAAATGCCTTTTTCTGATGTTACATATGAAGATCATTTTGCTTAAGAACTGGAAATGTAAAATGTGTCTTTGCATCATTCTAAGTATATCAATCAAATTGGAATCAAGAGAAACAAGTTGCTCATATCGACACCCTTATCAAATGCACAGAACGTACCGTCAGTACAGTTTGCAGCACTGTTTGTAAAACAACATCTGGAAAGAAAATAATTCACGTGGTGGTTCACAAAAGTGGCATTCAAGAAACTATTTTGATGACCATTGGGGTCGCGTTATGTATGCTATAATTGCTACTGGACTTGTTAATCTGTTGACCGTCTTAGTGGTCATTTCAGATGGGAAGAAGGAAGGTATTGGCGAATCAAAGAACACTGAAAACAGTATTGCATAAGCAAACCATTTTACATGATAGAACAATTAACATCTGAGCTTGCTCACAACTCTGTATATTTCAGTTCCCTATCTATCTATCTATCTATCTATCTATCTATCTATCTATCTATCTGCCTTTCATTTTGTTTTTTATTAGTTTTCCATTGGCGTTTTCCTTCGTAACGACAGACATCGCAATAACATGTAATTAGCGGTATCAGTTAATTACTTTCATTGGTCACATAATTATATGCAAATATTTTATGCATATTTATCAGTGGACAATTATCAATCCATCTTTCAACAAACCTGTATCGTTATTCATGCAATTTATCTTTTTTAATTCTCTCATCTTTTATCTAATTCTGATCTATACGAATAAATATGGATGAGAATCTCGAAACACACACACACACACACACACACACACACACACACACACACACACACACACACACACACACACACAGAGGACAGCTAATATTAGTTGATTTTATTAGCGTTATTTCTAAGTGCACCTACTCATTTGAACACAAATATTTGATTAAACATAACATACACACTCACCCTGGAAACAGTCAAAGCACACGCATATACACACCCTCGATTCTACGCAAACACACGGAGAGAAACAAAACTACATACAGAGAAACTTGTGCATGCAAACACGCCCAATAATTCAAGTGCTTGTTTCCTAACTGTATCTATGCGTGTGTTCAATTCCAGACTGTTCGAGGGAAATTTTAACAAAAGTTAAAATTCCAACGGGACGAAAACGTGGTGAAAAGAAATGAGTGAAGGAAATAAGCCGAAACGAGAAACGTTTGTGTAAACATAGTCTCCTACTGATTTTTGTAAACAATGTAGCCATAAAAACAAGTACCTTGTAGTTTTCAGTAATTAATCCACAAATTGATTTGATATCATTCTCTCTCTCCTTCCGTATTTATCTTATTGGAGAACATTACAATTTCACATTCTTTCTGCACAGTCGTAGTTGTTTGTGTGTATGTGTATGTGTGTGAGAGAAAAAAGTGAAGAAAGGATCATTATAAATCATAAACGTAGAATTTTGCTTAGTCTTTAAAAAAAATTGAAGGAATTAAAAATTCATGTTCAAATACATTATATACCGTAAGTCATCATTTCTACCTATTTAGAAAATGTATTCCTTATTATAAAATTGACTTTCCGAGTGGAATTTAACTTCTGATCTACTAGCATCGCCTAATGTGTTCCAGAAAATGGCAATAAGAATAAATGTTTAAATTCTTGATGACAACAGGTTTCACTTTGAATTACGTACGTGTTCGCGTGAGTAATTATTCAACGTACACATTTCTTTTCATGATATAACACATAATTCATATATATATATAGTGGTGGTTTTGTCATGTTTTCAGGAATCAGTATATATATATATATATATATATATATATATATATTATTTACATTGTTCGGACTGTTGTCGTCATCTTAATTGCTAGTTTCATATCACGACGTTTTGGCTGTTGTACGCTCTGGCCTTCTCCAAGTGATTGGAACTCTTTATTTTCAATCATTGGTGTGCGTCGTTTTCTATCCATGCCACTTTCGGATGTTCTAGTTATCTTCCTTTAATTCAATTTTCTAAGCTCTTTGTTTACCACTGCTGTAGCCAAATATTGAACTCACAACTCTTTAGGTCAAGCACAGATTGAGAAAAAATGAAATAATACATAGAAAACACACTGGAGATTATGAAAACTTAAAGAAACAGTGCATATGCAAGATCAACAAAAATCTTCTAAACTAGCCAAGCATAGAAACAAGAATAAATGTTTAAATACAATACAGGAATCAGTAATGCGGAGTGCTACAGAAAATGAAAAGCCTCAAGATAATAGCAGTGCACACACACACACACACACACACACACACACACACACACATATATATATATATATATATATATATATATATATATAAATTGTGTTTATTTTGGCAGCATTTTTTCATTAATGCAGGTTTCATTGAATAATATAGACAAGTTTTGTCTATTAATTTTGTGTAGGATCCGTTCATACGTCTGATATACTTGATGGTGATGTCGTTGAAAGACAACAAAAAATCACAGTAATTGTTGATTTTTTTATCGGGTCTAAGCTTTCGGCTCACATAAGCCATTATCAAAGAATAAATATTAACACACAGTAAACATAGAACATTTAAGTTATTAACAATAAAGAGAACTGAATTGAAAATATAAGTCCATCCCTACCTATATAGCAGCAAGAAATAAGTGGAATTTTGATAACATTCTATAAAATAAGAACTAAAACAAACAATCGGTTTCGTCCCAGATCTCTTCAAGTTTAATTTCTTAGAAAATAAAAGAAAATTGTAACGAGAGGGGGAGAGAAAAAATACGAAAAAAAAAATGCATAAGAACTAGAGTCCAACCACATTCAAACCCAACAAGCAGCCTCTCTGCTTACTGCGAGAAGGTTTATGAGATTTGATGTAAATGGACTCCAGAGCTTTTAGGTGATATAAGGAGTGCAAGACTTGGATAATATTGAAAAACAGTCTGCACCCAATCCAGCAACACATTCCCTGCTATTTATAGCATGTTGTGCTGTAGATGACCCGGATGTAACTACAGGTTCACTATACTTGCAGTCGGATTCAAAATTCTGGTGAGTAAATACTGTTTAATTCTATAATTCAAACGCTTAGAAGTTTTACCTATGTAGTCGCACCCACAAGTACATACAAACTTGAATACGGAATTAACGTGATGTGAGGGTAAAACATCCCTTTACGAATGGAAGAAAGAATTGACCGAGTAAAATATATTACTCGAACATTAGCAGAAAAATAACATTTGCTAATCGAATTTGGAATCCACCTTGCTAAAAAATTCACTTTCTGAATTTATATAAGGAAGACGCAAATAAATCGGACATTTTTTAACAACATGCGACTTAACCTCATAAAATTTATTAATGACATCACGCATAATGGAATCCAAAATGTGCTAAGGATATCCATTTTTAGAAAGTGTCATTTTAATAAAATCAGAGCTCGAAAAGTCAGTGTTCTAATTCATTAATTTTTCGTTGACGTGGACAGAAAGAGTCTCAACGTATATACAACCCTAGGAAGGTCAGTCAGTCAGTTAAGTGCCATACGTGACACACGCTTGGGCGATCATGTCTCGAAAGAGACATTACTGACTGGGCAGAAGATTATCCCGCAGTAGGTTGCCATAGCTTTCTGCGGTAGACTGGTTGCCGACCAAGGCTATAGAACCCAATCTGTCCTGCTATTTAACCCATAACTGGAAGGAAGAGGCGGATTAATACCTTTTCCAAGGGTATTTGCGGGTAAGTGAATACAATGGATTCAACTGGAATTCGAACTCGGCTCCCCGGTTTCTCGTTCCGAGCCGATATCCACTGTACCACAACGCACATTCCATCCTAGGAAGGTAGCCTTCTTAAATATTGAAGTCGAAAAGCCATCGTTATTTTATGAACCAAAAAAAGAATCCAAAAAAGACAAACGACAATTAGACTCCTTTTCTATGGTAAATATTAAGGACAGATGCACAAAATTAATACGGTGAGAAATGAGTTTGTTTCACCATCATTATTAAAGAGGCAAGAAGTATCATCAACGTAACGATGATACATTGGAGGAGAATCAATACGAGAAAATAATGAAGCCTCAAGAAAACCGACAAAAATATTAACAAGCGATGGACCCAAAGGCGATCCTGTCGCAACCCCGTCAGTTAATGATATTATTAAAATTAAATTCGACAACGAGGTGGCGAAGTTCATAAGATTAACAAATACACCCTCAGAAAAATCCGGGGGAAACAATGAGGAACGATACAACATATCGCAACAAATCTCCAATGTCGCAGGCAAAGGGATACAGGTAAACAAGGAATAGATGTCAAAGGAACACATGAAACCCCCATTGGAGAAGAAACTGCGTATAGATTCCACAAAAGAAAAGAAATCATTAACACAGAAAGAACTAAAGTGCAACAAAACAGGTTGTAGCACTGTTAAGAGCCAACTAGCGACCCTATGCTGGGCAAACCCAAATCATAGATAAGATGGGTCGTAATGGGACACCATGTTTGTGAATTTTAGACAACCCATAAAAACGGAGATGAATAGACCTAGTGGGTCTAATCACTTCGGAAATATCAGAAGATAATAAACCGTTTTTAACCCACTTTAATAATTACCTTTAAAATTTGGCTTCTATAGGAGAAGTGCAGTCATGTGTCTCAACTGATTGTTAGATAGGTGTGAGTTTGTGACCTTGGGTTTCACACTTTTGCGATTTAAACTAATTCTTTAAAAATATTAGATAAATATAGGACTGCGTATATTGGTGTATTTTTGTGGAATTGGGAGAACAAATTGGGGGAAAATTTGTCGTCGTGACGTCTCTCATACAAACGCAGACACAGATACACACTTGTACACCCATTGACGTACGCAGACACACACACACGCGCTCGCCCACCGGGGCTCACACAAACATAACTATATGTGAACAGTATGGGGCTTGGTATATATATGTATGTGTGTGCCGTTGTGTACATACATACGCATTTGATTGGTGTATTCAAATAGTGCATCTACCGACTTTGATTGTAGCAATGTCAACGCGCAGACGGCTTGTCTATTTCTGTTCCTTGAACTAACTGAATATATTAGCTCTATCACTAATATTGAGCGCTTTCAAATAAGTACAGCGCATATATAATAAATGAAAATATAATATATATATAAAAAAATGTATATATATATATATATATATATATATATATATATATATATATATATATATACGCATTTCACACGCACACACACACACACACACACACACACACATATATATATATGTATATATATGCAGAAGTTCTCAAAAATTTCTAGATAATCGCCCGTATGTATGGGTTCAAATATCAAAAGATAAATGACATGTAGAAATAGTTTTAAAATATAAACATAATAAACAAATAAAATGTAATCACGATGCCAAATATTTGATTTTAAGGCAAACGGAAATTTAGGTTTCATTGCATCAAATCAACATTAACTTCGACAAAATTCCAGTTTTAATTTACAGAAAAAAATGTAATAAATACTGAGCAGAAATACAACCAAAAAATCAGTTTATAAATTGCAATTTCTATTAAGCAGTTCTTATACTTCAGTTACGTACGTTTTCCTTATTTTTATGACTCTTATAACGCGAATGATAGTAATAAATGTTCGCATCATGACAAAGTGCAATTCTAAGTAAAGATTTTTATAATAATTTTAAAAGAATATAATAAGAATTTCATATTTCAAGATTCGAAGGCAGAAGTTTCATTAAAATTACCAAATCATGTAGACCTTTCCAATCTTGATTATACAGAGTGAAATTATAATAATGATAATGCCATGGGATTGCATAACTTCCTCTAAGCATGGTAGACATCACTGTTCACCGTGGCTGTTTAGATACTATTATGAAGCTCTTTACAATGTAAAGCCCTAAAATTGCTTTATTATCAATCTCAAATTAAAGCTGAAAGAGAAAAATTCAAATAGGAAAAATGAATTGAATTTTACCATTTTTTTAATGTATGAAAATTTTGGAATAAATCCACTCAACTTTATTCCAAAGACTTCTCATCTTAAAGCAAATATGTTTCCACCATGAATAGATAATGGCATCTGGTCCAATTCAGTGTTGTTGCTCACGACCAGCTTACAGACTCATAGAAATCGCTCTTCTCTCATGTTAGAATAACACAATTGATGGTAAGTCTACATAATAGAATGGGCGCAATTCTTTCTAACTACCAAAACCAACAAAAATTGAAAATAAAAAAAAGGAGAAATTTTAATGTTTCTTTATTAAATATTTTATTTGGTCTTTAAATGTCATTTGTCGAGCAAATTTCTTATAAATAAATTTATTTGCACGTAAATACAATTGGGGCAAAACCTTGTCAAAAAATGTTGGAAGACAAATAATTGTATTTTGGGTTAAGTTACACTGATCTTTATCTGGAATCAACGACATTACTTGTTTGTTTGACGGAGAAATCAGCTTTGAATAAGAGAAAATATATGATTGTGGGTAATTATTTAGTAAAATGTGTACGATTGTGGAAGAACGTATATCTACATTTAATTGGACAATAAATAAACATTTGATTAGTTGCAATACAAGGATTTATTTGAACTGTAAAGAAAACCTGATTTATTGGTAAAATGTTTGAATAATCTAGTACATTTAGTGAGAGTCAGTCAGTCAGTCAGTTAAGTGCCATACGTGATACACGTTTGGGCGATCATGTCTTGAAAGAGACATGACTGGCTGGGCAGAAAATTATCCCCCCGTAGGTTGCCATTGTTTTCTGCGATTGTCAGCCGAGGCTATAGAGCCCAATCTATCGTGTTTTTTAACCCATAACTGGAGGGAAGAGACGGATTAATACCTTTCCCAGGGCTATTTGTGCGTAAGTGAATTCAAGGAATTCAACTGGAATTCGAACTTGTCTCCCCGATTTCTCGTCCCGAGCCGATATCTACTGCATCGCGACACACATCCTTAGTGAGAGAAAACAGGCTGAATACGAACGGAAAATTAACTGAGTACACAAAATAGAAAGTGCCGTATGACAAGTATGTGACAAGTATGTTTCTTCTCATCGGATTTATTAGCCTTTATAAAGAGGCAATCATAAGAGAACTAGTCGCAATACCAGTATTTACTATCGCTGAGAACAACTGGAACAACAGAAGACACGCAGATGACCCCATTTGTATGAAGACAACAATAGAAAACGACAGGAACCCCTATATAAGATAGTAATGGAATGTGGGAAGAAAATAATAACCAGTAATTCTAACAAAATCGATGTATTGTCATCAACAACAGAAACAGCTTAAGATACGATCTATGAATTGAGGATGCTAAAAATCAACGGAAAAAGTACAGAAATGTAAATATCTCAGGACATTTTTAACAAATGCTTTCTAGAAGCTAAAAAATATTAAAAACAGAAAAATTCCATTAGAAATAAAGAAAAGAGTTTTGAAATTGTTTACAATATTCATTCTTTTTTATTGCAGTGAAGCAGAAAATCATATGGATAAAGCATGTGAAGAAGGAGGAAAATAGAAACCAAAAGATTACTTATAATTAGAACCAAAAAGAACTGGCTGAAATTTAAGGAACACACAATGGAGAAAGAGGGCTTAGAAAATTGACACCCAAATGAAATACTGGAGATAATTGAGATAAATGGAAATATCGACCAGCCTACTTAACGTGTTTGGTATATGAATGGTAGAGCAGAGACTAGAAAAGATAGAAAAAATGCTACATTACTACAAGGATGTGTAGTTGTGGAGAGTCATGATCGTTTACGTTCTGAAGGAACACGGCATATAGAAGATATTATTTGAAGGACAATGTTGTATCTATTTTTAAAAGTATTTCTTTGATCTATATTGTCCTTTGTATCTAGTTTGTAGATATTATTGCAAAAGGACGACAAGAAAAGATACAAAAGATTAAAAATGACTAAATTTCAACTTCAAAATTGATAAGATCAGTAGTTTTGTATTGTACCTTCAGGTCAGATAGTCAGTCAGCTAAGTGCCATACGTGATACACGCTTGGGCAAACATGTCTCTTTCTAGACATGACTGACTGGATAGAAGATTTTCCTGCAGTAGTTTCCTCTTACTTTCCATCATCTGTTGATTATTGTGATAAGACTTATGACAATAGAGTACTAATATATGAAAGTGTTAGTCACTTAAATTCAGCGACTTATTTCCCTTGAGTTTCGTAACTTGTTTCATATTTTGTGGTAAAATAACAGTTGGAAAGTTAATAAAATATGCGTTAAGTTAATTTTAAGAAACTTGTAAAAACAATTAGGATTAGTCTTACTTTGTAAAAGTAGATCTTTGTTCTGTGCAAAAATTGCAACATTAATAACAAATAAATAAACCCTGTCTAAAAACCATAAAGGCAACTGATCGATATCAGCTCAACAGGCCGCATCTCATCATTTAGAGGACAGGGTTCATTCATTCCGTATCAGCAGGGAACTATACAGACATTAAAATCATAGAGCGAATTAATGTTTGCGAAACAGAAATATCTTTAATGATAATTTAATTTCTTTAGCTTTTGAAACCACTCTTCAGAGATATCCTTTGAAGCATTCAATCAAAGAAAAATCTATCATAGAAGTCAATAGTTGAGAGATATTTGGTTATTATTTATATTTAATAAGATATATTGATTATTTACAGTGTTGGAAAATGTCCCTATCTTTGCAATTTCCTTATTCTAGTAAAACCAGGCAGAAGGTATCTTAATTATTATCTATACATTTTGTCTCATCAATTTATCTCGATTTGTCCATATGTATATAATCACAGATTAATACATAATCACAACGTATATTCGGTCGTATTATAACAAATCTTCATTGACATGACTATTTATTGTATGTGCCTTGCGCTTCCCAAACTCTTGTCTTTATAGGTGCATCAATGCGATACAATTATATGATATTTGAATACTGTTGATGAAAAGGAACTTTGAATAAAATTAATCATTGCTGCAAAAAGACGAGAAGAAAACAATATACACTTCCTCTTAAATATACTTCCTATTCTTGAAATTTGTAAATATAGATACACAGAGGATATTTATAACACGAAACTAAAGTCTTTATCGTAGCTTCGAATCAAAGCACATTATCCATTGGCTGAGTGTCATTCTACGTCCAGCAAAACACTGTTAGCGGTAAAAGAGGTTCTTAGACGCTGCCCAAATGCGCGTGAAACAACGTGGAACAGATTTTACTGAGTCTAGCAACTAATAGCAACTAAGTAATTTCTGATCATAGAAAAAAGTGGATACTTAACTTAAAGTAAGAAAGGCGAAATAAGGAACGCGTTTTAATTGGATAAATTTCAAAATCCAAAACTGAAAATGCTTCAAATTTGTTATTCTTTTACTTAGCGCCGACTGAAATCGCAAATAAAAGCTTTATAATTTAAGTCAATCGAGGATACTGACTGTATGCCTAATTTTATAAATGTCTATACATATCAAAGACAAAATTTATAATCTGGAACTAGTAATAAATATCAATATTATTTCAATAGCCATGTCACTAAAGCAGTCTTGTCTGATGCATATGTTTTGAATTTTTCTCCGAAAAACCTTATATAGATGAAGGAATTGAACATGATCCCTACAATACAATTTGCTTGATGGTTCTAAAATCGAAGCTATAAATATGAATTCATATAGAATCTGTGATAAAAAGCATAGGAACCAAGTGTTGTGAAATCAATTAAAATGATATTAATAAGACAAGTAAAAAAGATTTTTATTGTTTAATGCTCGACTTATTTCGCGGTATTGTCATTGAAGGAAGGAGGACTAGGAATAATATTACAGAAACAAATATTGTACCTAGCCCCACTTGCATTCATCTCTTTATTATACTATCAAAAACAACTTGATACGGAGTAAATATGAAGACAAAAGTCAACATTTATCTTAATTCGTAAATCAGTTATACATTTAAAATAGATCACTGTAATAGCTCATAAAAGAAACACAAACTTATAAAGAGGCTGACATTAAATTTGAACTTGAGAAATATTGATTTAATTTTACTTGCCATTACAAATGACGACAGAAAAATATTTTCTTTTTACTCAATCAAAAACTTTATAAAGAAAGTAGTTGCTAGTTCGAAAATAAAGCAAAAAAAACTGTCCCTTTTCCCTTAAAATAGATTTCTCTTTCTTGTATTGCGCCTGCGTATAGATGCCTTCCTCTGTTGCTGTTTCTTTATGCATTCATATTTTTTCTAACTTTCCAAAATCTCACATGGTTAAGATGTAGTAACTGAATATTATAATGGCGTCGTTCAGAAGCCGCCTTCTGGGTCACGTGATTATTGACACGCAAACCGGAAGAAAGAAAACAGATTAAAAGAGAGAAAAGAAACGAACGAAAGAAATAAAAAAAAACGAGAAAAAACTAGTGAAAGAGAGACGAAAGGCAAGCAATAATGCATGAAAAAAGAGATCTGGCAGAAGGAAAGAAATAACAAAAATATCGCGAAAAAAGAGCGTGAAAGGTAATGTAAAACAATAAAAGAAATGCTGAACATTCTAGCAGTACACCAAATCGTGATCTGAGTCTAATATATGAAACAAAAGGTCGGCTTTTCAATTGTGTTTAAACACGACTTATGTTCTTTTCCCTTTTAGCAACAAACATAAATCTAATCATTTTGAAGAAATGAGTCTTGCAAAGGGAACTGATACAAATCACAATGAATCAAAATGAAAGACTGATATGAATTCTAATAAGAACTAAGAACGAATTGGAAAACCTTATTGGTAATTGTCGATTTAGAGACTTCCACAATTTTCGTGTAAAATCGGGTTCATTTCATTTTAAGATTTAGAAAGTGGTTAAAAGCTGTAAATAGAGTACAGTATACTGATTGCTTGGTAGGCCTGTCCGATGTGGCATTATTAGGTTACGTAAACCAAGAAACACCTAAATATATTTTTCTCAAAAAACTATGTTATTTATTTAATTATATTGAGTTTTCCATTTTCTATTTTCTGGTGAATTTCATCGAAGATTAAATGATGGTACGGGTAGTCAATGCTGGACAAATATGAAGGAAATATTCGAAGCAACCGAAATGTGGTTTTACAGAAGGATGCTGAGGATACCATGGACCGAATTCGTGAGCAACGAGGATATTTTGGAGAGGATGGAAACGAAAAGGGGACTGATAATTACCATCAGGAAAAGATAGTTGAAGTTTCTGGGACATGTAATGAAGAAGGAGGGCTTAGAGAATCTAATACTCACAGGATGGATTGAGGGAAAAAGAGACAGCGAAAAGCTACGCATGGCATACTTGTTGTCCTTGAGCAAATGAATAGCAGGGTTTTGAAGGGGTAACGAGAGAAAGGGTGTTAATAGCTACAAAGATAGTTAAATGTTTAAGGCAATGACCGCCTACGTCTTGAAAGTACACGTTACATAGAAGAAGAAGAAGAAGAAGAAGAAGAAGAAGAAGAAGAAGAAGAAGAAGGTAGTCAACATTCCAGCATCCTCGAAAGAATTTTAGCTGATTTTAGAAAAACTATCTTCTCAATTGGTTCTTTTTTTTCTTAAAAAAAAAGGCTTTTCCAAACAGTCACAACCACGCCAATATTATTATCATTATTGTAGGTATTGTTAGTTTTGTTGTTGCTGTAGATGATAATGATGTTAATGTTGCTCGAATGAAAATGTTTCATCCATTAAAATGAAAAAACTCGTCTTATATTTTACAAACCAAACTAATGTTTTAATTTTCTTTTTTCCATTTTTATTAATGTTATCTTTCTTGTTCAATTTAGACATTACAGTTGTTTCTCTATTTTTACTAATTAATTTCCTATAGGTTCGTCTATTTTTCGATTGATTAAACCATTAAATTCCTGCGTTTAATAAGTTATTTTTTCTCAATTCCTTGTTCTTGTCAACGGGAAAGGAAAATTTCCCCGAACGCGACATGACAAGGTATAAAGCAGAAAATCATTTTCAAAAATATTCTTGTGGTGTGAATCTAATTACTATCAAGGTGAGGTTGATGAGGAAGCGGTGATGGTGAAATAATTGTGAACAATACGGAAAATAAGGTCAGAGAGTTGAGTTCAGATTTTAACTCTGAGACAGTGGTTTCGTTTATGGAAGTGCACGTTTTTATTCCTGCCCTGCTAAGAAATATAAATAGCTAAGCAGAATTGACTTTATAGTATACGGACAATTCTGAATTTATAAAAATGTGTAGAAGCCATTTTAATGACTGCAAAAGAACAAACATGGCATTGCAGAATTTACAATTATGAAATGAAAAAGGAAGCTGTGGAGAGATGCTTAGCTATGTCCTGAAGCAACATCTTATTAAAAAAATAAGAATGTTAATTATCATATATTTTTCTTTTAAGTATTTTAAGAAATTGCAAAAACTGCAAAAAACTAACAAACTCAAAAAACAAAACAAAAAAAAATACATTTTTTCAATAGACATTTAAATCTGAAGAATCGATAAATTCAAAATAAGGATAGAAATGGTGATGAATGTTAAGAATTCCTTCAACAACCATTTTTCTACTGTCGACAGGTTGATTTGGATTAGTTCAAGTTAATATCCAAACTCGATATATTTCATATATTTCAGACTAGATATATTTAATTATAAATTTCCATGAAAATTTCGAGAAAATTTCTTAGAGCAAATATTTCAAGGAAAATGGCATCAGATGTGAAGGAAATTTCTTTTTTACCTTTTTTATTGTATGTATTCATAGGAAATTTAATTTTTAAATTAGGCTTTTCCTTCGTATTTTCAATAATTTCAGGATAAATAGAATACATTTATCATATCCTGCAGCATTGTAGAAACAAGAGGAATTGACCTTTGTAAGAGTAGAAAAAAGTAATAACATCCTAGCTCTTTCATATTGATTATGCATGTTAGCATATTAGCCCAAAATGCTGACATTCGCGAATATTTACAAATGCTATATCAGAAAAAACACTTTTGCTCAGAATAAGAATGAAGTGTTGCAAATTATGCGCTTCTATATTTCATTTTAATCCATGATTGAATATATTATTTTTATCGTATTTCTTGCTTTTGATCGGCGTATGTAATGGTCTATCCACCGGTTATATCTATCTTCGGTATGATCAGACTGACATCAATATAATTCGATTAACTAGCATCATATTTCTTTAATAAGTCTAAGCACATCTATCTTCTTCTTTTATGTGCTGTGTTCCCTTAGGATATAGGCGATCATGGTCCTCTACATCTCCCTATCCCTGGTAGCTCTTAACACACTTTCTCTTGTTGCTTCTCCCAAACGCTTCTTTGCCATCCATTTGCTGAAGCCCATCTAGTATGTCATGCGTTACTTTCCCCTGTTTCCCTTCCTCTCTTTCATGTGAGTATCAGGTTCTTTGAACCCTCCTTCCTCATTACATGGGAAACTTCAGCTGTAACTTTTTCTGATATTAATGCAGGTTTCCTTTTTTTCATCCTTTCCAAAAACTCGTCGTTGCTGATATATTCGGTCCATGGTATCACCAGCATCCTTCTATAGAACCAAATTTCGGTTGCTTCCAGTCTTTCCTTCATCTTTGATAAGAAAGTTCAGCATTTGCTGCCATATTAAAGGACAGATATCGCGTAACAGTCCATTACTCTCTTCTTTGTTTCTAACGAATTTTTCCTGTCTCTCTCTGCTCAGCCTTTGGAATGCATCCTTGGCCATGCAAATATTTCCTCAGATCTCAGTTTCGCACTTTTCTTCTTCTGTTATAAAATTTCCTAGCTATTTAAATTTCTGTACCAAGTTGATTTCAGCATCCTAAAATTGTAGTTGACATTTTGGGTCCCTCTTTTTATTCCTGACCATGAATTTAGTTTTCTTGTAGTTTATGTTTAGACCTTTCTTTTTGCTTTCTTTAGCTACCTTCTGTAGAAGGTTTTGTAGTTTCCTTTCCGTATTTGCTATCAGCAGTGTAACATCTGCGTATCTTATATTGTTCAGATAGTGACCGCCAATGACGAATCCTGGCAGGACTTGTGGTTCTGTCGAAATTGCCCTGCTGTATAGGTTAAATAGATCTGGTGAGAGGACATAACCTTGTCTTAGACCCCTTTCTATTTTTTAAATATCTGCTGAACTCATTTCCTGCCTGTATGCAGGCACTTTGATTGTAAGCATTTTATTAGAGATATTTGCGTACCGGGGCAGCCTAAAAGCATCTCGACTTCAGTCACTTCCCCACCGCAATGACGAGGATCCTCTATGTTATATTTCCTATAATATTTCTCAAGCTATTGTTCTGATGAGCTTTCTTCTTTGGTATCTCGACTGTGTGAATATAATTATATTAGATTACCGACTAGATCTTACCGTTTTACTGTTGAACTAGATAGGCGTAACCGTATGTTCTATCCTAATAGTTTCATTTATGTGGAAAACTCTTCTGGTTACTTGCTTTCCTGCCAACTATAATCATCAGAAATTTGAATTCAACGTTAATCGACATCTTGTGGCTTCCTGAAAACTGTTCTTTTATTTTCCTTTCTTCTAACAAAATTCTTAACCTCTCCTACTCCCAGTACTATCCCACGTCTAAGTGGCATTATTGCTTTTGTTGGGATAAAATTATCTAAAAAAAGTAGCATTCACTTACGCGTAAGTACCCTTGGGAAATGTATTAATCCGTCTCTTCTCTCCAGTTATGGGTTAAATAATGGAACAGATAGGGTTCTAGAGCCTTGGATGGCAACCAGTCTACCGCAGAAAGCAATGGCAACCTACTGCGGGATAATCTTCTGCCCAGTCAGTCATGTTTCTTTTGAGACATGATCGGCAAAGCGTGTAACACGTATGGCACTTAACTGACTGACTTTGAAATGTTATTATTATCTGTCACACAAATTTGTAAATATTCTGAAACTTAATGAGTACCTGTTTCAATATATGATGTTGCATCTCTTAGCGATTATTTATAACTTTTAGTTAGTGCAAAATTTGTTGATAAATAAATTTTGCATTTTATCCTGGCTCTTATTGTTATTTAATCAGACCACATAGTGCGCGATGCCGTTCTCACTTTTCAAGCAGTCTATGAAAATCTTGCTTCAACAAGAATCTTATTCATCTTCATGATTTTGTAGACTGTTTTTTTAATTAAAAACACAACAAAATACAAAGCTATAAAAAATAAAAAATTCAATGAACTGCACAAGAAGAGAGAAGATCTAAAAGGAAGAAAAGAGAAGATCTAAAAGGAAGAAAAAAGAAGATCTAAAAGGAAGAAAAGAGAAGATCTAAAAGGAAGAAAAGAGAAGATCTAAAACAAAGAAGTAAGCAGAGAAAAGGCCAATAATGTAGGAACGAGAGAAAGCAAGAGACGGCTAAACGAAGTGATGGTTAAATGAGGGGGATACAATGAAGTAAAGAAAAACTAGACAAATCAAGAAATGAAAGAAAGGGACCAAGAAGGAAAAATAATAGGTAATAGAGAGACAGATAGATTAATATACAGTTATAGAGACAGATATATAGAGATGATAAAGATACAGAGATAATATAACGATAGAGATATCAATATATATATATATATATATATATATATATATATATAGTGTTAGATATATATATATATAGTGCTAAATATAATTATAAAACGTAGATATATTGATATAGATAGGAATATAAAGATACAGATATGGATATAGAGATATAGAAATGGATAGAGAAAATGGGATAACACGGAAAGTGATATTGTGAATATAAAGATGCTGAAAAGAGTATTGATTATACACCGAGAGAGAAACATCAGATAGTATAAGAGAGAGAGAGAGAGAGAGAGAGAGAGAGAGAGAGAGTATGTGTATGTGTGTATGTGTGTGTGTGTGTGTGTGTGTGTGTGTGTGTGTATGTGTGTGTGTGTGTGTGTATGTGTGTGTGTGTGTGTGTGTATAATGAGAGATGGCAGAACCTAAAGATACCAAAAGAGTTGAGAAAACAGAGATTAAAGAGACGCTTGGAGAGATGATATAAAAATCATAGGGGAATACTTATAATGGGAGGAGGTAAAAAATGGTAGTAGAAGAAGAGGAAGTAAAGTGGTAAATAAGGTAAGAGATAAACTGTGTGCGAAAAGAAATTACGGAGAAGGAGAAATCAAGAAAGAGAAGAGAGAATGAAACGAACTGGAAACGCGCAAATATTAAAGAATAAAAAAAGAAAATAGAAAACTGTGAAAAAGAGAGAAGGATTCGCGCAGAGTAAATGAACAGAAGGGCAGAAGAGAGAAAAAGCAGAAAATGTGAGTGAAATGAAAAATAGAAAGAATACATGAAAAAAGGATTGTGAAGGAGATGAAGAAAAAGGAGATATATATATATAGAGAGAGAGAGAGAAAAAGAGAGAGAGAGGGGGGAATCGAAGTAATATACGAAATGAATAAAAACTACGATACTTGGTCGTGGCTAGGAATAAAAAGTGTGCATTTTCTTTTCGTAGATGATATTTATGCCTAAATATTGAATGAAGATACAGGAGTCTGCGTAGGTGTTTGTCAGGGTTGGCAATGAGTGTCTGCGCATGCGCCTACAAGGTTGCCAGAATTGATATTTGTGAATGTCAGCATTGTAAATTAATAAATATACAAATTCGTGCCAGTCAGTCTAGATAATAATGATTATGCATTTGAAGATAAAATTTAATCTGAGCAGATATGTTTATTTATAGACTTATAGAGGGAAACAAAGAAAAAAAATAGGTAGATATTTCGATTAGTTAATATGTAGGTAAATTTATAAATCTATGTAGTTGGATGTGTATTCTTTCAAATATGTACGCATATATATATATATATATATATATATGCGAGCGCATCTAGAATTATTATTATATAATTACGATTTGATATTATTATTACTAGGTATTTGAAATAGATGACACATATTTATTAAATAGTGTGTATCACGTCTATCGGCCTGAACATTTAAGAAATATGCTTGGCTTTTGTAGGGGGAACAAAGGGAGACGCCGGTTACTTTACTAACACTTCTCGAATGCGCGGACTGGTAGGCCTGATACACACTGTTTAATAAATAAAAATGTGTTGTCAATTTCAAGTACGGCGTATCCATTGTAATAACGTTTGAAGATACACACACGCATACACATACGCGCTTATATATATATGTTTACATATTATCCTACGTCGGTGGCACGACTCAAATTTTCATACACTCCGTAGTTATCAGTTGCATATTACAAACTGAGAGTTGAGAAATGTTTTACTAACACTTGAATAATATTTTTACATGTGTGTATACACTTATAAATATATATTTATTAACTCACACACACACACACTGCTTACCAGCCCACTGCTAAAATTTAAACACATTCTCACGTCTAGATACATTTTATTTCTTCTATACAAACGCAATTCATTCGGTTGTAGAGTAAAAAAATGAACAACACGCACGCACGCACGCACACACACACACACATACACACACACACACACACACACACACACATATATATATACATATATATATATATATATATATATATATATATTCATATGCTCGTGCCCATATACATACATATATGTGTGTATGTGTATGTGTGTCTATAAATAAATATATCATCTATTTCAAATACTTAATGTTCACTGCAATAACTTTTGAAGCATAAAAAATGTTGGCTTAAAATAAATCCATTAATTAGAAGCATACACACATTCAACAGGTGTTTACTCGTGCAACCAGACTGGCAACTGGGTCCCACCCATTCACAGTCAGGTTAGCCAAATGCAGACGACAATTCTACTCCTGCAGCTTCTTCTCTCGCACTTCCCGCCTGTGGAACTCGCTCCCGTATTCTTGCTTTCCTGACGGCTACAACCTCCAGAAATTTAAATGCAAAGTCAATACTCATCTACTAACCACTGGACTGTATAACCTTCTCTTTCTCTCCACCTATGTATCTGTCATCGCACCTGCTTTCTCAGCTTTCTATTGTTCCTTTCTAACTAGTTTGTACTCCTCACTCTTTTCTAATTAATCTTTTTACATTTATGTCGTCCCCTGCACATCAGTGGCGTTTCCGCCTTGCTCAGGGTGAAATGATTAAACACACACACACACACACACACACACACACACACACACACACACACACACACACATATATATATATGTAATGACAAAATGGAATAATTCACAATGTTTTCAAGTTGTCTAATCTGACTACACAATGTTCATGTTCAATTCGTGATAATTAATATTCACGAATAAAATAAGTGCAATAACAAGAGAACATATATCACTGCGCCAAACCTTTACAACTTGTGGCCTACTTTTAGATATCCTATCTATATCTTTTAATAGATAATATAATTTCACCTGCAGCAAAGGCGATAAAGCCACTAAGAAGCAAAAGTGTTACTGGCAGCGAAAGAAAACGAGAAAATGTTAGTGAAGAGATGGGACAATAAAAGAACGGATTTCAGGAAAACAATTGATCTTGGAATTTAAAGTTTTTAAAATTGTAGTTGATAGGGAAGCAACAATCGTAAGAGAATTTCACAGGCGAGAAAATAAACTATCAGAATAGAACATACTGTTTCATAAAGCGATGAGATCTAGTTTACAATCACGTTTCCTTCTTCTTTTTTATGTGCCGTGTCCCTTCAGATCGTAGGCGATCATGGATTTCCACTTGTCCCTATCTATTGTCGCTCTTAATATCTTTTCCTTTGGCATCTCTTCCAGAACTCGATCCATCATCCACCTGCTCAAGCCCATCAAATAGGTCTAACGCTTCCTCTCTATCCGTCTTTGTGAGCATCATGTTTTCCAAGCCGTCCTTCCTCATTTCGTGCCCCCAAAACCTCAGTTTTTTCCCGATGCCATCGATAAGTTTCTATTTTAATTTGTATTCTTTTCAAAACCTTGTCGTTGCTCACACGTTCTGTCCATGGTATACTTAGCATCCTTCCGTAGAACCACATTTCTGTTGCTTCAAGTTTTTCCTTCATCCTTGAGGAGATCGTCTATCGTTCGCTGCCATATAGGATGACAGACATCACATAACAGTCCAGTACTATTTTACTTGTCTCCAAATAAATCTTTCTGTCTCTCAATACTTTGTTCAGCCTTTGAAATGCATCTTTGGCCATGCCAATTTGTTTTCGGATTTCAGTGTCACACTTTCCATTCTCTTAAATTCATGAGGTTGAGATACTATAGAGGAACGGTCATTAAAACAATTGGCATATATATATATATATATGTCTGTGGTGTGTGTGCGTGTGTGGAACCCCTATACAGAATTGCATAAAAATGTAATAGTCAGCTGAAACTCAATAACTGAAACTAAACTCATTTTTGTACATTCGCAGACAATTAGGAGTTGTTTTTTTTTTACCACGAAACATTGGAAGATCACTTCAGAATATCATCAATACTTTTTCATCCTTAAAAAGTATTTCAGTTAATCTTTCACCAGAGTTGTCCTTTGTTTGTTATACAAAACTAAAATTCTCACATTTAATTACTCACATTTTGTATAATTATTTGGTATTACTAAAAATACTTAGCGGTATTTAAAAACAAAAATATTGAGGTTCAAGTAATTTTTTTAAGATTGGTATCAATACAACGCACTGCTTACCAGCCCACTGCTAAAATTTAGACACATTCTCACGTCTAGATACATTTTATTTCTTCTATACTAACGCAATTCATTCGGTTGTAGAGTAAAAAAATGAACAACATTTTGTGTGAAGTTGTTTTGCAAAGAATGTTTATTCCGTTATATATATATATATATATATATATATATATATATATATATATATCAGGAGACCAAAAGAACACACACACACACACACACACACACACACACACACACACACACACACACACATATATATATATATATATATATATATATATATATATATCACAAAATATCTCGCACACAGTATTGGTAAAACAAACAGAAAGCCTATCAGAAGACCAAAAGAAAAATTAAAAGCCAAGGAAAAAAAACATAGAAGAAAACTAAAAAATAAATAAAGAAAAAAATAAAGAAACTAAAACTATAAAATAAATAGAAAAGAAGACATTCATCGACCTTAAACAGTAGTAAGTAGTGCTTTATGATAAGGCTACCAACGTCATAGCTTAGAAAACGACAAAGTTTGGGTCGCTAAATTTCACGCGACCACGATCCTCCGGCTTCAGGAAAGGCTTTTGGTCGCCTAACAATCATGGATTCATTACACAAGTAGCAATATATATATATATATATATATATATATATATATATATATATATATGAAGTGATAATTGTGCTTAAGAATAGTGTAGCTATTAATATAATAATTAATATATAGTTTTCATCTATCTATCTATCTATCTATCTATCTATAGATAGATAGAAATGTCAAGTCCGTGAACGGCGAAGATAATCCAAAAAGATCTATTTAATATAACATATTAAACAACAGATCTGTATAGAAAGCTCAATTAATGTTGAGTTTTCCATATATATATATATATATATATATATATATATATATATATATATATATATATAGGATATATCAGCCGATTACGCTACTATGGTTTCGATCTTTTCGGTTTCATCAGGCAATTTGCATTGATAATACATATTGTCTGACGAAACCAAAAAAGTCGAAATTATCAGGGAGCCGAGTTCAAATCCCAACTGAATTCATTGCATTCACTTACGCGCAAATACTCTTGGGAAAGGTATTAATCCGTCTATTCCTTCCAGTTATGGGTGAAATAACAGGACAGATTGGGTTCTATAGCCTTGGTCGGCAACCAGTCAACCGCAGAAAGCAATGGCAACATACTGCAGGATAATCTTCTGCTCAGTCAGTCATGTCTCTTTCAAGACAAGATCGCCCAAGCGTGTATCACCTATGGCCCTTAACTGACTGAATCAGCTGATCTCCTGAAATTAAATATCTAAAATCACTATATGTTAAGGCGTCCAGTTTCTTTCAAACATGTATTGAGCACGTTCTAATACAACTTCTTCTTCTTCTTCTTCTTCTTCTTCTTCTTCTTCTTCTTCTTCTTCTTCTTCCATGTGCTTTGTCCTTTCAGGACGTAGACAATCATGGTCTTCCACGTCTCCCTATCTCTGGTGGCTCTTATCACGATTTCTCCTGTTACACAACGCAACCCCCGTTCTGCTATTCAGCTGCTCAGGCCATTCAAGTACGTTACACGCTGTTTTCCCCTGTCTCTCCTTCCCTCTATCTGGCATGTTCGTACCAGGTTTTACATGCCTTCCTTCCTCATTGCATGTCCCAGGAATTTTAGCTTACACTTCCTGATGCTCAGTATCAATTTCCTTTTCGTTTTCATCCTTTCCAAAACCTCATCATTGCTCACATGCTCGATTCATGATATCCACAGCATCCTTCTGTGGAACCACATTTCAGTTACTTCAAGTTTTTCCTTTATCTTTGATAATATTGTCCAACATTCACTGCCATATTGAGGAAATGACATCACATAGCAATCCAGTACTCTCTTCTTTGTTTTTAACGAAATTTTCCTGTCTCTTAATCTGGGACGCGTTCTTCGCCATGACAATTCGCCTTCGGATTTCTGTGTCATACTGCCCGTCTTACTGTCCTTCCCAGATATTTAAATTTTTGTACCTGCTTGATTTTAGTATCCACCACCTGTATTTGGCATTTTGGGTGGCTCTTTTTGCTGATGACTATGCATTCAGTTTTCTTGCAGTTTATTTGTAGTCCTTTCTTGTCACTCTCCTCAGCTATCTTCTGTAGGAGATCTTGTAGTTTCCTTTCCGTGTCTGCTATCAGCACTGTATCATCTGCGTACCTTATGTTGTTTAAATTCTGGCCTCCGATAACAAATCCTGGCATAACATCTAGGGTCCTCAAAATAGTCTCGCTGTGCAAGTTGAATAGATCCAGTGAAAAGACACATCCTTGTCTTACGCCCCTTCCTATCTTTGTTTATTTGTAGAATGCGTTACCTGTCCCAATGCAAGCAGTTTGCTGCCAGTAAAGATTCTTGATTACTCTCATGTCTTTCCCAAATATGTGGAGGCTGAGCATCTTCATCAGTTCTTCGTGGCGTATTTTGTCGAATGCCTTTTCATAATCGATAAAACATAGATACACGTACTTCTTCATTTGTATTGCCGTTTTGGATAGCATCCTAATGATAAATATGGCGTTCCTTGTTCCAGTGTCTTTGACGAACCCCTATTGTTATTGTCCCATCTTTGGCCTGATTCTGCTTCTCGCTCTATTCATCAGGATTCAGACGATCATTTTTTTTTAATGTGGCTCATTAAACTGATCGTTCGGTGAAGTTAACCGTTTATTAGTATAATTTATCTGAGCTATAGCTGTTTAGTGTATATTATATATATATATATATATATGTGTGTGTGTGTGTGTGTAGAATTTATAAATCTGTAAAACGAATCACTTGTTTACGTATGAGAATGAAAAATAGAGAAGAAGACAATATATCCATACCCATATTGTTTTTCTGAATTATATATATATATTTTTTCTAAACATATGCTGTTAAATATAAGAGACAATGAATGTCTTATATATGTAGTAAAGTTTTGTAATTTGCTTGAAGCATTGTGTAAAATAGTTATATGGGTTATGTCTTGAAGGCTGTCACAATGCATTGAGTAAAATAAAGGAAGGTAAAGAAGTGTTTGGGTATTACCTATTTATTAAACATTAATATTTCGAGATCAAAATCTCATTCGATTGATGACAGATTTCTTTGTAGACTCCTAAACTGTAGCATTGTCCACGTGCCATTACTGATATCGCCGCCTGTACCGCTTTATAAAATTAGTGGGAAAGAAGTGATCATTGAGAAAATCAGTTAAATAAAATTGAAACTTTCTCTATTTAAAAAGCTTAATATTATCTTTAAAATTAGTTATGTTTTGTTTGGTATACCAATTTTACTTTGTGTTTGATTTAAGGCATAAGGGAGACGACGGTTTGAGTGTTTTGATTATTTCTTCACGTACACTCAGGTAATAGAATGTGGGGAAAATCTAGTTTGAAATGAGAAAGATTATTATGCATTACTTGCATAATGAATAATTTAATAGAATGGATACAAGATTTTCTGCTGGCGCAGTCAACATAAGAATGAGACAATATGAAAACATTATTGAGAGATGATTGGATATGAAATCCACGGTTATTATATATCATTCATAAATTAATTTAACAAATAACATTAAAACATAAAAAACTAGGCAATCTCTAGAAAATCTATATATTTCCTTTTTCTACGTCATCATATTTTTACATTTATTTCATCTTCCCTTGTTTTTCAATTACTTCATCTACGTTTTTATTATCTCTGGTCCCATACTCCACTTTTTCAATGTTTGAAATGTCTACTTTTTATTCTTTTTTCCCCAAAGTAAAATAGTTTATTTTAGATACATTCTGTTTCATTTTAAATTCTCACGATTTATTCCATTTCCGTTTTTGGTATTTTATGTATGTATATATATATATATATATCACACTAGCTGACAATATGAGTCCCAGATTGGCTGTTCTCTTTCAGCATTTGCAGTTGAAATGATTACAATGTGACCGCAAGTTCTTTGCTAATAGTTTATTCTATCATTTGTGAAACACTCTCTTTGTTCCTTCTGTTCACATAAAATATGATCTTAAAAAATGTAAGTGCAATGGTAATCGCCATTTTTTATTTGCATTCTGTCATTTTATTGTCCTTTCTTGGTTTCTTTCACTCTAAGTAGTTCTGGATATGACGTTAGACTACATCCGGAAGCAAGTTCTCTGATTGTCAATATGGAGTTTTTTTAGAGCATGGAACCACCACTTAATTGCTATTGTTCTCAGATCCACCCTAACTAATTAGGATTCAAGATATGGGCAAATAATGAACTTTCAAATAAAAACAAAACGCCATGAATATATAAGAAAAGATTTCTATAGTAGAAATACCAGCAATACATTTTATTTGGAGTCGAAGTTAAAAATTTAAAATTTAAAGTTTAAAATATATAGATTCCTTTCTTTAATTAACCGATGGAGTTTAATACCAAACCTATTCACTCTGAGTAACCTCTTGTGTCTTTGTAGTTTTATCACTTTGCTTGGAGTGAAATAATTAAATTCTTGAAATAGACTCATGATCAGTTGCAGCATTTTGCATTTTTAAAACGATAATTTATTACTATATAAAACCTGTCTTCTGATACCAAGCACATTTTTTTTTAAATATATATGTGTGTGTGTGTGTGTGTGTGTGTGTGTGTGTGTGTGTGTGTGTCTTGCCTATGAGTGACTTTAGCTCTGTAACTCTCTACAGATTACTGTTCCTTATTGAATAGGAATTTCCGTAACATCATAAAATTGTATTTGGTAGGATTTCTCTTTTCTACGACTCAGTTCTAGATTCGACGTAGTCCTTTCCGAATAGCTACCACCAAATTTAAATAAGAACATTCTACTCTAACATTTAACCCATAAGTAGGGTATAAAGCAGAGATGGATTCCAGCCTTTTCCAAAGCCATTTGTGCGAAAGTGAATTAAATAAACGGAGAATAGTTTTGAACTCGACTCGCAGTTTCAATTTTCTGCGCCGATAATCGCATTTAAACTCGAACCTACTTGTTAAGACTGGTTATTTACAGAACGTCTTTTATAGTTTTCATTACACATAATCTATCACCTTATTTTATTCTTCACCATCTCACTGATAATTTATGCAAATTTACGTAAAATCTTCATAATGCTTTCAGATATAATTCTGCACGTTTCTCTGTGATTATCTTCTTTTTTGAACTTGCGTGTTCTAATTGACGAAATGAGAATAAATTCTTAGAAGTGAAGAATATATTTGCCAAAATTAATGTTTACTCAGGATATATTGCTTCCCAATCAGATTAATAAATTTATGCGTGAATTGAGAAGGCTGTCAAAACTGAAGATATATCAATTTCTACCGGAAAAGTATTTATAACTGATTGAAAATGAACAATGACAAATGACAATATATCCATACCCATATTGTTTTTCTGAATTATATATATATATTTTTTTCTAAACATATGCTGTTAAATATAAGAGACAATGAATGTCTTATATATATAGTAAAGTTTTGTAATTTGCTTGAAGCATTGTGTAAAATAGTTATATGGGTTATGTCTTGAAGGCTGTCACAATGCATTGAGTAAAATAAAGGAAGGTAAAGAAGTGTTTGGGTATTACCTATTTATTAAACATTAATATTTCGAGATCAAAATCTCATCTTCAGAATGGCAGAGAAGCTTTTGTCTGTCCGAGTGTCTTCACGGCCTTTCAAAGAATGGCTATTCTTGGCTGGCTGCTTGCTGCTGCTGCTCTGTGTGTGTGTGTGTGTGTGTGTGTGTGTGTGTGTGTGTGTGTGTGTGTGTGTGTGTGTGTATTCTCGTTGGTGCCTTTTTGGTCTGATGATATCAGTCTGCTTGTATGTGTGGTTTCTCTTAGTGTGATCAGACCGTTCCTTTGACTCTTTGACCTGTCTGAGGAGGATCAGTTTCATTACTGTTGTTTTATCTATCTGATTTATCTGGTGGTGTGTGCGTGTCTGTGACTGTTATGTGTGCGTGTCTATGTGCACGTAGTTATTGTAATTTATTCTATTTATTTTGTGTGTGTGTGTGTGTGTGTGTGTGTGTGTGTGTGTGTGTGTGTGTGTGTGTGTGTGTGTGTGTGTGTGCACTTTCCGGGGTACAGTGTGTTATAGGCACCTCTACTATATTGCCGGGGGTAGGGGGAAATAACATAGCGTAAAATTATTTGTTCATCTATTATTATTTATATATATATTTTTTTTCCTCAGTTTATATCACATTAACTGACAATTTGAGTACCAGATTGGCTGCTCGGTTTCATCATTTAAAGTTTGAAATGTTAACAATTTAATCTCAAGTTCTTTGCTGAGAGTTGCTTTTCTCATTCATAAAACATTTTCTCTGTTTAACGTAAACTTGATCTTAAAAAATGTAAATGCAATGTAATCGTCATTTTTTTTTGCATCCTGTCATTTTATTGTCCTTTTTCACAATAAAACAATTTAAACTTCTTTTACTCAATGTAATCTCTTGTGTGTTAATAGTTTTATCACCTCCTAAGTGGTTAATCATTAATCTAGTTCAAAAACATTTTCCAACTAATAACCCCCTTAGCAAACGTTTTAATAAAATACACTGAAACTTAGTTATCGCTGCACTGATAATTTTGATTCGATAATAAAAACACAATAATAAAATCCTAAAACACCATTATGATATTAATTATGACCAACTTACCATAAAAATGATAATAACACTAGTTCCTGCAATAATCATAACCCTAACAAATGTCCTTCGAAAAATGCCTTACAGATTCCACTGTATACCAAGCTGCTATCTCCACTACTGAAAATCCTTAGCAAACATTATTATAGGATGTACTAAGAATAATTTAAGTCTCGATTTTGCCAGCATATCTTACCTTTCAATAATAAAGTATATAGGAATTCTACTTCTCTCTCTAAATACTACTGGCAATTGAAAGATGCAAATAAAACTCCTACAGTTAAATGGAAAACATAAACGAAAGCTAGAACATATAAATCGTTACATAAAATATTTTTTTTTTGCTTAGAAGAAAAAGTTCATATAATAAAATTCCTCAAAACTGACGTTTCAGACCAACGTAATGAAATCACTAATTTTTCCCACCATATAAACTTAAGCATATTCCATACACTTAAGTATATCTGAAATTATTAGTTTTATATCAATATTTTCACTATTTGCTTTTTATAACTAAAAACAAAAACAAAAAAATAGCATATTAAACTTCCAGTTGTTAAGTACTGTTATTCTTTTATTTGTACTTATGAAGAAATTCCCTTAAGAATTTATATTTTAATTTTAATTTTTAATTTTTTAATTTTTTTTACATTATTCTTATCTTTTATGTTGTTTTTGATTTTATTTTTTACATTTACTTTATTTTAGTTTATTTTGTCCTTCTAAATGTTGATTTTTCTTTGCTAGTCTTGCCTTTTTTTATCACGTCTAATTTGTCTCTTCTCACTTCCTTTTCCTTTTTATTTATTTATTTTTTCTTTTTTATCTGTTTCTCTGTTTTCCGGTTTAATGTTTTGACACATCTGGCTTTCAGTGACAAAATATTGAAACACAACTGCCTATGAGTTGTACACAAATGATTCTTTAACATGTTATAACCCCCAACCCCACTTAATTCATCTCATTAGATGACCTCTTTATTCTTATGGTCTTATTCATTTTTATTTTTTGTTTTATTTTTTAATCTCCTTATCTATATATATATATATTACAAATAAATTAACTAGATTTTACTGTCTGATGATGGTGTTTTAACACCGAAATTTTATAGTTATTGAGTTGCAGTATGCTGTTATTATAACAATAATATTTACCATATATATATATATATATATATATATATATATATATATATATATATGAATTAATTTTCGTATACACGCTTAGGTGATCATGTCCCTTTCGAGATATATCTCATTAGGCAGAAAAATCTCCTGCAGTAGGTTGCCATTAAATTCTGCGTTAGACTGGTTACCAACCAAGGCAATAGAACCCAATCTGTTCTGCTATTTAACGCATAGCTGGAGAGAGAGTAGATGGGTTAATATTTTTCCTAAGTATGTTTGTGCGTAAGTGAATGAAACGAATTCGACTGGAATTCAAACTCGGCTCTCTGATTTCTCATTCGGAGCCGATATCTATTACACACACACACACACACACACACACACACACACACACACACACACACACACACACACACATCTATATATATATATATATATATATATGCTTAATTTATTTGATGGTGTGTGAAATAAAAGGTTAGTTTTTGTTATGGTGCCCTATTTATAGTGGAATGAACTCTTTTTGCATAAATGCTAACCTGCGTGACTTCTTGGGAGGCAGTCTAGAGACAGTCGCGAGTTAGTCGAGACGCAGTGTAACTGGAGAGTTTGGACGTACGCTTCTATTTACTGACTAATAACACTGTTACTTTGTATATATGTTCTATTATTCTAATACATTGGTTTAACCTACCTTCTTGTTTCCGTGTCTTTCTTCCTGGTCCTAACAGCCAACAAGTTTTGAAAGTTGTTTACAGTCTGTTTAAGTGACTGAACATAAAATTCAGTTGTCGTTTTGGATTCAACCCCGACTGGAGAGTTCAACCTACTCAGCTATTTAAACCATAATCAGTATGGTGTAAGGGAGGAGAGATGAACTCATAATCTTCTCACCACAAGCCAGGTGATAAAGTCACTAATGAACAAACGATTACTAAGTGTGAAATAATGAGATTAAAACATTAAGGAGAAAGAAAGCAATAAAAGGATAGGATTTAAGTAGACAGAGAATAAAGATCGATATTGCATTCGATGTTTTTAATCATTTCATCTCAAGCAAGGCAATAAAGCTACTAAGAATATCAATAAAAATTTTATGAAGGAGAGAGAACAATAAAAATAACAGGAATTACTGCAGAAGATAACAATTGATATTGGATTGGATTGTTTGAAGCAAGAAACCGAAAAGAGTTCTATAAGCGGTGAAGTGCGAGAGAAGAAACTGTTCGCATAGAATTTACGGTTAAACCTGGCCACTTTAGCTGTAAAATGATTTGACTTGTCGTCAATCTGCATAAATTCATGTAGCATAGTGGAAAATTCTACGCCCCGAAGTGCTAGTTATTTGTTCACTACTGATGTAGCCTGATATTGAACTCACAACTCTTTGGGTCAAGTCACTGGAACTAAGCAACGTCTATATCCATTAGACCACGTGTCCGCATGTGGTGAAAAGATAACTTCGAGAGTTAAGTTAAGGGAAGATAACAACATGGCTACCTGAAGAGGCATCACACATAGAATGAGAATGAAATACCTCAATGATCAAAATGAAGGATTCATTTCGAAATTTCTCACACAAAACATCGTAAACATGACAATAGAGATGAAGACAATAATCCGAACAATGTAAATAATGTAAATACTACCTCACCTCAGAAGTATAGACAAATTATATTTTCAAATTAAAAATGTAGTTTTCAACAATGTTACTAAATAGTACTGCATATTTTTTCAAAGGTTACAAACCGTTTCACTAAGCTTCAGTTGAAATTCCGACTGAATTCCTGATCAATTCTTTGTAAGCAACTCTGACATTGTACTAATTACTAACAAATGTTATTACTCAATGCCAATAATTTGGTATTAAGCACGTTTCAACAAGACTGAAAATACTTGTGACATTGCGCAGAAAAAGACCTGATTTACCAATCAACTATCGCAGAATATCCAAGAGAAAAATAAACATTTTTTTCTGTATAACTTAATAATATGAATCAATGAATAAAAGAATGAATCTAAACGGCATTGATTAGTACGAGTTTTGTGAAAATGTATAAGTTAACTATATTTTAATGCCTTGAAAATATTGTTCCTAAATAAATGTTCTTTAATTTTGCTTATCTTTTTAGATGCTGCCTCACAATATGAAATTCTCTTGAAATTTTATGTTAGCTTCTTCGTCTCATGTTCTAAAATCATCGAATTTTCAATAAGAAAATAATAGTACCCAGATAACAGCAAAAATAATGGTGCAATTTAAACGACAAAAGAAACGTGTAAACAAAAGAAAATCAGGTAAGTATCTATGAACAAATCCTACATAAAAAACAAAGAAAACAGTGAAAAATTAGAGACAAGCAGTAAGAAAGAAATAGAAAAAAATGAATGATAGGAAGAACGACCGAATAAATAATTGTAATTAGAAGAAATCTAAACAAAGAGGGACAGAATAAAACAAATGGTTAATGTGGAGCGTGCACGCAAAGAGAGAAAGAGAGGGAGAGAGAGAGAGAGAGAGAGAGAGAGAGAGCGAGACAGACAGACAGACAGAGAGAAAAACGACGTTTTCAAAAATAATTCCAATGCACAATCTATAGAATTAGTCGGTGAGGAGTGCTTCCATATAAATTAACCTTTTCAAATACTTAAATTTAATATATAAGCACGAATCTTCTTAGACTCATCTGGATTTGGAATACTTCGGCAAGACTTAGAAGGTATTAAACATAAATCAATACTAGTTACTTCAGTACGTCGTATCTTGCCTTTGCGACAAGCAAATCACTTATAATGGTGCAAAGACGCGCAGGCCTGAGACGTTGAGCTCTGCTTACCGGAGGCCCGAAAGAAGTAGAGGCTGAGATAAAGCCGAGCATACGATAGCTCGCTTTTGCATAATGAAATGCAGCCTGTTGGGAAGATACCTTTTGGAAACACTCGTCGAAATCACTACCCCACCTCTCTCTCTCTCTCTCTCTCTCTCTCTCTCTATCTATCTATCTATCTATCTATCTATCTATCTAACTATCTATCTATCCTAATAAATATACATTATATCATACTTCTTTATCACGACTCGAAGTTTCATGCAATCATCAGGTGAATGTTATGAACTGACCGTTTCTAGATTTGAATTTTTATTTTTGGTTCTCGCATGTTTAAGGTCGTTATAAATGATAAATCAGCGGTTCCATTTTATAATTTATTCAATTTATAATGTAATTTGATTCATACCGAAAGTTAAATATGAAACATGTTTCTTTTATGCTGGTGATATCACCAACAAAATGGAAACATGTTCAAATATTGGAAAAATTAAATAAAAAACTAAAATCTTTATCGGTCATTTTCAAGGAAACATACTTAAAAGAAAGGTTGCTGCCTATATATATATATATATATGTGTGTGTGTGTGTGTGTGTGTGTGTGTGTGCGCGCGTTTGCATTTTCATGATTCATATACCTAAATTCGTGAAGATATTTTTTTACAAACATGATGTGTATTGTGGCGTAAACAAATTTATGTTAACTATGAATTATTTCAAATACTCACAGTGCTACAATATTTCATGTGTCATCGTCCCCTCTCTGTATATATACCTACACACATAATATATATATATATATATATATATGTGTGTGTGTGTGTGCGATGCACATTAATTCTATTATTGTAGTGGTAGACTTTGTGCTTTGTGAAAATGTCAATATCGACATTATTTTTTCTTTAAATAATTTGCTGAGAGATTTTTAGCAAAATAACAGTAAATATTGAGATAATTATTTCCCTTTAGTCTTCTTTATTTTATTTTATTTTATTTTATTTTTTATGTTTTTAGCTTGCTCGCTGAAAAACAAAATAGCAACGAAACAAATTGTAACATCGAGGAAGCAAACTAAAAAACGCATTGATGACGACTCTCAAGGCTGAATAGGTTAGTCTGCAAATGCAGGTTTTCTAGCTTGTAAAATGTCAAATTGTAATTACAAGGAAAGATGAAGTTGCAGAGAAGACGACCTTAATCCTCTTTTCTTGAATAACAAGGAGTTAGATTTTTCAGCTCACACTTGATTTCATTTAAGAAAGTGCAAAAATGGTTTTCAATTGAGATTATGTTTCACTACATGTTTTTACACAACGGAATTCGAAAGAATTTTTGATTGGGGAATTAGATTTTTGACTTAAAATACCAGAATTTTTCTTTATATTTTAGTATTTGAGTTTTTATTTTAGTTTGTCTACTATCTGCTGTTATTGCAAGAATAAATAGGAATTAAAGCAATCTAAGTTGGTACCATTTTTGCGTTCATCAGTTATTTTAAATTGATATTGAACGGTTTGTTGGAGGCTAACATTTAAGCAGCTGCTAATTCAGCTCTAACGTTTTTCACAATTGAATGATATCTAAAGACAACAAAGAAATCAGGATATTTTCTTGAATTAGACCAAATCGACAATTTGGATTTGCTGAATGAAGCGAAATATGAAAGAATAAAACACTACTTGAGACATCTCCAAAAGAGTTGTCTTTTTATGTTAATCTTTTTAAGTACCCGGCATTTGTGTCAGCGAATGACAAATCGGGAAGGTATGAGAGTTCAACGTCGCTTACAGTTACAAATGGCAAGAAGTTGTGGGGAATCATGATCGCCCACGTCCTGTAGGGACACAGCTCATAAAATAAATATATGTAAGCATGAAGAAGTGCTTAAAGTTGTTTGGCTCAACTTTTTTCACAATATCTAAATAAATGGTTAAATAACTTTTTGAATCAACCGCATGATGGGGCCGAGAACATTTAAGTCTAGAAGAAATAAGTAATGCCTAACAAACTAATGTAGTTTGTACATTAAACTAGTTCAGTTTCAACATAGTCACAGGTAGCCATTTGCAACATCAGTAACTTATAACATTTATAAACCTTTTAAAATCTGTCGTTTGCGCTTGTCTAACAAACATAGAATTCATTTATACATCATATTAAACCGAGCCGATTTAAAATGTTGAAATGTAGAATATACAACTTGAAAAATAAACGATATATGGAAAAACTGAAGAGACAGTTGAAATTTATGGGACTCATGAGGAGAGAGATCACTGAACAATTATAAGACGTATTGAAGGAAGAAAAGAGCGAGTAACCTTTATGCTTTGACCCTTCGGGAAGTGGGAGATCATGGCTCTCTTTATAATTTCCTGTCCTTTGGAACTCTCAGTACAGTTTTTCTTTTTACTGTTTCTCCTGTTCTGCCAGTCATTAACACAAACACGTTAGGTAAGTTTACGCTGTTTACTTCTGTCCCTCTTGCCTTCAAGTTGTCTTTTCAGTGTCATTTTCTAAGCCGTTTTTCCTCATTATATGCTTTAGAAATTTCAACTAGTTTTTCTGATGTGAAGTACGTATCATTTCTGTTTTCCTGTAAAGCTTTGTTTTTGCCAGTCCGTTATATTATCATCATCCTTTTGTAGAGCCATATTTCTGTTACCGCAAGCGGCTTGATCTGTGGTGAGATTGTCCCATATTCACTGCCATATAAAAGGACTGATTTTATATAACAGTTAATTACTAACAAAATTTCCTATTTCTTAATACTTTCCTTAACTTTTGGAAAGCAATTTTTGTTATTCCACTGCATCTTCAGATGTCGATGTCGCATTTTCTGTCCTCTGTAAAAACATTTCCTAGACATTTAAATGTTTGCTACGTTCGTGCGAACCGATGGTAAAGCGAGATGATATGAAAGTTCAACGTTGCCTACAAATGACAGGACGTTGTGAGGAACCATGAACACCAACGTCTTGAAAGGACACAGCACATAAAAGAAATATATGTAAGTAGAAGGAATAGTTAAAAAAGATTTTGGCCCAACTTCTTTCACAATATCTAAATAAATGATTCACTAATTGTTTGAATTCACCCCATGATCGGGTCGAGAATATTTCAATAATAGCAAGCTGATTAAAAAGCAATGCTGCAAATCAAGAAAAAGCGAGTAGCATGATTGAAAAGTATTCAATTTTCTATCTATCACTTGTAATCAAGTTGCATAATACTTTAGAAAAGTATTATGCAACATTTAATCGAAAAAATAATATTAAAATGATTGAATTAAATCGAATCCTTATTATGATACATGAATCTACACAAACAATTTTGTATCGTTGTACGATAGAAAATGTTTCTCTGCTGCAAAACTGATGTTATCTTCAGTATTCGACACGATATTTGACATTTAACCACTCATGATTTTCTCATGCACATATTTAAAAACAAAATTAATCATTTATTACACCTGACATGCAGATATACATATAAACAGACAAACGCTCCTATACATACATACACTTACATTTAAAATAAATGTATATTGCTTTGTTGCACATGATACGTATTTGACCAAAGTAATCACGCACCAAACAACATTCCAGTATACTCTCTTTGTTTAAAAAAATAAATTTTACTTTCATGTCTTATAAACAAATCTCTGAAGGAGTTTAATAAAAAATTAGACTAAAACACTTTTCCTACCTGTTCTTTACTTATTCTATCATCTTGTCGGATTTCAATCCATATATTAAACTATATATATATATATATATATATATATATATATATATATATATATATATTTGATGATAATAGACTTGGCATCGAAACCTGAAAGCTCATAACATTAATAGTAACTCTCTCTCTCTTTCTTTCTCTCTCTCTCTCTCTCTATATATATATATATATATAGAGAGAGAGAGAATTATTATTAATGTTATAAGCTTTCAGGTTTCGATGCCAAGTCTATCATCATCAGGCAGTGAAATATTGTTCAGTTATGCGGTCATATATTGTTATGGAAATTTAAAATCAAGAATATAGATGCTACTATATTTGGTAAAAATGGTAGAGTTGGAGGTTATTAGAGTTTAAAAGAATTGTGTACATAAACTAATGGATATTGAGATCATATATAATTATTAGGATTATATATAATACTAATTATAATTACTATATAACCCTACCCGTATTATCAGTTATATATATCTTCAACATAACCTTAATTAACGATTACATTGCCGTTTACTCTTACTTTAACTACTATTTAATTTTTAAATCGAGTAATTTCTTCTCAAGTAATTAAAATGATGGCTTTACGTTTTTTCCTTTGATAAACTTGAGTTTTTATATTAACAAATAAGACAAATATTTGAGACAAATAAAATATTATTTAATTTACGATCTCGTAGCATGTAAAATATTATATTGCCAATATTTTTGTTCTATAATATTTTTAAACTAATACAATTGACACCTCCTGTTGAGTCGACATACTTACAATTACCCACACCGTTACATATAAATCTCTCAATATCCATTGGTTTACTCACACAATTCTTTTAAAAGCAGAGTGTAAGAAACGCAGTATCTTACATACAATACGGAGATACTTGCATGTTTAGGAACCCAGATTAAAAAAGCTGGATTCGTCTATGTCCCAGCCGAGGACAAATTCCACGAACAACAAGCAACGAGTCTTGGGTTTCACCAAATTAAAGACTGCAAGCTACAGTTTCTTTCTATGTCTGCGAAAGGTATATTATGTCCAAACGGAAATAGCTCCATAGGCTTGTAAGCTGCTGGGGAGGGAGGTTTAGCTAAGAAAAGCAACCTTCCGGTTTAATTTCTGTAAAACGAACTGAATTTGACTGTCGCTTTCGTTACTGTATCGTGTGACGTCAGTAAGCAGTCCATCACGTGATTATCTCCACTTAAAGGAAGATAAACATCTTCAAATTTATATATAAATTCCTATCACTCAAAAATATAAAACTGGTTTAATTTAGCTTTGTGTATTCGCGGAACCTTTGTATTAAAACCCTAGCCCCCGAAACACATTTTAATTTTAGTAAATTGGTAACTGTAATCGTTTTGCAGTTAAAATTATTGTGAATGTACAAAGTAATTATTCAATGGTGAATAAAATGTTATTCATTTAGTTGAATATTCTAAAAATATTAAACACTAAGAAGCAAATACAAATAATTATTTCAGAACATTTTAAAGAGTAATACAACTAAAATATTGATGTTTTATTTTGAATAAGTACTGTTTTGTGATATGCTTAGAATTGTCATTGCAATTGTGTTGAACAGCTTTTGGCTGATGTATTAAACTGCAGACATTGTCAAAATCCTTTAGAAAAGTAGCTGATATATGATGAGTGTATCGACATTCTATGAAAAATGATAATATTTTTACGGAGGAAATTTTTCGTTGGATTGAGAACTTTTCAGCACGTCTTTGTAATGAAGTAGTAAATTAAAAATATCGATTATATTTCCTTTTGAAATTCAGTACTCGGTGGATATTATTAATTTTTTTAAATAATTTTTCATTAATCAGTGAATATCATGAATTAAAAAAAAACCTTTCGCCCCAAGCAAGATGAAAATGCTACTAAAACGCAGGGGTTACGGGGCGTGAAAGAGAATGAGAAGATTTTAGAAGAAACCGGAAACACAATCTTAAACAGAAAACAAGAGATAAACCTCTACTCCTGTTTAAAAGACAGGAGAGGAATGTGAACCAGACGATACCTATGCACTAAATACAAATATTAACTTTTTTAATCATTTCACTCTACGCAAGGCGATAATGTCATTAGGACTCAGGTTGGTACAGGTTTTGGAAGAGAACGAGAAAACTTGTGAGGAGAAGTGAGAAAAAAGATCAATAAAAGAGCAGGATTCAAGAAGACAGAAGATGGAGATGGACGTTGTATTCAAATTTGTGAAGATTGTAGATGGTAGGGAAGTAAGACGTCCGAAGGAACTTCGCTAAGTGAAAAAAATAAACTATCAGAATAGAAGAGAATCTAGCTAGTTCAGCAGGTACAACGGTGATACCTAGTTGCCCATCTAGTAGCACACTTGAGGTATCAAGGAGGAAAGCCCATCATAACAATTGAAAATAAAATATTTTTAGACTAGACAAAGAGCAAAGCCACGCCAAGTCGGTGAGAAAGCGAATTAAATTAAAATGGCAGGTCATCAATTACATTACAAATCTTTCTATATTTTTTTAATGATACAGGAAGCATTCATTCGGGATTCAAGTTAAAGTCTTAACTCTAAGAGTGATGAATTAATCTTTACTAGGATTAATCTTTAATGAGACAAAGTGAGAGTGCAATGTCAGCATGAATACTTCTAAAAAAGAACAGAGGTGAAAAATGGTGACATCGTCGTACAAGGAATGCACAATGGAGTTTTCATGCCAAGCAAGGTAGCACTGCCAGTTATCCACAAGAGATTACAATAAGAAGAGAGAGAAGGCAGAAAAATTAAGATAGAAGTGGGAGTCATGGAGATAGAAAATGGCGATTGACTTTACATTTAAACTTTTGGAGATTGTAGTTATCAGGGAAACAAGTATGAGGAAGGGATTTTTACAGGCGGGAAGTTTGAGAAAAGAAACTGTTGACGGTTACATTTCCCTATTTTGACGGTAAAAGGCTGGGATTCAATTGCCAACTTAATTGCACGGGTAAACTCACCAGGGAGTTGTTAATAGTAGCCATATCCTTATATAAAAATATTTGGCATTCATTGACCAAGCAGTCAGTGCTGATGGTATTTGAATTTTATAAAATATTTTTCTTAAAACAATTTTTCAGGTTTCCCATCTCCAGCTATGGTTGTTCTTTCCAAGATGTATGTGATTTACCGTCTTCACCGGTTTTTTTTTCGAAATAGTATTGAATTTTGAGGCGTGCGTTGTGGTGCAATGGATACCAGCTCGGGATGAGAAATCAAAGAGCTGAGTTCAAATTCGTTTCATTTACTTGCGCACAAGTATTCTTGGGAAAGGTATTAATCCGTCTCTCTTCTCTCCAGCTACAGGTTGCATAGCAGGACGGATTAGATTTTGTAGCCTTGTTTGACAACTGGTCTACCGCAGAAAGTAATGCCAACCTACTACGGGAAAATCTTCTACTTAGTCATGTCTCTTTCGGGACATGATCGCTCATGCATGTATCAAGTATGGCAATTAATTCCCTGATTGAACGTCAACATCTTGATTATGCCATTACCAACTAGAATTGAAGGTATTTTAATACTGAAGTCTCATTTCATCATGTGCTTCTAGAAATATCCAGACAATGGGAAATGAAAAAAAAATGTCGGAAATGAAGAATTTAGCCTATTACGTATGCAGAAAGAAAATGAACACAAAGAGTTTCTTCTGTCTAAAATTATTAGTCAGAAAGCGAACACTAAACAGTCTATCAAGTGTGTCCCACATATAAATAGAGGGTCATCTATTTTATTTTTTATTTGATTCTAAATCAGGAAAGATGAAGCTAAAAGACACATTCAGAAAATAGTTTTTAAATATCAGTAACATTTTTTTTAAGTGAACAGAGTAAAAAAATAATGGAAAGTAAAGGAAACAACAGAAGTGAACGTTAAAATATTTGGGGAATTTTTTATAATATACTTTATCTATGTTCTTTTCCATAAAATGTCACATTGATTTTTCTCTGTTGATGCCAGGACGACTGTAGTTATCTGACGAGATGAGAGTTTCCATCTTTTCATGTCGGAACACTGAAATGAACATGTAAACTATATGCAAATGTATATATATGTGTTTGTGCACCTAAAAATACATGCCCTCACACACACACATACATATATGTACACATATACACATAAGTATAAAATTAAACATAAAAATACAGAAAAATGTATAAACAGTGTAATCTAAAACTGTATTAAAATATTCCGGCGATTTACCAGCAAGTGCGCTTTCGGTTTAAGCTTATCAAGTTCAAGTTTCATGAAGTAAAGATAAATGCAGAATGGAAGCATATATATATATATATATATATATATATTAGCAGTTTAGCCCGGTTTCACTCGGGTAGTTTAAGGAATAATAGGAAAAAAAAAATGATGAATTTACAACGCAAATACTTACACAACGTCCACCCTCTTCACTTTTATAGATATACATAACAATGTAGAATGTCTCTATTGTATTAGGGTGGGAAGGGGAAGGGACAACATATATATATATATATATATATATATATATATATATATATAGATAGATAGATAGAGAGATAAAGTGGGGTGATCGATACTATATCATAATCAATACATAAACAGATCCCTGCCTTTTTGGGATGATAATATATATTTTCTACTCCTAATTTTGGCTTTCTGAAAAATTTCAAGGTGTCGTAGGCGTTCTAAAATGTTGATCTACATCTGAACGCAACTCCCGTCGAGCTTGACCGCAAAATGCAGACGCTAAGTCGAATCTATCAAGCAAATACTTACACAACGTCCAATCTCGTCACTTTTTTTCAAACATCTTTAAATCTTTAAGATTTAGGAGTAAGGGAGTAAATATATTGACGAAATTGTACGAAATCCGTTACGAAAATAATTAATTCCGACATATTTTTAATGTATTTGCTTGAACATTATCTTGAAATATAAATTAATCGGTAGATATGAGTAAATATACTGTTTAATTAAAAAAACAGAGTATATACTCAAATACGAGTATTCATTAAAAATAATGTATAAACAAAAAGTGTATATATATATATATATATATATATATATATATATTTTCTAAACATATACTCTTAAATATAAGAGACAATGAATGTCTCTTTTGTTTAATCATGAGCCGTTCTAAACGTCGTATTTGGCTTTAATTTCAGTTGAAAATAAAACAAAAATTCTCCAACTAAATTTAAGTTACATGATACTGGAACATTAAATGATCCAAACACCAAGAAATTTAATTGGAACCTCAAACGTCAAATGCAAACAGCCAAACAGGAATTACAACTAATCAGCACTGAAATTGTACATATTAAAAGAATCTTACTGTCTTCTACCACAAGTGAAAAATTCAAGGAAATATTGGATTTATTATACAATACAACACAAAAATAACATGAATCCCATAAACAAGTCATCCAAAGAAGTTAAACAAATTATATAAAGGAAAAATACTTTTACCAAACATCAATGACAACTTCATTAACCTATGGGATTACCAACTCACTCCAGATGAAATAGAACTCCTTAATCTCGGACCAAATTTTCATGTCGCACAGAAACCTAATTCAATGTTTCAACAAATGGAAATTGAAGCGTTATACCAACAAATACTTCAATTCGAACAAGACAACCATATTACTACACAGGTAGGCTTAAAAGATTTACTCAAAGCTGAATCAATCAAACACCGTTACCATAAAAATCCTAATGATATTATCAATACGCCTCTCATCAAAGCAGCCATACATTTAAAAAATAACAAAAATATTGTTATCCGTCGTGCCGATAAAACCAATACGTTTGTTATTTTAAACAGACAGGAATATCACTCCAAATTACAAGCCATTCTGGACGATCACAATAAATTTAAAAAATTAACTAGTAATACCACAACCCAACTTAAAAAAACATTAATATACTTATTAGCTGCAAACAATGCTGAAATAGGATCCTATAAACTTCAACAGATTATAGGTGATTATCAGCCCGGCTACCTTTATGGAAATGTAAAAATCCATAAAAAAGATCATCCCCTCCGACCTATCATTTCTCAAATACCCACACCAATATATAACCATTCCAAAACACTTAACAAACTAATTACTCCCTATCTTCCTGGTAGATATAGTATTAATTCCACGGACGAATTTTTACAGATTCTCCATTCCGTAAAACCTAAGAATCAAATAACTGCATCTTTGGATGTCCAAAACTTATTCACTAATGTCCCCGTTCATGAAATGATTGACATCATTATCCGTGATGTATACAATCATGCTACTCTCCCATCAATCAACATTAAACCCACTATATTAAAAAAAAACTATTATTAGCATGCACCACACAAGTACCCTTTCACGATCCCTTAGGCAATATTTATACTCAAATAGATGGTATTGCGATGGGATCTCCTTTAGGTCCCCTCTTTTCTAATTATTATATGGCAAATTTAGAAAATAAAATAATTAATGACAACAATAAACCCTCTATATATGTAAGATACATAGATGAAATCTTTGTTTTAGCTAAGAATATCGATCAAATTACATATATTAAAAAAAATTTGAAAGTCACTCTGTCCTCAAATTTACACTAGAACTTAATATTAATAACAAAATACCATTCCTTGATGTATTCATTGATTCTAGCACAAATAGATTTACTACTTCACCATATAGGAAACCAACTAGCATAAATTCGTGTCTTCTTAATTATAATAGTGAATGCCCCCAACAATATAAGTTAGCTGTTTAAAAAAAAAACTTACTTCAACGCACACAAATGATATCTTCTTCCAAATCTCTATTTTATAAAAAATTACACAACATTAAGCAAACTCTTGTCAATAATGGATTTCCTAACTCCGTTACTGATCAACAAATTAAAATGTATCTCAACAAAATTAACAATAGCTCTAACAATATTGATAATATTAATAATAATGGTTTACATCAAAACAAACATAACACTATTAACTTATACTATTGCAACCAAATATATAATAATTACAAACAAGATGAAAAACTCTCAAAAACATAATACGTAGAAATGTTAAACCAGTGGATAGTAATAATCAAATTAAACTCATTATATATTATAAAAAGTTTAAAACAATTGACCTCATAGTCTCTAATAACCGTACAAGCACTAAACTAAATTCTCTACAAAAAAAACAATGTAGTGTACCAATTTACATGCCCATTCAGAGACTACATCTCTGATAATAATAAAAAAGCCAGTACATATATTTGGTTTTACTATAACCACGCTCTCCCGTAGACTCACATGTCATCTTTCTGATCAGAGTACAATTAAACAACATTTCTCTGAAAAATATAAACATGTAAGTAATATCAGACAGATTTTGGTCAACAATACGGTGATCCTTACTCATACACACAGTAAGAGGAACCTTCAGATATTGGAGGCCATGTACATAAAATCTAAACAACCAACACTTAATAAAATCACCTTTAAATCCGAACATAACACGTTACATTGCATTTGAATACATGGTTTTGTTTCACGCTATCACGAGGTGTGACGTCATAGAATCACATTGCAAATTTGAGAACTGCGTTTGTTATTTTTGGTAACTATTGCCGTTGCCTAGCGGAGTTTTATATCAACACAAAATAAAATCGTCGGTGATGTGGATGTTATTGTATTACCGTATAAATAACCTCTCTGAAGATGGCTCATGCGAGCTGAAAGATTAGAAGCAAATTAATAAAAAATTATCCAAATGTTGGAGAATTTTTATCTTTATTTTCAACTGAAATTAAAGCCAAAATACAACGTTTAGAACGGCTCATGATTAAACATAATAGACATTCATTGTCTCTTATATTTAACAGCATGTGTTTAGAAAGTTATTTTCTGCCTCGATACATTAAATTTATATATATATATATATATATATATATATATATATATATAAACACGTTGTATTAAACAATAGAGATAACTTAGTCTTGCAGATTTCCTTTTGTATTTTCTCATATTTTCTAATGGCCTTTTGTATTTCAAATATACTATTTAAATGATTCTAGCGCCATTACACAACATCTTATGTCACATACTGTTTCCTTTCTACATTTTAAAATTCGTCAAATCCTTATAGAAAATACTAAAATTATCAATCAACACAGGAACATTAGACTCCTTAAAATTTTAGAGGCACTACATATCAGAAGTAATAAACCTCTTATCAATCGCACAGCTTACCAAATTTCTGGACAGATTCTTCAATGTGTATAGTATATTTGAAATATAATTAAGGTAATTAATTCTTGCTTCTGCGTAATTAGATAATTCACATAATTACTTCCCTTGAATTTTTAAATTCCCTAATGTATTTTTATGGTATTTAAAACATTTTGCAACTCTAAATATTCCACGTAATCAAATAATTCACGCCTCCACGTGACCACATATTTTCACGCATGCACGTTATCTCATTATTACTTCCCTTGAATTCAAAAAAAATTTTAACGTTCATTTCAAAATGTAGTAACACGTTTTTGCTGCAAGGCAATTGTTGATGTTTAAATTTGTAAAACCGTAAAACTTGATCCTGATGATGAACGATGATGTTCGAAAATACTCGGATAACATATGGACAACATTTTTATAAATATAATTTGAAAATAAGCCTCATTGCAAAATATGAGAAAATACAAAAGAAAATCTGCAAACTAAGTTGTCTTCATCGTTTAATACAACGTGTTTAAAAGAAAGGATGCTGCGAAAATACACGTACCTTATATATATATATATATATATATATATATATTATAAAAGATTTTACATTATTAGGATGGATAATACATATTTCACCACGACCTGATGTTATTATCGCGCCTCGTCAGACCCAAATGGTACAACAGTTGGGTCTCAAAATATCCCCCCCCCAAAAAATTATTTTCTTTTCTTTTATTTTACATAGGCACTCACGTGTTTATATTAGAAGAGACATTCGTCATGGTTATTTGCGAAAACTTTTCGCTCATTCGAAAAGAACCCCAAAGAAAGAGGAAAGCAAGGATAAAGAAAAGATAGAAGATTGATTAATGTAAAGAAGAGAAAAAATAGAAAAAAAAAAGAAAACGGGAAAAAAAGAAAAAGGAGAAACAGAAAAAACTGAATGGAAAGCAAAAAGAGGAAAAGAAAGCACAAAGAGATACAATAAAAGGAAATACAGTATCACGAGAAATAAATGTTGACTCCATTTCTGTTCTGAAACCACCTAACTGTTCCCTTAGAAAAACATGGAAAAATTTAACTCTGAAATTGAATTTCAAATATACTGGGATATATTTACGGTACAAAATATTGTATATCATATTTTTTACAATTTGAAAAATAACTACTCTTACTATTATTTCAAAAATTAATGCTAATTTAAAAAATATTGTTAAAATAATTAAAAATACTAAAATTAAAAATATAAATATAGAAACAGGAAAAATTAGATAAACCTAACAGAAGGAGGAAATACACAAAAAGAAGGAAAGAAAAAGGAAGAAATTACGATAGAACAGATTTTAAAATACTTAGCAAAACAGTAGATCGAAACCGATGTATTATTCACACATATTCATTCTTAGAAACGCGACAAGGGATTTACCCTTAAATATATATACTGACTATAAGGAATATTTATGGTGAAAAAATAAATCATAAATTACATTATAACCACTAGTAGTAATTTATTCTAACTATAGTTAAAATGATAACTCCTAATAAGAAAATATAATTTATTAAAATACAATCTTTAAAAATATCTAAAGTACTAGCAATACTAATAATAAATAATAATAATAATAATAATAATAATAATAGCAAATAAAACAATAAAGAGATAACAAATATATGTATGCATACATATATACACATATACACACCCTCATATATATATATATGTATTTTTATCAGGAGCCCCCTACTTATAGAACCTCCTACCTCTACCAAAAAGCTGACTGGGATACCTTTCGCGATTTCCTCTGCGACGTCCCTTGGGGAAAAGTGTTTGACCTATCAGTTGATGACTGTGCCTCTGAGGTCTCGTCATGGGTGAAAGCTGGCATTGATGCCTTCATACCCACCAGGAAGTATTGCTTAAAACCTCATTCCTCTCCGTGGTTCTCTCCGGCCTGCTCAGCCGCCATTGCCCACAGGAACCATTACTTCCGTCTATTCCGGAGACAGCCAACTGATCACAATAGGCGCCTGTTCACATCCGCTCGCAGTGAGTGCAAGACAACCCTAAATGACGCCAAACAGTTGTTTGCGGAGAGAATGCGACAGCACATAGCTGACCGCAAGTTCGGCTCCAAGGACTATTGGGGGATTTGTAAACGAGTGCTCAACAATAGGAAATCTTCAATACCTCCTTTAATCCATGGATTTGATGTTCTCACGTCATCTGCTGAGAAAGCTGAGTGCTTTGCCCGCAGATTCTCATCCAACTCCACACTCGACTCGTCCGGAGTGCACCCACCCGACTTCCCTATTAGAACTGAGGCCAAACTGCATGACGTATATATTACCCCGACAATAGTATCCAGAGTAATTTCAAAACTCGACCCCCATAAGGCGTGTGGAGACGATGGAATCCCGGTGATAGTCCTTAAGAGGTGTGCCCCTGAACTTTCCCTTGTCCTCTCTAAACTGTTTAACTACTGCCTTTCTGCTTCCTGCTTTCCTGCATGCTGAAAATTCTCCTCAGTCGTTCCTGTCTTTAAGAACTGTGGTGAACCCTCGGACCCATCCAACTATCGCCCTATCAGTCTTCTACCAATATTCGGGAAAGTGTTCGAGGCTATAATAAATGCTGAAATAGTTCATCATCTCACCGCCCACAAACTGTTCTCCGACAGGCAATATGGATTCCGATTTGACAGGTCCACAGCCGACCTGCTAACTACTGTAACGGAGTACATGCTACAGGCCCTTGATGAGTCTGACGAGGCTCGCGCGGTTGCTCTGGATATCTCCAAGGCTTTCGACAGGGTTTGGCACCCTGGCCTCCTATGCAAACTACGCGGTTATGGTATTACCGGTCGCCTGCTTGACCTAATCCAATCTTTCTTAAATAACCGCAAAATGAAGGTCGTTCTGAATGGGCGTGCCTCTTCGTCCTACAGCACGAATGCTGGTGTCCCACAAGGCTCTATCCTGGGCCCAACGCTCTTCCTTATTTTCATCAACGACCTCCCAGATGAGATCAAGTCCCAAGTAGGCATCTACGCAGATGACACTACAATATACTCCCGCTCCAGTAAGAAACCTGTCGTGGCGGACAGACATAATCTCGCTGCTGACCTTGAGCGGGATCTACACTCTGTGGTGAACTGGGGCAAGAAGTGGCTTGTCAACTTCAATTCATCTAAGACCAAGCTGTTGTCCGTCAACCATTACAGGCAACCTCTTCTGCCTCCCATAAGCATGGACCAGATGATTCTCCCGGAGAGTAATACACTACGCCTCCTCGGACTTACCCTGTCCTCAGACCTCAAATGGAAGCACTATATTGAATCCATAACAAAATCTACTGCTAAGAAGATTGGGTCACTATGTCGATCCAGGATGTTTTTTCCACCTGAATCCATCCGGCATATATACAAGTCAACCATCCGTCCGTGCATGGAGTACTGCTGCCATTTATGGTCAGGTGCCCCTGCCGTTCTCCTCAGTCTTCTTGACAAGCTCCAAAGGAGAGTCTGTAATGTGATAGGTACTGATCTGGCGACTCGTCTGCAGCCACTTTCCCATCGTCGAAATGTGGCCTCCCTCTGTCTCTTCTATAAATACTTTCATGGCTTCTGCTCGGATGAGCTTAAGTCACTGATGCCTCCTCAACAGGTGTTTACCCGTTCAACCAGACTGGCAACTGGGTCCAACCCATTCACAGTCAGGTTAGCCAAACGCAGACGACAATTCTACTCCTGCAGCTTCCTCTCTCGCACTTCCCGCCTGTGGAACTCACTCTCGTATTCTTGCTTTCCTGACGGCTACGACCTCCAGAAATTTAAAAGCAAAGTTAACACTCACCTACTAACCACTGGCCTCTAGCTCTCTCCCCTCCCCTGTATAACCTTCCCTTTCTCTCCGCCCATGTACCTGTCATTGCACCTGCTTTCTCAGCTTTCTATTGTTCCTTTCTAACTAGCTTGTACTCCTCACTCTTTTCTAATTAATCTTTTTACATTTATGTAACCCCCTGCACATCAGTGGCGTTTCTGCCTTGCTCGGGGTGAAATGATTAAAAAAAAAACAAAAAAAAAAACATATGTACTTATATATACATGTATGCATCAAACAAAATTTCTCTAAAACGTGATGATAATTTATACTAAAAATAAGAATAATATTAACAATAATAATAATAATAATAATATTCATTCTATCACAAAAGAAGTCAAAAAATACAAAAATACTTATAAATATAATAATTATAAAAAAGAAAAAAGAAAAAAAGAAAAAATATAAAAAGTTTTTGCTATAAACTAATATTAACCTGACGTGGAACATTTAGCTGTAATATGATATTAACATACATGTAAAAATTTAACATTGAAATTTAATTTAAAATATAATAGGATATATTTACGGTACAAAAGTAAATTGTGCAGCATAATTTCAATACAGTTTGAAAAAATAACTACTCTTACTAGTATCCCAAATGTTTTTAATTTAAAAAAAAAAATCAGTTTAAATAATTAAATCATTAAAAATAAAAATGAAAAGTTAGAAAGATAAACCTAAAAAGAGGGAGGGGGAAAAAGAAAGAGATAAAAAAATAGAACAATATAGAAAAGAATTTAAATTAATTTAAAATAAACTTCCTAAATCAAACCTACGTCTATTACATTAATATTCATTCTTAGAAACGCGACATGGGATTTCCTCTTAAATTAAATTATACCGATTATAGGGAATATTTGCGGTGAAAAATAAATCATAAATCATACATCCTAATATAAATTAGAATATAACCACTAGTAGTAATTTATTTTAAATAAAGTTAAAATAATAATTCCTACTAAGAAAAATTAAATAAAAAATTAAAATATAATCTTAAAAATGCTTAAATAATAATAATACTAATAATTAACAATAATAATAAAAATATTAAAACAATTGAATAATAGAAAATAAAAATTCGTAATATATATATATATATATGTGTGTGTGTGTGTGTGTGTGTGTGTGTGTGTGTGTGTGCGTGTGTGTGTGTATGTGTGTGTGTGTATATATCAAACAAAATTTCTATCAAACGTTAATAATAATAATAATACTCATTCTTTAAAAAACGAGGAAAAAAGAAACTTAAAAATACCTATTAAAATATAATAATTATAAAAATAAAAAACAAAAAATTAAAAATAACAAAAATTAAAAAAATCAAAACAACCTTTACTGTAAAATGATATGAGCAGCACATTCCAGAATTTTTCAAAATAAACACTTTTTTAAATTAATGTAAATTAATATGATTTGCACCAATTCAAATCGCAATCAGGATTTATCTAGACTATTTTATATCTATTTTTGTGTCTGCATTTAAATATTAATTCATTCCGCTGATTAAGTAGTTCCTTAGGATTATTATATTTTATAATCATCAATTTTTCCTCCAAGCATAAATTGTACCTATTCCTGAAATTGTTGGGAGTATTGGCGTATTTCATAATCCCCCCATCTGATCAGTTGGGTAAATCCTCCGTCTTTAATATTCTAATATTGCTTAGATAGGGCAGTTTGATGTTTCAAGGGGGCGTTGGAAAAAGATTGTCTTTGGTTATACAGTCTCTGCTGCCAACTACCTGCCGATATCCGTATGTAAACTCTTTTATTATTGGGGTCCTCCACTGGACAGATAGCTTTTTTGGAATTACAACTGCCATCAACTGGACAATTTGTCTTATTGATGCAATTAGAGGAAGGTTTGTCTACCAAAGGTTTGTTAAAGAAGAAATTTCAATTTCAATTTCGTTTTTTTTGGGGGGGGGGTGTTTCTTACCTGCATGCTCGAATGCTATTGCCCACACGAATCACTTCTTCCGGCTATGCCGGGGTAAAACCTCTGATTACAATAGACGTCTTTTTGTCTCTGCTTGTGATGAGAGTATCCTAAATGAAGCAAATTTATTGTTTTCTGATAGAAGAAAATAACATATAGCATCTAGCAAGTTCGATTCTAGAGATTGCTGGCGGCTCTGCAAGAGTGTACTGAACAACAACAAACCCTAATCCCTCCTCTATTCAATCAACTGGAAGCTCTCACATCTACAACAGACAAAGTTGAATGCTTTAATTGCAAATTCTCTTCCAACTCAACGCTTAACACATCTGAAGTATCCACACCCGATTTCCCACCTAGAACATAGGCTCTACTCAGTTATATGTACATAACCCGAATCTCAAGTCTCGGACGTCATTTCTAAATTAGAACTCACAAATATTACTACAAAATTCAACTACGAATTGGTGAGATCTAAGCTCTTATCTAATACTGTCCTTAATTTCATAAATCTACGTACGATAGAGAAAAGTTCATCGGAACAATTCCCATGAAAGTATTAATAGAAAAAGCAGAGGAAACCAACTAACATTACGACGACGGAAAATAAGCCATTTCATGACAGCAGAACCAGACCAGCAATATTCAAAGTAAGTGATAGACTATATATATAACACTTATAGATCAGATTTAAATTAGACCAATAAACAACTATAGTAAAAAAAGTGCACAATACATGTTTCCAGAAAAATAAAGATTTAGCATGTAGAGCATCTAGATACTTAAGTGAGAAAAATCAGCCGGTTATGTTTCCATGATTTGACGATTTCCTTACCTAAATTTAGATACCTCCACTGGAGTCCAGTCATTTTTCTATACCTAAATTTAAATTTAAATTTTAAAATTAAATAAGTTATTTTCAAGCTTTAAAATTAGCTTTAATTGAAATCCAAGAGATTAAATTTAATAAGTCTAGTAAGCAAAACATACTGGTATATTTTTAACCGAAATTATATTGATTGAAATCTAAAATTTTTAAATTTTGTCATTTTTTTTAAAAATACCGCCATTTTTGATCTATTGACACATTACATAAACAGTAGCCAAATTTCTGTTTTTAAAATCTTGAAAAAATAAAATATACCGCGCTGGCACGTTATTTAAGTCAAATTTTAATATTAAAACTTACTTTATCTATTTTCAATCAATTAATAATTGTTTACTGCCAGAAATTTACAATAAAAAAATTCATTACCGTAGCCATTTTTTTGCTATGTAAGTCATGTGCGTTGTGGTACAGTGGATAGCGGCTCGGAACGAGAAACCGGGGAGCCGAGTTCGAATTCCAGTTGAATCCATTGTGTTCACTTACGCGCAAATACCCTTGGGAAAGGTATTAATCCGTCTCTTCCTTCCAGTTATGGGTTAAATAGCAGGACAGATTGGGTTCTCTAGTCTTGGTCGGCAACCAGTCTACCGCGGAAAGCAATGGCAAACTACTGCGGGATAATCTTCTGCCCAGTCAGTCATGTCTCTTTCGAGACATGATCGCCCAAGCGTGTATCACGTATGGCACTTAACTAACTGACTGAAGTCATGGAGGTGCTGACAGATGACTGCTACTGATGGTGACAGAAACGCAATGTATGGTGACCAATCGTGCTAAAAAATTTTAATTTTGGGTGGGGGCATTAAATAGTGAAATTAAAAATTTAACATAATAATTTCAGCACTTATATAATATTTTATAGAATTTTAGTTTAGATTTATAGCCGGACATTTGAATATGCTTTCTGAATAAATAAAAATTTTAGAAAATTTTAGAAAATATCGTAAGATTGAAATTGCGTTTTTCTATGTTTTGCTAAGGGGGAATAACCCGGAATGCTTGTTAACTTATAAAATCATTTTGACCCATATGGAACACCGTACTTTATAAATTTGAACATCGGACTTTATAACTTTGAACGTATTTGCACAAATATTTTTTTTCTTTTTAAAAATATACGGGGTGAAACATTTTTATTTTTTTTTAGGCAGTATAATCATCTAACTAATAAAAAACAATTCAGTTCTTTAAAAGATTTTTAAAATATTTTTAAAACTTTATGAATTATTTATAATAAAAAATGAAAACAATTCTTTTAAAATTTTATTAGTAATCAAAAAAAAATTTTTCTTCAGACTATAATGTCTTTAATTTTTATTATTTATTCCAGCAATTAAAAGCTTATCAAATTAAATTATATCAAAGTTTTATTGCATTTTTTATATTTCTCTTCGGAGCAGATTTTCGTATAGTGAATCATAATTTTAAATAAAGAAAATACATGATTTATATTTCCCAATGAGTTCTGCGTTTAACTAATAAAAAAGTAAATACCAGAAAATTAAAATTTATTAAAATATCATGAATTTACTTGAAGGGGGGTAACAGAGTTAAAAAAAACATTTTTTATCAATATTTTAAAAAGTTATAATTTCAAAAATAATTTTATTCATTTGTGAATGAGTACTGAAAGTTTAATTAAAATCCGACAAATATTTGATTTTTGCGAGAATTTCCAAAGTAAATGTGTTTGTCACCGAAAAAGTGAGTTACGTAAAAAAATTACGTAACCAATTGTAAAATAGTCGTAACATTTTCTACCACGCGAACGCCAAATCAAAACAAAATTTTCTGCCAAAATTTCGGACATGTTAAAAGGGATTAAAAAATTTTATAAAATAAATAAAATTTACTTTGATCTTTCCTCTTCATAATATCGTAAACATTTTGGATAGAAAAAGTTCGTTTTATTAAGTTTTGAACCTTTTTAATACTGGACTTTTTGTTATGTAATGGAGGTACCTAAATAGTCATTCGTAGACAGATCTGTTTCGCTGTATCACAGCTCATCAGTACTGTTAAACATCCGATTGCTTTTAACCCAGGATTGAAAAACGACCGAAATGGCGCCAGTCAGCGATTCTACCTCTGGGCTATGGGCAATCAGTAGATGGAGGTAGGCTTTTAGCGTATGATGTATCATACGCCAGTATGGAAGGCAATATTACAAAATTATACGGAAATTGACGAAACCGACATATTTATCTAAATTTGTTTATCCATTGAAAATAATGGTCCAAACAAATACACACACACACACACACACACACACGTATATATATATATATATATATATATATATATATATATATATATATAATTTGGAAACCAGTTATTTCCGCAACTTAGGCTTCAAAAGCTCTACAATATATATGTATTGAGAACTTTTAATAAACTTTATTGTATCAATTTAATCATGACCAAAAACATGATTACCAATAATTATATATATATATATATATATATATATGTGTGTGTGTGTGTGTGTGTGTGTGTGTGTGTGTATATGAGAGAGAGAGAGAGAGAGAGATTTTATTCGTATGTACAGGGTGCGATGGATGAATTGTCATTTTAACAGCTATATTTAGCAGAATTACACAAAAATATCTTGACATACTAAATAGTAGATTTCGGAATCTTCTGCATCTCCTCTGGAATTTCTCCTTGTTGAAGTTGGTGTATGCGCCATGATCCTTGTCTTCAGTTTATCTTTTTGGTGTTACAAGGAGTTTTGTTGACCTCTCGCTTAACCGCGCCTCACATAATCTGTCAGCCGTGACTCAGTTTTCCCGCTTGTGTGGCGTGGGGCATAGTCCTGTTGCCAGTCATAGGGTTTTCTTGCAGCCATCCTCTTGACCCAGGGCAGCACTACCTCCTCCAAGCACTTGATGTAGCCCTCTGTGTTGTGTCTCTTAAATGGGAAGATGAATGGAGACATAACATCACCATCACTAGTGATCACTTCAAACACATTCGTCATAACCATGAGACTCATCCAACTGCTTCCCGATTCACTACTTGTTCTTAGATTGATACTCAAACACTCTAAAATTCGCATTAAAGTTTCTGGCACGAATGCAAGCAGCACAGCAGACGGTGCCAAACTGATGCTACTATACAGTGCAGTCGACAAAATGAAAAGTAATGCGCATGAGCAAAATTTAAGATATAAAATGGCGGCAATTTACTCACCGCATCCTGTACATGTGTCAATATTGACGTGTTCGTACATATGTATAAAAAAATCTTCACGACAATGTGTGCGTCCAAATATATGTAAATAGCTATGCCTGTGTGTATTTGTCTCTGTTTGTTTGTCTCTCTCTCTCTTTCTCTCTCTCTCTCTATATATATATGACACGATGAGACAATGAAAAAATAATTAAACAAAATTTCTATGAGTATCTTTCTTTAAATATAGTGTTTATATTAATGTGTGCGTGTATATGTGAATACCTTTTTATGTATGAGTAATAAAGTGTGAGCATGTGTATACATGTGCGTAAATTCTCTTTCTATGTCATCTGATGCCATAAAAATCTTGTTTTAAATATTTTTTCGTTGCTTCATTTGAAAGTTTTTCACATTTTTACCAATTTTTAAAAATTTCCAGAATCTTAGAAAATCCTTCAAAAATACAAAACAAATAAAAATTACAAATGGCTTTCAAAGATTTTCAGAATTATCATCGTTCCATTAATTGTATTTGTACCATTTTAGATATGTAATATCTTCTGAATTTTAATGGATTAGGTATAAAGACATTTTTTCTATTGAGAGTGCATTTAAATTTCTCTCTAAACAGAATATAATACAACTGTGTATAGATATTAAAATCAGAGGCCCCTTAAGAGATTCTTCGTTCTTATATATTAATTTGACCGAAAGGATATAAGAAACTATTATTGCGATTAATATGTTAAAAGAGGGTCTGTTGCTGTGTACGTGTGTCTTTACATGCATATAATGTACGTGTGTCTTTACATACATATAATGTACGTGCTTATTTAGGTGATGTATGCACACACATTCGCATGTACATACAATTTCACTATGCTTGAAATTGGGAGAGGAAGGTATTATTAAGAATAGATAACCCCTAGTAAAGGCGATAAAAATTAAATTTAGAGATTTTAAAAAATTTGAAAAATCAATTTTTGAACCCTAATAAACAAATAATTGTAAAATCTTATTTTAGTTTTCGGAAATTTAAAATAGTTAAAATATAATTCTGTTTATTGAAATAATTCTCTTAAAGTTTGAAAGAAATTGATACAAATGTTTTTATGTATTTAATTAAGCATATACATGCACACGAAAGCGTATACACAATTTGAATGACACAGAAATGGACATCTCTGATAGAAGAGGCAATTTCTCTCTTTAACAAAGAAAGAAACGTATTGCTCTTTGAAGATATTTTTATGAGTCATTCTGTTTTTAAACTGAATATATTTTCTAATTCATATTTTCAAATTCCTATTTTGAATAGGCAAATAGATTTGGAATTTGGTCATTTTGTTCTCAATGAAATGTCTGAGACCGAAGAAGAATTTATTAGGTTTTAGAAGAAAACCTGATAAACAAGTAATATAAAACTGACAACTTTTTAATATCGTAAATATTGGCTTTAGTACAATAAATATAAATGTTCGAACTAGTTTTTCTAAGCCAGTCTATGCAGTATTTAGAGAAATCGTTTCTCAAATAAAACTCGTGATTAGTAAGTTAATTGCAATAGAATCTCGTAGATTGTCAGTTAAAAGCAGAATGTTAATCTGAAATGTTCACTCTATGTATAGTAAATATATATATACACTAAAAATTTAAATGAATTTTGAAAAAGAGAAAAAAATATTGCATCTAATTTCAGTTTTAATTCTAACCGAATGAATTAAAATTTAATATTCCCAATAAGCAAAATACTTGATGTTTAAATGGATTGGATTTTTCTACTTATAAGTAAAATTCGGAAACTCTTCTAAATCGCTGACTAAACAGAATAGTATGAATAAAAAATACCCAAAACTTAATAAAAACAAACTTTTTTTGTCAAAATGTTTATGTCTTTAAGAGTAAAGATCAAATCATTTTTTAATTTAAAAAAAAAACTATTTAATTCCTTCTAACACGCTTGAAATTTTGGTAAAATATTTTGATTTTATGATAGTTAATTAGTAACCAAATCGTTACGAGAGTTTTGCAATGGTAAACGTAATATTACATAACTCAGTTTATTTTTCCGGTGACAAACACATTAATTTGAAAATTCTTGCAAAAAGCAAATAATTGTCGGATTTTAATGAAACTTTCAAAACTTATTCATAAATTAATGAAATCATGTTTTAAAATTATTTTTTTTTAATTCTTGGTAAAAATATGTATTTTTTTACTTCTGTTATCCCACTTCCACGTAAATTCACGAAACTTTAAGAAATTAAATTTGTTGGGAAGATTTGTTTTATTTGTTAAAAGCAGGACTCATTTGAGAATGTAAATAATCTGTTACTCTTTTGAAAAATTTTGCCTTTATTTTCAAAAATCTGCTCACACTAATAAAATAAAGATGCAATATAACTATGACATTATTTAATTTGATAAATTTTTAATTGCTTGAATAAATAATATAAATTAAGGACATTATAGTCTGAAGAATTTTTGTTTATTAATAATGTAATTTTAAAAGATTTTTTCATTTTCTTGATTATAATAATTTATAAAGTTTTAGAAATATTTTTAAAATAGTTCAAAACTTTGTTGAGGTTAGTTGAAAACTTATTAAGCTAAATTTATACTTACTAATCGAAAATGAAAATGTTTAATACAAATCGTCATCCCTATTTTTAAAATAATTTTAAAATTTTTTGTGTATTTGAATTTTTTTGTATGGTATTTTCCATGCGTAAATTAAATGGTCATGTGTTTCAGGGTTTCTTCTCCTTACAGGGAAAGTATTTGTATAATTATGTCAATTGAAATCACCATACATTTATCTTCTCTCGCTTCTGTCAACACATTCGAAATACGGTGGGCAGGCGAAAAAGTTCAACTTTGTGATTTAGAAGTAGTTTTATTTTAAACTTCATGCAATAAATAAGTAATACTTGTGTAAATCAGATTAATTCAACATTAAATTTGCTAATTTTTAAAAAATAAGGTGTGTCACAGATGTATATTTTATTTTTGCAAGGTTTTTAAAAACGAAAATTAACTCTTGTTTACAAATGTGTCAATCGCTTAAAAATGACAGAAAAATTGAAAGATTAATTAAAAATATCAAAATTGTAGATTCCAATTAATATGCTTTCTGTTTGAAATACACCAGAGTATTTTGCTTACTGGAAAAAAGTGCCTGGAAAAAACAATGAATTTGTCGATATTGACAAAGCTGTCAGCCTTATTCTCTTTATTAAGTATGAACGTTTGTATTTGCAAGAACTGACAAAATTCAAAATCCCTATTAAAATATTGGGGGTTGTTGAATTCACTAACTATATATGTAAAAACATTATTATAAAATGCTGTTTTAGTCTAATAAAAATATCACTTAGATGCTAAAAATTAATAGAGACTTTTAAAACTTTGTAAATTATTTTGATTAAAATTTAAAAACAAATGAAAACAATCTTTAAAATTTCATTATTTATCCCAATACAGTTTTTTAAGCTACCAGTCTTCATAATATATTTAATTTATAAAAGTAATTAAAATTTTTTTATTTAAATAATGTCTTAGTTTTCATACATTTTTGTTTTACGATCTTCTGTAATTAGGACCCTGTTTAACAAAAATAGTTTCAGGGTTTAAATTTTACGAGGAATTATCCTTATAAAAAACATAAGCATTAGGTGATAAAAAAGATAATTTCCCTAAATTTTATAAAATTAAATAAATGCCCCCCAAAATTAATTACTTTCCGAATAAGTCCCGAAGGTTTTAACATCTGATAAATTTGATTTTTGTAAGAATTTCCAAAACAGTGTTTTTCAATGGAAACAGACGCACGAATTTTCCGTAGAAAATTTATTGTTCTGTGTTGAAGCCAGAAAAAAAACTTAAGAAAATCTTCAAGATTCTAAAATAGAAAAAAATTGAATAAAACATCGTTCAATTTTCTGTCTTAATATTAACACAAAAACTTTGATAAAATTTTGTTTTTATGTTTAGGCAATATATCCTCTTAGTTTTAGCTATTTTTGGAGATACCTACCACATAGTATCCATTCTATGTGGTAAATATTTACCTCAGAATAAAAGTGTGTTAATAAGAAACGAGATTATGCTAAAAATAAATACGAGCCCTTGCCAAAAAGTAATACCTGTTCAGATTTAATTAGAAAGTATTTGCCAGAATTCTGAGTTAATTTTATCTATCAACCATGAAGCGTCCAGGTACAGTTTGTGAAGTTAGATTCTCTTTTCTTAAATATTAAAACTTTTATTTTAAATATCAATTGTAAGAAGACAGAATTTATGGTTGTCAGCAAAAGTAACAGTGCAATATTGAAATCACAGACTGGAGATACCAAAATAAAGTAAGTAAAAACAATTTATATATCTGAGAAGTGATTTTTTTGTTAGTCATGAAGAAATGAGTACTGAACTGATTTGTAATGTCTTCTTATATGGCAGTGAATACTGGCAAGTATCCTCACAAATAAAGAGTCATGAGGCATCAGAAATGTGGTTTCACAGAAGGATGCTGAGAGTACCATAGGCTGAACTTGTAAGCAACGACAGAGTTTTAGAGAAAATGAAAAAAAAAACACAAATGTAACATCAGAATTTCTAGTGCATACAAAGAGGTAAGAGGGAGATATTAAAGGAAAGAGGGATAGAAGAAAAAATAACCTACATAAACTTGTGTAAATGGAGGACAGAAGGGTTTGAAGAGATGCCAAAAACTAATTTACTCTGAGCCACAAATGACAGAAAATTGCGCAGTGACGTCCTGAAGAGACACTTGGACACATGGAAGAAATATTGTATTCTTTGTGAAAGTTTTTAAGTGATCAATTGTGGTACATATATTTTAGTGAAATCGCTTCGTATTGCAAAAGGTAAAAAATTCAAATGATGTTGACAGACATCATGAAAGATTAGAGGGTAGTTGTCGCATAAGATTTTGGGGAATTGCAAAACTCTGATAACACTTCATAAGAGGAATGATTTCACAAAATGAAATCTGAAACAAAGAGAGCAAAGGTTCAATGAACTGACGCTAGTCAGACTCACCTAGAAAATGTGTATTTCCCTGCTGATCGTTTCAAGCCCGTTTCCTTGACGGGGTTTAGTAAGAAACGGTCGTGGGAGTCTTGTTCATCCGTTCATGCTTGCCACTAATTAGATGACAAAGCATTTGGTTACCTTAAGAGAGTCATTGGCTTGGACAATATGAAATTTCCTTTTTCAGTTAATAATACTAGTCGTGTGATTGATAAATCAGTGTCGTTATTGATTATAGACAAGATTTTACGTATGTTTACTTGATCAAATGTTAATAATATATAAGAGGTTAAACTTAAGTAAAAAGGTCGTCTCTAAATTTTTAAATAAAAAAAACTTATGTAAATTAGAAAATTGAAAAAATCAAAGAATTAGTTCTTTTACCGACTGCACGTTCAAGTGTCTCATCAACTGTTTAAACATAAAGATTGGAATCATTAATTATTTGTTGTTTCAGATGTCTGAATGTTTTTACTGAAACATTTTTATCATAAATGTTTGATGAAGTTTTCCTTTCATCGGTAAGAATGCTTAATGAAAAATTAATTAAAGTTTTGTTTTATTATGTGCTTCCACGTTTAAATCATTTTTCCAGGCTTTGTAGTCAGCAATGATTTACGTTTTGAAAAGCGGCCAGAGTTGAAGTTTCTTTTTTTTATGGAATAAATTATATAACATAGACACAATTTACCTGTTAAGGCAGTAATGATTTTGTTAGAAGAAAATACAAATTGAAAAAGTGGGAAGAAATAAAGAAGAAAGAGAAAAAAGTAAACAAATGACTAAGAAAGATGTTAGAAGAAAATAGAAATAAAGAACGAAAGAATAATCTCGTGGAGAAGAAATAAAGTAAAAAAAAAATCAGACTTAGAGAGAATGAATGAGGAAGAAAGGAAAGAAGAATGCGAAAAATAGAAATGAAAATAGGCTTTCGAAGCAAAGATATATTTGAGAAAGACAACGTTAAAAACAAAATAATGATAAATTTTGAGAAGGGAGAAAAAGAGAGACAGGGAGAGAGAGAGAGAGGAGATGGAGGGGAAAGAGAGGAGAGAGAAGAGTGAAAGGGGGAGAAAAAAGAGACAGAGAGAGAATAGAGTAAAGAAACGTAAGAAGTGAAAGAAGTGAAAGGGAGGGAAAGGGAGGGAAAGAAGAATGAAGAGATAAATAAAGAAAGGGAGAGAGAAAGAGAGACGAGAAACAGGGATGGAGAGAAGAGTAATATAAGTGCGAGAAAGAGAGAGAGAGAGAGAGAGAGAGAGGGAGAGATAGAGATAGAGAAAGAGAAAGAAAATCCCTTAGATACTATTGCTATTCCTGTGGTATGCCTTTTAATGACTCACTTGTTGCAGCACTTTTGATGAAGAAACTTCCAAGAGAATCCAAAACACAAATTCCTGTATATAGATTCCATGTGATAACGATAAAGAATTCAAAAACTTCCCTTGGGGGTTTATAAACTCACATCTTACATGCTTTCCCATCGACTTAACTAGGTATAATCTTGATATTACTGCGCAATCATTCACTTGCCCAAAATGTGATTGCAACAAGACACGTACGAATTTACAACTTCACGAAAATAATATAGAAGCATCCTTGATAGTCTCAGAGGCTCTACAGTATTCATCCCTAGAATCAAACTGAACACCAGTGATGCCAACCGTTCCTTTCACGTTAAACAGGATCCAATTTCCTGTACGACTTTCTTACGTAATGACGATAAATAAAGCACTAGAGCAAATGTTTGATAACGTGAAGATTTTACCTGCAGCATCCATTTTTTACTCATGGTCAGTTGCATGTAGTATTTTCAAGAGCATGAGCCCAAGAAAACATTAAGGTCATAGCGTTAATGCTAAACAGGGATGACACCTAAGGCAGGAGACATGGTGTTAAATACACTAGGAATATCTTGTATAACGAATTACTGTGATGCCAATACTTAACTCTGTAACCAAGTTCCTGTTGTTTATTCGTCTAATTGAAGATTATGAAAATCTTCTCGTAGTAACTTACCATCACCTTTGCTTATCGTTTTGAAAATGACCTTTTCTGTGTCAATCAAACAAAATAAAAGCAAAAAAAGAAAACGAATAACAAGATATTCGAAGTTCTTTTCACGTAAGTTTATAACTCATTTTTCTAACTTCTGTCACAAGGCTTTTAAAGAAACTATAGTTTGCTGATTCACTCCTAAGATCTCTGAAAGTCCAAGTACATTTAGTGTTGATTCTTCCTTCTTTGCACATTCAAACCCGTATTAATCCACGTACTGCACCAATATGAATGCAACAACTTGAACTAAATATATTGTCAAATGTGCTTAATAAGACGTAAATACGTCTTATTAAATACGTATATTAAGACGTATTATTATTTAGATTTTAAATTAAAATCTAAAGGAAGAGACACATACACATAAACACAAAAATACATTATATATATAATGGACATTGAGGTTAACAACCAGAGGCGATTGTCTGTTTCATGCTTAAACGCAATTTTTAGGCAATGTATGTTATGTTTTGGATCGACTATTTGTATATTTTGCATGGTGTATTGTGTGTTCTATTGCATTATTCTAACGGTTATTGGCTAAGGAGTAACAGTTAGGTTTCAAATAATTATTCTGGGTTTAACCATAATTTTGATTTAAAAATACTATTTTAATTAAAAGAAAGCAATTTATTAAGACGAAAATGTGTAGAAAGTGCTTTAATCGCTAGATCATCCACAGTAATTAATGTCCATGTTCTTTGGGTTAAGCAATCCAAAAATGCCTTGAAACAAAGGGTTGTGAGCTCAATATATGGCCATACCAATGGGAAGTAAAAATTGCAGAAGTGATGGAAGACCCCAACAAACCAGTGTGAGCTTTGGTCTTGGAAGTAGATGTGATTTTTACTATTAGCCTGGTACTGAAGAATGGCCTCCGCTACTGCTCATACAGGATGTGCAATGGTCAACTTCTTTTCAAAAAGAAGAGAAAACTCTGACAAAAGAAAAGAACTCTTGAACAAAGAGAAACATTCTGTTGCACTAGGGAGAGCCCGATTTTTCTTTGATGAAAATAATTTTGTCACGACTAGATGCACAACAGCTTGCCTACATTACGTTCCGTGTGCCATTAAGATCAGGTTTCTCCAAACTGTGATGATCTTTAGGTGTGTCTCCAGTGAGGGCGACACCATTCCACCCCACAGCTTTGAAAAGGCTATCAGGCTCAATTTGGAGGGGTTGTTGAAGACCATAATCAAGCCTTGGTTAGAGAGGGTGGCTGATGAAATACCATATGTCAAGCAGCAAGAATCAGCTCACTTCCACACCTCCAAAAAGAGTTAGAAATGGTTGTCAGTTAATTTTCACGACACATCAGCCACGTTTGGCACCCTAATCTTCCTTATCTTTATCGCATCTGTGGGGTGCCTTTGAGAAAGGCATCGATCACACTCTAAAAACAACAAGCCCAAACTGATTGAGAAAATTAAGGAGGCATTTGAGGTTTTGTCAAGGAACATTATGATGGCTTCCTGTATCAAATTCCGGAGTCGAATCGAGACCATGGTTGGACTCTTTGAGTGAACACCATTATATATAATCAAACTGCGATAACACCACCAATGTTGCCTCAAACAAAATGTTTGACAAAATATGACATCACTGGGCTCATCTCTGGTTTGTTGCAGTTGTGTTAACTATCGTAGCTTACGATATCACTAAACTGCCATGATGTGTGAATGCATATTTCTGAAGAGGCTGCCTACACTCAATTCTGGTTCTAGTTTAGATTTAATCTTTTCTAAGACAATTCAAGTTTAGTCAGATAATGTTCGCATCCTGGATTTAATTGAAAATATATCTTATTTGTTAAAGATACAATGGGTAAGACTCAAAAAGAGTTTAAATTTTGTAAATTATTAAATGTTTTGTTTAGTTGTATACTGGAAAATGAATCATAAAATATTTTTTTTAAATGAGCAAATAATGCTACCATAAATAAATAAATGATTTAAAGAATGATGAAGTAAAAACTCCACATGTAAAAAAGAAGCAAACAAAAGAGAAAAACGTAGCTAGAAAGACTGAAAAAAGAATCGAAAATAAATAAAGAAAGAAAGTCGACAGATATAATGGAACTAATAAGGAAAAGGAACACTTGAAACCGAAGAGGAAAATATTTGAAAATGAAAAACAAAGAAACCAAGCAGGAAAGATAGAATTAAAAAAATATAGCAAATTCTATGAAGGAATAACAAAAAAGTCAAAGAGCAACAAAGAAAATAATATTCGAGCACAAAAGATCAAACATAAAATCCTGCAACAACTATGAGAGAAATCGATGCAAAAAATGCAATTATATATTTATGCCCTGAAAACGAAAGTTCGTTTTTTCTTTCCAGTAAAGAGGAATTGAACTAATTAGTTTATGTAAGAATACAACCAAGCATATATATATATATATATATATATATATATTTATATATATATATATATGTATGTATGTATGTATGTATGTATGTATGTATGTATGCACACGAGCATACATACATACATACAGTGCGCCAAATAAATATTACTACATGAGGTTGCTAAAAGTTTTTAGTCTAACCAATGAGTCTAAACATTTTGTTGTTTGATCAAATTTTGGGAAGTAGGTTGAGCCGAGAGGTTTTCATTCCCTGCTCATATCATTTCTACACCTCCAATAATCTAGCATAGCATATTACGTCAACCATACAAAAGTAAATGATGTGAAAAAATATGTTTCTCCCTGTCCCAGCAACACTACTGTAGACGTATTTGTCTTAGTCTTCAAATACAGTAAATGGATAGAGTGATTCAGAGTAAATTACAATTTAATTCTTGTTTACTTTCACAATATACAAGTAATTTGAGGAATCTGAAGCTGTTGATACATTTTATTTTCTTTACTTTTATGATTTTAATACTCAGTACAGGGTACGGATTGTCCAGGATTAATTGAAAAGGAATGTATTATTGTAATATCTTAGTCAAATTATGTGCGTGTGTGTGCACGCTTATTTACATTAAATTGCATCTAAATTAGAACAAACATGGGCCTATGCATTACATACGCATATGCAAAGTCGCACAAAGACCGTGTGAAGTTCAGAAAATCATCAGTTTTATAAGATAGATTTACTGATATATGTGTAATTCAGAATAGCTTCAACTGATTTAAGGATTCAGATATATTTTAAAGGAATATTTTATATTATTATTATATTATATTTTATATTATTATTTTATATAAGTCCCGGGTTGAAATAGAGTTTGATTAGATAAAAGACTCATATTAAGCCTTTCGTGATAACCAAACCAGCTTTGAAGTCGTCCAAATCCTTAGTAAATCTTTGGCAAACTATTTATCCGCGTGTCCCTTCTTGAGGAAGCAATGTCATTGTCTTACAAAGACAGTATCGTATCTGATTAATACCAAGAAATTCCAGTCGGTCTGAATTGTTTTAGACTTTTTTGATCTGTGGTGACCCCAGCTGAAGAGATACCAAAGTATATTTGGCATTTGGTATTGTACCGTGGTATAATAAGAGCTACACTCATCACAGATTGACCTTGAAGTTAACTACAGTCATTAAATGTAGAATCTGGCTTCAAAAAATGCCACCAGCAGCACTAAGATAAGAAGAGGAGGTCAGCCCTACTGAACTTACGACCCACAGACAAAGACAACAGGATAACAGGAAGTTATATAAACGCCACCCATCCTTATGAGATTGACTGATCTGTTTAGTTTTTTAAAATCATATCAACTATCTGATGGTTATTTAATGCCAAAATATATATTAGATTTTAAGAAGGATTCCTGTTCTTTTAGTGGATATAAACAATTTAACAATCTTTTTAAAAATAACAATACCTTTTCTAGATTCAAGTTCTACTATTTAAGGAGATCGATTCATGCCTTTCCCAATGGTATTTGAATGTAAATGAGTGTAATGAACAAGATTGGATTTTAACCGCTCTTCGATTTCTCATTTCGAGTCACCCTAGCAGCTTCATCATCTTTGCTAGAAGATAATTCGAATGTTCCTTCTCAAAATGTCACTCGCAACACATAACCAACATTAGTTTGATTGAATCGAAAATTGAAAAACAAGTTAGTCTTCTTTTTAGGTGTAACTGAGATAGTGTTTCAATGATACTGAAGCAGTAAATCTTTAGTACACTGATATTCTGGACATTCTTTACCTAATTCTAATTGCGTTCCATTTCAGTATTTTAATTACAACATATATCGTAACTCATTGCCTATAAATCAGTTGTGATTAATTTCAATGTAACGCTTTAATGTTTTATTTAATTCCGTATTTGGTAAGATTTTGTGATAGATTGATTGATTATTTACACTATTTATATTGGTTTGAGTGTAGAACGAGTAGCCATAGTCAAATGCAAAATAAATAACAGAACTGGCAAAGAAACAGAATTCACAATGACTACAATAAAAAGGAAAAAAGAACAGAAAAAATAATATATAACAAGCAAAGGTGAACCAGATGTGGTGGTGGTGGGGGGTCAAGCGATTTCCTTGCCAACTTTGTTAGGTGCTATAAAAATAAGGGCTACTAAGTGTTAGGGTCCGTTTCATTTATATACAAAAATGTCAAACAACTGTAAAAACGTCCATGTAATTAACAAAATCTTCTGACAGGAAAAGCCATCTTCAATCAGTAAGAGTAGCTGGAATTTTTTCTTTAATATAAAAATAATCCAGTCTTTGAAAAGAACATTATTGACCAATCAGAGGTTGCAAAGTGATTACAATGCAAATTGGCCAACATAATAAAGAGGATGGGTAACGCACTGATTCAGAGATTATTGGGATAATATAGTGTTAACAGTTTTCATCATGTTATGATTTACAATATGAAATTTGGGTATTTAAAAACATATTAAAACAAATTAAAAGCCATCAGATTATGCACAAGAGAAAAAGTGTGTGTGTGTGTGTGTGCGCGCACGCGTGTGTGTGTGTGTGTGATATATAAATAAAAGGTCAACATCTATTGAAATCATCTTCACAAGTTCCCATTTTATGTGCAAAACTTATGAAAAAACTTACTTCCCAAAAAATGTATGGCACGTGAAATTAGACCAATCTACCCCCGCGAACTAAATAATAGGTTCAGTTCAAAATTCCAACATATATGCCACGCAAGAAGGCTGGAACATACAACGCCCGAGAAGTCGTGAACATAGCAACAATATGGTGGAAAATAGTCTGAAAAATATAAATAAAATACAATAACTCATCTCAAAAATATAGACAGAAGTTGCATTGATTCATTTTAAAAAAAATGAAAAGCAGGTACACAAAAAATAAATATTAAAAATTGTAAATATTATAATTCTGATAAAATAAGAATAAAAATACATTAGATATCAAGACGGTACGTTGGATTCTAAGTTTAAATAGATGAGTATTTTTTGAAAGATGCCTTTATTATTTTGAATCAACAGTTTTCATTTTTCGTTTTGTTATTTTACAATAAAAAGTGTATTTGTGTTTTCGTGTCTTAGTTTTTTATGCTGAGTTTAAAGCAAAATTATCACGGGGCCAATACACTTTCAGCATTTTCCTTATCTACTATATTCCTGATCAGTACAACAGTAACGACGACGTTGTGTCGAGCTCTCTTAATAAATAATCAACTTAAAAAATTCGAAACCTAAGATAGGCCATTATGTCAGGTTGATTTAGAAACTTCGATTCAGTTGTCAGCATTAAATTGATGAAACCTATCGCCTTGTTGCTTCCTCACAAATGTTTGACCTACTAAGTGATTGTAACCTCGACTTGGATTTACTTGGCTTGTTTCCTTTCTGTAAGTTTTATAAACCTGTTACTTGAGGCAAAAGAATAAGCAATTCATGAAGAATTATACCCATTAAAAAGGAATAAAAAAGGGTTTAACGGTATTCTTTTCCTCTTTTTATTTATTTTCTTCATATTCGCCTATTTACATTTATTGCAGCGAAAGTTAAAAAAACACCTTTCATTACTTGCACGTCAGCGCTTGTCTAGGAAGTCGTACAACTAAGTTAAAGCTGCCATACAACTAAGCAAAAGTGATTCACATGGAAAAAAACATTTTCCTTAATATGGATTTAGGTCTTCAAACTTAAACTACCAAATAAAATATGACATTCAAAGAAAGAAACACAAACTAATGTGTTATAACAATCAAATCAATGTATATTATGAAACCTTAAAAAAAACAAAAAATGTGGAGATATTTGGGAATAGTAAAAGTAATAGTAAAATCTGCCATCATTGCATTTTTACACAAATTTCTATAAAAGAAATGTTTCAAAGTTTTTAAAATCTCCTATAAAAGCAATAAAATTTTAGTATCCCAAATTAACAATTTATTTTAAATATATCCAAATTCTTTAATACCGACAAATAGTATTTACCTTAGTAGCTCAATTAGCATGGACCATTCAAAGTTCAGTTTTCTGTCTAATGTGCTATTGGACCAGACGTCAAATTCAACAGTATATAACTTCACGGCAGAAATGAGTTTATTTTTTTCCAGAAGTGCACCAATAAAAACAAATTGATTAATACCATATAAGAACAATGGTAAAAGCAATTTGAGTCAAACAAAAATATGTTAAAACTATAATATGATCTTGCTATAAAAAATCTGTTGGCTGTACATGCTGGAAACTGAAAATTTACTAATTTTGGTTTGTGGAATTCAATGAAATATTTATTTTTACTAAACTATGAATACATTTACGTGTATATAAGTTTTGAAAATTGTGAAATTATGTAATAGTAAACTTTTTCAAAAGAGACAGTATTGACCACAAAACTTAGAAATTTGTTTAATGAAATCAATCATTGGTCATTTCTTAAAACAATGCTTTAAAGCCATTTATTTTCAAATTAAAAGCAAAATTAATTGAATACAAATATATTTATTGAGACTGAAGGAATATATTCTTGATAGAATGGTCCTCCTGCATTTTCTCTTGTAATTATGTTTTTTAGTCTGAATTTGTTAACAACCCCTGATTTATAAGCCTGTGCAATATCATCCAACAAAGACCATAAAAAATAATTATTCTGCCTTTAGTCGGAAATTAAAGTTTGATTACTTTGTTTCTAACGAAATTATTTATACATATACGCAAATGTTTACACAAAGATGTGCTTCTTTCATTTACTAAAGTCTTACAAATTTCTTATTGATTAGGAAAAAATAATAATTAAGAGATTTTTAACTAAATGATTCACATTTTAAGAAATAATAGTTGTTACACCTGCCACATAATTAAGTGATTTGCATAATCGATTTTCCCTCTCCTTGGTGATAAATAAAAACGTACGTACTTAAGTTAAATTTGACTTTTGATGAATTCTTTGTTCCATCATGGAACATCTCAATCACTTTAATATTAGTAGACAATTTAAATGTTAAATGAATAAATATGTTTTCATTCTAGCAAGATATTGTCTCAGGTGCTGTAAAACTATATGATAACTAGAGTTTATCAAATGAATTATGAATGGCTGATAAGTCGAAATTCTACGGCTGTTAAAATACCGCTCATGTTTCTGATCTTCTCATCTCTTTCTGATATCTCCGTTGATCCATAAAGTGTTTAAATGACGCAAGGTGACATTGGCTTGATATTGACATTTTTAGTGCATGTGGGTTGTTGTTACTCAGCGTGTGACCGTCCTTCGTTACAACCTCACAATGAACGAAATGTTATGGAATAAATCATCATGACTGTTAACTTGTCGCATGTTCCTGATCAAGACTCCGAATGTTGTATTGAAACTTGATACTATCTAGAGTCAGATATCATTTTGTAAGATTTTGTTTATCATTTTCGCATATATAAATTTTAAGTGTGCATGTGTGTCGTCAGCAATAGGTGATATAAATAAATCCTTAATAACTGCAAGTTGCTTTTTTAATCAGTATTGAGAACAGAAGAGGTTACAGGATTTAGAAGAATTAGAAACAGAAACAATACTAATGAGCGGAAAGAGAAAAGAGTAATCAATAGGACATTACATAGCATTTGACATTGCTTATAATATTTTGTAGCTTAAAGTTAGCTGGAAAGCACAGAGCCATAATGGATTTCCACAAGCGAGAAGTGCGAGAAAAGAAATGGTTAGCATAGAATCTCCAGTTACATCTAGCCAGCTCAATTGTAAATTGATGAGATCTCGACACAAGTTTTGTACTGCATATAAATTAAAGTGTGTTGTGGTAGAGTAGATATCGGCTCGGAACGAGAAACCGGGGAGCCGAGTTCGAATTCCAATTGAATTCATTGTATTCACTTACGCGCAAATACACTTGGGAAAGGTATTAATCCGTCTCTTCCTTCTAGTTATGGGTTAAATATCAGGACAGATTGGGTTCTATAGCCTTGGTCGGCAACCAGTCTACCGCAGAAAGCAATGGCAACCTACTGCGGGATAATCTTCTGCTCAGTCAGTCATGTCTCTTTCGAGACATGATCGCCCAAGCGTGTATCACGTATGGCACTTAACTGACTAACCATATCGAAGAACTCACTCGAACAATTACCATGAAAGTATTTATAGAAAAGAACACAGAGAGGCAACCTTACAGCAGTGGAAAAGTGGATGAAGATCAGACCCAATAATATTGACGATTCTTCTTTAAAAAAATCAACAACTTTGAAACTGGAAATAGCTTTTTGTTAAAATTTCTAGAAAGCGGTCTTATTTACATTACTTACATTATTTACATGTTCATCTTTCTTGCTATCCGGGCCTCCTTAGATGCTCGTTGATCTGAGTAACCTTCAGTTATGTTCTGCCGTGTTCCCACTGAACCCAAGTATACACTGCTCAGCCCAGGAATTGGACACACTAGTACTTTGTTTATATCTCTAACTTCACGAACAAAAACTTTCTCTAAATTACCATTTAACACCTATACAAACACGGTGAAAAGGGTATTTCAAAATGATTTTCACTTATTTTGATTTGGTTTATACTTCACCCAATCACAGGTTGTTTTCAGTAGATGTATTAACCAATCGCGTTACTTAGTCGGCACATGATAATAACAGGTTTGCTACTCTACAGACTGTACCACTGTTTAAAATTATTAAAATTACAATTGTAAAATGATATGCGATAAAAGATTAAAAGCTGCACAAAATGGCAAGGGGTATCGAAACATTGCTCATGATTCGAATTTGTGTGTACAGTGGGTGCTGTTGTTCAAAAGTGGAGAACATATGATACTACTGAAAATATTCAAAGAAGTGGTCGTCCGCATAAATTAAACGAGACTCCTGGACGATATAGAATGTCTAGAATGTGAAGAAACAGCCATTTTTGATTACAAAAGAAATTCGGAACGTTCTGAAAATGCCAATATTGAAGTAAGTAAAGATACAATTAACAGCTCACTGAATCGTACAGATCACCAAGGAAGACTCCACTATTAAAACGTAAATATATGCGAAACCGTTTGAAATTTGTTTAAAAGTATGAACATTAATCAGGTGAAATTCTGGAAGGAAATTATTTGGTTAATTGAAACGAAAACTGAGGTTTTCAGGAGAAATGTTCACCCAAGTATTGAGGAAAAACAGGAATTGATTGCAACCCAGTAAACAGTCAAAATGAGGATGGAAGTATTATGATTTGGGGTTGTTTTTGTATAACGGAGTAGGAGAAATGGAAGTCATCGAAGGAAGAAGGAATGGAGCAAAATATAAGCGAATCTTATCAATCCATCTATTAAAAAGTGCAACAGATTTGGGGTTTTACTGAGATTTTTTATTCTAACAAGACAACGATCCAAAGCACAGAACTAAAACAACTCAACATTGGTTCAATGAAGATGAAATGCATGTTCTGGAATGGACTAGCCAGTCACTAGATATCAATCCAATGGAAAATTTATGGAAAAACTTGAAGTTGAGAAATACACGCTAGAGATTCAAAAAATATCAAGGAACCGAAGAAAAACTGTGACGAGACGAAAGTGCTAAAATCTTCATGCAAGTAAGCTTATTGAAAACTACAAAAATAACTAGAGGCTGTAAGGCAGAGCAAGGGATATACTACTAAATATTGACAAATCGTTTTAAATAATTTTGCACACAGTAAAATTCCAAAATTAGCAATAAAATACAGAAAAACAATGTTTCTCAATTTTACTCTATGTTTAGTTAGACAATGTTTATTAAAATATCTTAAGAAAATATCATTCAAATTGAACGATTTTTGTGAAATTTATAAAGAACTGATGTGTTAAATACTTTTACTACCCACTATATATATATATATATATATATATATATATGCATGTGTGTGTGTGTGAAAGAGATAGATAGATAGATAGATAGAGAAAGAGAGAGAGAGAGAGAGAGAGAGAGAGAGAGAGAGTGAGTGTGTTTCCAAGTACTTGATAGCTGATCATATTGCAGACTACCGATCAAGCACATTTACATTTATTCAACATCCATAACAATATTAACCCGTGAATTATACTACACCTATGCAGAACTAGCCTTACTAACAGTTTCTAGAAAAGAACAGATAATCCGGCGAAATCAATAGTTGTACAAGGCCAGTACGCTGAACCCTCGGTTACGTAACTCATACAATCAACAATTGAAATGTTTCGGAAGAATTTCTCTACACAATTTTACCTAATAGGCTCCAAATAGTTCTGAATGTTTTCCAGGCTGATATTACAAAAAAGTCGCATCTTTGAAAAATTGACTACAGTGAAATTCAAGGACCTGTCTCATACTCGGAACTTTAATTTCGCCAGAACTAGGCGGTATATATATATTTGTGTAGATTTTGTCCGGGAACAATACCCACACTTAATCTCTCTTTAGTTATTTTATTTAATTTCAGACATTAATCTGTGCTGATGTCATTTTCCCAGCTCGTTTCCATGTCAGACACTCACAATTCTTTGCGTTATAAGTGATTGTATCTCATTCATTACGTCTTCCAATCTTCGTGCAAAGGAAACAAAATATACCGAAGTTTTCTATTGCATTTATTTTTTATATATGGCGATTTATCTCACCATAAAAAAATAGCAAAATATGGCAAATTTACAAGCTTTCTATTTCTACCTCTCTTTCAATATTTCCCTGTGGTATCCAACTAGCAAGTGTCGATATCTATTTTTATCTACTTGTAATTTTTTTGTATTTTTTCTTGTTTTCCCTCCGACTTGTTCTCTTTCATAATTTCCTTGCTTCGCCACATTGTATTTTTAAATTCCGTCATACTTAATTTTCTGAAGCAGGTTTCTCGATCAGAAAATCTTAGTTATGTTAGCTCAGAAGAATTAGGGTCGAACAGAAACTATACTCTGATCCTCTGCAGAAAAGCATCTCTGTTGTACAGACAAATATCCGAAAATTCTCGGCTTAACTCACTTTACAAAATTTGACCAAATAATTATTATTATAAGTTATTTGGAAGCTTTTTAGTAAGGTCAAAAATTTTTAATATGTTTAATAGCATAGCTGCTCAATTCAGAGCATATTTCGAATTAAAAAATCAATCGGATGACCAAAATAACTCAAAGAAAAGTTTTCATTAACGCATTAACAATCGATGCGTTTTTCGTCTATGCAATATCATTTACGGTTTAAAAGCAGCAAAAACACTTCAGACTTATTTTCAACTCTAACTGGACTATTAAGCTAGCTCCTGTGGAGGGCTAAAGGTCACCGGTCAAAATCTAAAGAGACCTGTGTTTCACCTTAGAAAATAGCAATGCTAATTTTGAAGAAATAAATTTGAATTGCTCAATTCACTCCACAGAACTTTAAAACATCACTTTAATTCTGATTCGAGCTATACGATCAATTCCGGCCAAAAACCGACTTTGTTTGAAATTCCAATTCAGACCGAACAGAGTCTGTGAGTTTTCATATACATAGATGAACAGACAGAATTTATCGTTTATTTATTTAGATTAAAGTAAATGCATGTTTTTAAGAGCAAAGTTAATGCAAGAAATTATATGTACATCAAGCTTATAATTACTAATAATTTCGTTCATTCTTATGTTCTATTTCTAAAGTCAGTTTATAATGACGGTGACGAATTTTTATTCGGTTAGATTCGTATGAATTTGCTCTTCTAAATGTTTGATGACATTTCATGTGTCATGTTAATGTAGAATAAATAAAAGCGTCGAGTTTCTTTTCTCTTCGTTACACCGTTCATCATAATAAACTGACATATTTAACAGGAAATTAAATAAAGACATGAAGTAGAAATTGATTTTTAAAGCGTTGATCAGAAATTTATAAATGTTAAAAATTTCTTTTCTACTCACAAAAAATAGTTAAATTCTGTTCATAATATTTCTTTACATTTCTAGAGAGACAACCATCAAAGTGATTGGACAATAGTCTCTCAAGTTATATTTCTTAACGTTTCTAAAGAGACAACCATGTAAGTGATTCAACCATAATCTCTCAGCTGGTCGTATCAGCCATTCAAGTCTACATTTCTAGTCTTTTTTTATGTGAACGAGTGCTGACATTGACTCAGCAACTACGTAGAACGTAACATTCACTTCAGAAATGAACAGATTCATTTTTCTCGAAGACATGCACTAAAGCATATAAGTTTCAACACGCTTGAGAAGATTCGAATCTAAACGTATGCAAATTAGTAATAAGTGCTTGCAAAACATGTTTGGGTGGTTTGTGAATATTCAAATACGAAGTAGCTTTTCAAGAGAAATTCCTTGTCAGTAAATAATATTCTTTTTCACTAGAGTTAATGTACGACAAATTTATTGCATTTTTCCTCATAGTTTATTGCGGTTACACGCCAAAAAAAAGAAAAAGAAAAAGAAAAGATGCCAAAATACTGAACACACACTCGTGTCGTGACATCTCGTTTAGCCTTTGAAGCTGATATAACATCGATTTCAGATGTTCAGCTACTCAAAGTGGAATTGAATCTTTAGTAAAGCAAAAGCTCAAAAAGAGAAATTCATTTGGCTGGCAGACAAGATGCACTTAAGAATTTTTGTCCAAATCTAATGATGATCTATCTATATCTATATCTTTCTAAGACTTACCAGATTATTTTACGTCCCGAATTTCTCGGCATGACTTGTTTTTTGTTTTTGTTTTTTATTCAGCTGTTTTAACAAGAAGTAAATCATTTCCTTTAAAATATAATTACTATAGCTGAATATATTTAATTATACGTACCAATGGAAATATCCAAACGTAAATTAAATACTATTGTGCCATATTGATTGACACTTATTGTGTGTCATGTTAATCTACGCTCATTATTATGTCATGTTGTAAAACTATTCCTGCATAAGAAAGAAATGTAATCCTTGGCTTAATACGACGGAGCGAAAGAAATTATTACTAGTGGTATTGTTGATTTTGCAGTTTATTGTAAATCGCAATATGAGCTCCGGTTATAAATATTTATGAAATACTTGTGTGCTTGTAAAATCTGAAAAACAGAAAAACTAGCTGAAAATTGAAGAGAATAGAAAGGAAAATATATTTTTTGCATTGTTTATGTTATGTTGCATGTACAGTATTATTGTGAAATAAATACAAACGACGTAATAGTATAAAGTAGGTGTAATACCAGGAAGAGAAGTATTTACAAAAGATGCGGTTAGTCGAATACAGAACAAGTGTTTAGTAGAACGTATTGTCATGAGACGTAAGAGTTGACAAATAGAACACTTCCGGTCCAATACCGGAAATACCCAACTGACTCGTTCACTCGGCTTACTTCCTCGACTGACTTCCGAGGTACTCCTCGAGGTATCATCACTACTATTTTATGTAGTGCTTAGAACAGTCCATTCCTGTAGAAAAAGGTGGAGAGCGCCCCAACAGTTTATTAAGAAGCTTAGGGTTTTGGCCGGAGGAATTGAAAAATAGCGATAGCCAAAACACATTGTCAAAAACTTTTGATGAGGTTAAAAAGGTTAAAAGCTTTAACTATGGGAATAAAAACGAATTATAAATTTCACTGGAGTTAAAAATTCCGAAGCTAGATTTGCTGACGTAATCAGTTGAATCAAGAAGAAGATGAAGAAAAATTATGTGAGAGAGGATATTGTTTCCTCATTGGTTGAACCAAACCCGCACCTCGAAATGTGCAGGTGGAAGTAATTTCATTGGTCAAGGATTTGATTTGCATAGATACCCAGGGTCCATCCAGCACCCCACAAGAGAATTTAGGACAAGCATAAAAATCGGGACCCCGAGTAGCAAAATCAGTTTTGAAGGTGCAGTCGAGATGTAACGACTGAGTGAAAAATGTTCCCAACTGGAGGCCACGACCAAGAAGACTTTTACTCCGTTGTAAAAATTGAATTCGACAACTGTACATTCTGCTTTTGTTGCTAATTATTTTTTTATATATATATAAAGACTTTTTCCGGAAGTTATCCAGGCGTCTTCGAAATTATTTTTTTTTTTTATACCGTGTTTCATTTTATCAACACAAGTGTACACATGTGTCGGGTCTGAATTGAGGTGGTAGGAAAACGGCTACCGTGTTTTTAACGTGTCTTACTGAGATCAAAATACAGAGCGTGAGCAGGAAAGTTCACCGTTGTAATAGACGTCTTGAGGACCAGTTGCTGTGACGAGACCATCACGACTAGCGATCCCAAAAGCGTTGTCATAATTGATGCGACAGTATCAACCCTGACTCAGGTTCCGGTCATCATCGTAATTGGCGTCCCTGATCGTTGAGAAGTCAGCTATCGAATCAGCCGGACAAGTCGTCACAATGTTGATCGACTCTTATTATTGTGTGTCATGTTAATCAAACCTCATTATAATGTCATGTTGATCGATACTTTGGTTTTATACACTTCAACAAATGATCAATTTTTAAGCATAAAAGTAATTTATTTTTCGCTATCACTGTTATATACTTGTTAAATTGCCCAATTAGTTATATCGTGTCAAATCTTAAATTTATTCTTTTAATTTTTCTGTTACAAAAATAATTTAATGCGATAGATAACTATTATAATTATGTTAGTCATAAAAATTAAGTTAAATATTATAGTTTACGGAATTTTGAATATTTGAAATATTTCACAGTAGAATGGTTTGTACTGTGAGATATTCAAAAGAAAAAATTCTTGTTCGAAAACTAGGTAAAACACAAACCTTATTATTTATGACAATTATACTGTATATTTATTTATACTTCTAAAGACATAATGGATTTATTTTTAATCCAGAAAATTTTATTAGTTTAAATGTTATATTTAACGGATACCGATATTTGAGTAGGTATCCATTAAATATGACATTAAATATATGTATACCTATATTTGAGTAGGGATGTGCGTTGTGGTGCAGTAGATATCGGCGCGGAACGAGAAATCAGGGTAGCCGAGTTCGAATTCCAGTAAAATTCCTTGCATTCACTTACGTGCAAATGCCCTTGGGAAAGGTTTTAATCCGTCTCTTCCCTCCAGTTATGGATTAAATAACAGAACAGATTGGGTTCTATAGCCTTGGGTCTACCGCAGAAACTAATAGCAACCTGCTGCTGGATAAGCTTCTGCCTAGTCAGTCATGTCTCTTTCGAGACATGATCGCCCAAGCCTGTCTTACGTGTGGCACTTAACTGACTGACTGATATTTGGATAAACTCCCCGTTTTTAACTGTGTATTACGAAAACCACCGTCTGATCCAGCGTGCTTTTTGTAGCTGAGCGGTCTAAAGCAGGAGTCAGCAACCTACGGCACGCGTACCGCACGTTGAACGTCAAGTCTTCAGTTAATCTCTTCCTAATATGGACAAGTAATCTCCAATGGCACGCGGCCGTAAATGATATCACAAAATCCAAACCAGTAACTACTACGACACAAAGAAGATATTTATGTGTTTCAAAACTGCTCATTTGTTGAATTCCCTGCTTGTTTCACTTTCTAAGAGCATTGCTAACAAGGACACCAACTAATAGACAAGGAGAGTTTTTTACGAACTTGAACCTTTTTTTTAACTCTAAAACTATTTGCTTGAAGAACTATTTAGGGCCTAACAGTTCTCCCAAAATCTTCGTCTGTTTGAAGAAAATAGCTTTTGCTCTTCTTTCGGTGTTTGCTTCATATGAATGCAGTGTTAAGTCTACAATGACTTTGTCTAGCACCTGAACATTGTGTAAAACTCAAAGTAACAAAGTATGTTGCCGATATCGTGCAATTGGCTAAAATCATGCAAGGGCAAAGCTTACATTAATAATAAAAACTTTAAAAACAGTTTATTTCTATTAATGTGGTTTACATATTATTTTACATATTACTATATAAAATATATTGTAGAACAGGTTTATTGACCTTAACTTGTATGAAAATATGTATGCTGTTGGAACACTGAATGATTTTAAAACATGAAGTCGACATAGAGTCAGCAAAAGGTTGTCGGCCCCTTGTCTGAAGCACAACTAATCAGCTGATGATATTTTCTACAAAAGGAACATAGATACTTACCTTGCTGGAAAACGCACGTGCGCGTGCACACACACACACACACACGCATATATATATATATATATATATATATATATATATATATATATATATATTCACACTCAGTGCATATTTATGCATAGTGACTCTCACACCCATATACAGAGTGAGATAAACAAATTGTGGTCTACATAACCAAAAATGAAAATAACGCTGACATCTACTTTTAACAGATACATTTATCAGAATTACACAAGACTAATTTAAAATAGTAAAGAGTAAATTTATTCAATAAAATTGCCATTGGCTTTAACCATGGCCGCCAGACGAATTTGAATTCTGCAATTCTTCTGGGTGGTCTCCATGTTTAAATTGGTAAATATTGCCATAATCCTGGTCTTCAGTTCATCTCTTCCTAACATGGACAAGGCAAGTTTGAAAATTGGATCAATGAATGATGTGCTTATTCTACCATGTCGAAACCTTCTAGCCGTAATATGACGTTGATAGGCTTTATGTTAATAGAAAGGAAGAGATGAGAACAAAGAATTAAAGATGGTATAGACGCGTGAATGCAAGACTGACAGATAACACAAGAGAAAGAGAGGCACTGCAAAAATAGGGGATAATACATAAGAGACAATCCAAAAATGACAGACAATAAAAGAGAGAGAAAATGTAAGAATGATGGCTAATACAAGGAAGAAAGAGAAAGAATGCAAGAATGACGGATAATACCAGAAAAAAGAAAGAGAATGCAAAAATAGTGAAGAATGTAAGGAATAAAGAGAGAGAGAGAAAGAGAGAGAGAGAGAGAGAGAGAGAGAGAATGCAAGAAATTAAGAGAGAGAGGGAATGCCAGAATGGTGAAGAATGCAAGGAATATAGAGAGATAGAATGCAAGAATGGCGAAGAATACAGGGAATAGAGAGAAAGAATGCAAGATATATATATAACATAGTGATGATCCACGTATACTGTCTTAATAATATGTATAGGAAAAACTACTAAAAAGTTGTAAGTTTAAAAATGTATTTTTTTGACAGTATTTATGTATTTCTATTATTATATTTTATATTTCAGACCGTCCTCGGCCTTTCATCAGAAACAAATGATTTTCAAATTTAAATTAGAAACGTTTTCGCGAGGAGCGTTCGTCCGAGAGATTGTTTACATCACGTGACGCAGAAAGCGACAGATCTTTTAATATTTGTAAACATAAACATATTTTTAATAATACTTATAAATGTTGTTTTAAAGAAAATTTTTTAAGTGTGTCTTAAAAATGTTTAACTATTGAAATATTTATAAAGATTCAAAACACCTAAGTCCTTATTTAACCCTAGCCTGTATGTATTTAATTTTAAAATCCAGTATTTTCTTTCTTTCTGCGTGAGTATGTAGAACTAAAATCAGAATCTATTAGTAAACATTTGCAGTTATATATATATATATATATATATATATATATATATATATATATTATATATTTATATATTTAAGCATCGAACTCAGTCTGTCTGTCTGTCTGTCTGTCTGTCTGTCTGTCTGTCTGTCTGTCTGTCTCTCTCTCTCTCTCTCTCTCCGTGTGCCAGGGGTAGAGTCGCCGACTGACGGCAATTCGGTCGGGTTTCGAGCCTGGGTTATGTCGCAATCGGAGTCTAACCGTACTGATGAGCTGTGATACAGCGAAACAGATCTGTCTGCGGATGACAATATATATATACATATATATATTTAAATATCGAACTCTCTTTCTCTCTCGATATATATATATATAGCTTTGTATGCGCGCGCGCGTGTGTGTGTGTGTGTTTGTGTTTCTGTCAGTGAATACACACATCTGTATGTGCACAAAGAATCTTATACACAAAAATCTATACTGTTCTTTTAATTTCAGATACAAACCTGCATTCAGACAGACCTGTTTTTGGTTACACACCAAGATCCTAACTTATACTAAATAAGTAGACTTCCTTCGCGAGATCTTTTGGTTAATTTGTTTCAACGCCGTAGGCCACTCATACATTTCTCTTTATTAAATATAATATCAACTACAGGCCATTTTTTTAAGTAGCCCGAGATCCAAAAAAGGAAAGGTGTTAGATTTCTCATGAAGTATAAAATTCAAAATGAGCAAAGTTCGTTAGATATAATGCATTGTATAGACGTTGTTGTACTTTGGACAAGGCAGTGTTTCTCTGTAGAACTGACTGAAGGTGAAGAGATAGCAAATCTGATAGGCAACCGATTATTAATTGTATCTAGAAGGCATTGTTTGATCCGAGGTTACTGATTTTGTACTTCAAAGTACGATGAATCAGACTTGGAAACTTTAAGTGAGATTATTCAATGCGAATGCCGATCAAGATTGCAGTAGGTGTGTGGTTCAATATTGCTGTAACGGAAATTGAGTAAGGGCATTTCCTTTTGTTGATATATATATATATATATATATATATATATATATATGGATATATATCCACAAAACCTTTTACCCAATCTTGTCAACAAACTTAATAACATTGAAAACACATTATATTCTACATGTGAATCTGAATCTACACAACCTTTGACCCTTTCTGAATATCATGTTATGGAGAGCTAATAATGACTTTCAGTTGGAGGTTTACAGAAATCGACCATATTCATTTTTATTCCAACATTGTAACAGGATAAAATCTACAATAAATTTAGTGTTATATTTAAGAATATAAGAAGTTAAGCAACATTGACCTTGGTCAGTACTTAGATGGGTGACTACGTGGGAATACTAGGTGGTGTAAGCGTTCATTGACGGATGTGCGTTGTGGTGCGATGGATGTCGGCTTGGAATGGTAAATCGGTGAGCTGAGTTCCAATTCCAGTTGAACACTCTGCATTCACTTACCAGCTGGTATCCTTGGGAAAGGTACTAATCCATTACTTCCCTCCAGTTATGGATTAAATAACTGAGGTCTGCTGTTAATGCGATCTGTGGCAAACTCTTGCACCGATTGTTTGTTATCAGCAGTTCCAAAAAGTGTGGATAGTTCTACACAAGCCTTCACCACTCTAAACAATTCTCTGTGGAGCAGTCTAACTGTGTTAGACACTCATACGTCGGAATCGACGGGAGAGTCCATAATAATATAATATTTAAGAATACTAACTATCAACAACTTTCAATAATTACTGGAAAAATATACCCAGAAAATACTTTAAACAATCTCTGTAGTCATCATTATTTCATCAACAATGTTAAACGCAAGGCTTACAAACTATATAACCGCAAAAATATAGTAGTATTAACAATAACAAACTAGACAAAATAGACATGCAATACTACTTACTAACTCCTTAACTTTGACTATAAGTGTAAAATGGTTAACAACACTATCTGTCAAGGTTCTCGTGCTCTTTGAAACTCCAACAAAGAATGTTCTATGCCATTACCTGAACTACCATCAGCTTGCATTAAAATATTGCTAATAGGCTGGCTTCATTGTCTCATGCGATTGCACTCACTCGCAAAATCTATTGCCTTCTAAAACAGCTGCATACGTAACTTGTTTGACCAGGTTAGTCTTCAATGAATCAATAGCGAGTCCTAAAACTCAGGTGAGGCGCAGTGACTGATGAACTTGTGTCATTGACAGAACCTTTTTTGATTGACGATGAAATAAATTGCATCGAATACAATGTACTCTGTACCGTTCGCTGTGTTGAACGGCACAAAGTAGAAAATAGAACGTCATCTGATACAATATTCCAATTTTGTTGTTAGTAAACGGTGATTCTATTTTTGCATCTGTTGTAAACGTGAAGTTGGTGTCTGTCCAGAATTTAAATTGTTGGTCTATCCTTGATACTCTTGCCGCCCGAGTAGCGGTTACCTGGACGGAAACATAGTACTTCATATTTCTGCTGCACACATTCATTCATTCAATGGCCAGTCTAGGTTCAATCCTGCTCATTTTGTTTGACTGCTTGATTTGCACTATCTCTACATCTTTATGATAGAATATGCCAACTGATTGATTACATTTTCACTAATAGATGAGGGTGCAAATATCCAGTGTAATACTTAATTTTTTTTTGTATTTGGTCATACTTCTGAGATCAGGCAGTATTTAAATTGTTCAGACTGTTGTCATCATCATTATTTCCACATTTACGATGTTGTACACTCTGGCCTTCTTCTTCAGAGTTATATATATATATATATATATATATATATATATATATATATATATATATCTCACAATGGCTGATTTTTTGTTTCCGAGTATGCCTATATGCTGGTGCCGCTAGCTTATTCCTGTTACAGGCACATGCTCAGTCGCATTTGTATTTCCTCAACACCGAGTACATCTGGTAGAGAGCGCATTATCGGGCGTGATCTGTAGTTGAACAAGGCTTAAAGCTTCGCTCACGATGGCTTGTAATTTCATCCTAGCATAAACATCAGCAGCTCTTTCGTATTCCACGCCAATGAATGCAGTAGTTTTAACAACTTTCTAACGGTTTCGGACGCTGAGATTGTCTTCCCAGGACCATATTATCAATAAATCCCTTCCTTGACAGAGTGATCATGGAATGTAGAGATTCGAACCAGGATTTCGTTGTATAAACACGACCATTGTCACTAGTAAGTGTGTGTGTGTGTGTGTGTGTGTGTGTGTGTGTGTACACATTTTAGTTAAACTTTAACAAGCAAATGCAATATGTGTATTTTCTGCTATTTAATAATGTCAAATAGACATTTTAAAATAACAGATTCTATCCGCAATGTTATCCCTTATCAGGTTTTAATGAAATTTTTCTTAACGGCACCTACAGGATGCAATTGAAAAGCTAACCAAGTGTACTGAAAGATAGGAAAATCTCAATTGTAAACAAAGAAAAGAGTGCTAGGCTAGTGCTATGTGATAACTCTCTATGATATCTACGTTCTGAAGGAACACGGCACATAAAGAAGAAGTATTAAGCTGATATAACATAAATCACATGGAATATTTGTTATTAAGAAATAAATTCGATACATTTGTATGATGCAAAGACGAAATCATTTTTAAATTTGACTACTTACAATGGAATTAACTCTGAGCGATTGTCTTTTAAAAGATGTTTTTCTTCACTTTGCCTCTTACATTGAAATGCAACATAATATTGTACTTGTCTAAATATTAACAATATCAAATATTTTGCTTTATGAAATGTGTGGTGTCATTTGTATATGAATGAGAGGCTGAATAAAATACTTAATACATTCGAAAGGTTGCTTAGTCAAATTAAACTACGTAATGTGATATATATGGAAAAAGAATCAAAATATAGATATAAATTTATATATAATTTATATATAATTTAAATTTTAATGAGAACAAAAAAGAATGAGTTTAACATAAAAATGATAACATTTTATTCAAGTTCATTACTGAGAGATCAATGATTCCCCTTTCTAAAGAGGTGTAATTCTTTGAGGTTATTCTCAGATTGAGTTCAGAGGAAGACAAACGTTGAGAGAGAAATTCAAGTAAAGCGAGATCAATTTTTCTTACCAAACTTTAAAGTCTACAGTGGGTACTACTTGTACGAACAATATCGATCTGTCTGTAGCAGAACGTGATGTGACGATAGTAGAAAACCTATTTTCGCGACTGGCGAGGGACAAGTAACGTCAGGTGATTGGGACGTTGGGTTATTGCAACCACAGGAATAGTAAATTGTACGATTACTATTGCTCAATTGGTGATGTAGCTAGATTGTCATAGCAAAACCTGGAGCTATACAGAATTAACGCAACAGAAGGAGAGAAGAAAAATGTTATTCATAAAAATAATAGAAACAAAAATTGTTTTGAAAAATTATAATAAAATTACAATATATATATATATATATATATATATATATATATATACATATTTTATAATATATATATATATATATATATATATATATATATATATATATATATGTACATATATATATATATATATATATATTGTACTTTTATTATAATTTTTCAAAACAATTTTTGTTTCTATTATTTTTATGAATAGCATTCTATTATTTTTATGAATAACATTTTTCTTCTCTCCTTCATTAAATCAATTTAATTCTAGCTATAATTTTTCAAAATCATATTATATTATATATATATATATATATATATATAATATACAATATTATTATCAAAATTAAAAATAAGCGAAAGAAAAATGATTTTGAAAAATTATAGCTAGAATTAAATTGATTTAATGAAGCAATAATGCATTCCAAATAGTTGTTATTACTGCTTTGCTAGTTGGCTTATTTGGGTTGCTTTTGGCTTTTAATACATTACCTTGATTTTATTCTTTCTTTTATCTACTTCTGATTTATATTTCCACCATACCCTCCATTTTTTTAATTTTTTTCATTGTGTCTATTCTCGTATTTTTTTTCAGTTTGTATCAATTTCTTTCTAACCTGTTTCTTTTTTACTGTTATTTCTTGCCACTGGATATTTTATTTTTTTGTTTTGTCGATCATTAGGCTTGTCTCTCATTTCTACGTTTTACACCTCAAACTAAGACGAGAAACGTCTTATTTGACATGGATCGAAGACAGCAGAAACTCCAACTGATTATCATAAAACGAACATCGTTATGCACAACAAAGAGCGACATGCAAATTGTCAGTAATTTCATTGTATAATAATAGATGATCTCTTCTGGCAGTATCTTTTGAAGAATACTTCGAAAAATCTATATATTTCCGACCTTTCGCTTCTCACTCTGTCCCTTCACTCTGTTCATCTCCCGCTATTTGTTCATATCTAACCAGCAATTTTTTCAAATTTGATTGCTTGCCCTTTCACTTCTGTATATATATATATATATATATATATATATATATATATATATATATATATATATATATATATATATATATAATATTCGAGATGTTGAAAGGCCACTACGCAGAAACTGAAATTCTATTTGAGGTACACAAAAACGTTTTTGCCTATTTAGTACTTTCTTCTTCTTATATACATGAGAGCGAAACACGGTCGAGGAACGGATATCGGCTCGGATCAGAGAACCGAGTTCGAAATTCAGTTGAGCTCATGACATTCACTTACATGTTAGCAACCTTGAGAATTGCATGAATCCATCTCTTCCCCCCTCCAGCTATTGGTACATAGCAAGTCAAACTGGGTTCTATAGCCCTGGGTGGAGAACGGCTTGTCGATGGTCGTTTACAAACCTTGTGGTATACTGCGCAGTTCTCTGTATTCGGCATGTCTGTATTCTGTTTATCTAAAAAGCGTGGTTAGTTCTGCACAATCCTTCCCCACTAAAATCAAATGAAATGTGCGGCTAGTTTTTCTATTGCTTCTTTGACCCTCATATATCGAAAGCGACGGGAAAGTCCAGTATATGATAAATAAAGTTTCAAGGTATCCTATATTTATAAGTTAAAGAAGTATTAATGTAACAATATCAGGGATAGAGCGTATGCGAATATAAAAGTAGACATAGAAATCAACACCCAGTGGTGACAGTGTTTCATGCTTATACGCAATCGTCACCTTTTAATATATATATATATATATATATATAATTTTGCATATTAACGAGAAAAGGGTGTTTATTTTTTACAAGTGTTTTGATGTACCGTGTTCCTTCTGAGCATGCTATTTTTATTCTAACAATTCGATTCACTTAATTCAAATATTAACATAATTCAGTGAAAGTTTTAGATCGAAATTAAATAACCACATTTTAAATTACGAACTTATTGATCCGCTCTCATATGAAGACCGCAAACTAGTAACGTGTATTAATTTTAGATTTTGAAATGTTAAAAAACTTTAAACAAATAGCGGTAGTTTATTTGTTCACACCTCCGTATAACCCTAACTGCGCAGATTTTTCTATGATTAAGCAAAAATGCATTTAATGCAATAAGTAATTATTTTATATATTAATAAAGCGTGAAATGGTTAATAATTTAAGAAATATGAAGTTAAATAAAAACTATACAAATTTTACAATAAAGCTCAAATGAATACTGCCATCAGGACTTTTGTTAGACGGAAGATCATTAAAAAAAATGTGTACCTCATCACATTTAGAATTCAGTTAATTAGAGTAGAAATATTTTGAAGCAGAATTTCATGCTGTTCAAGAAAGGCAAGGACTAGTTTTCCTAATTGAATCTCTACACGCCAATTCTGTCATCATAGAATTCATTTAATGATCACTGAAACCCGATCTGCTGTATCGCTAGACTAATTATTGTTGAAGCTCGAAAAGCCAAAACCTACATTAATGCATTTAATGATTAATTAAATGTTAAGTAACATTTACATCACATTAGAAAAAAAAAGCAAATTTTTTACCTACCCAAGCTGCCTCACCTCTATATCAGTGCTGAGGTTTCTACCTTTTTTTTCTTTTTCCTGTTACTTCCTTCCTTTGAAGTATGTTGTATATCACAAATCAAATAGAAAACTCACACATCCACCAAACTCTCCCGAGCGTTCTGGAGTGTGAAACCATTGCAGATATTATATAAGTTTCTAAAACGCATATAATCTCATTAATGAGTAGGAGTAAAAACGAGCAATAATTTGATTTGTGAAATAGAAATTTTAATTATTTTGAAGAATTTTTCGCTTTTATTTTGATCTGTATTTTCGTACATTTTAAGGTTGCATTATTTTCATTGAATTCATGTTTTCAAAATGCTATTTACCTCATTTCTAAAACACTATTTTCCAGGTTAAACCGATTTCACTTTACTGACATTCTATCTCCTCTTATTTTCTTTAATTTCATGTATTTTGTTTTTCTTCTGCCTCCTTTGTTAGGCTTTTTTCCTTCTTTATATATTTCCGCTTTTGTTTTCTCTGTGTTTACTTTGCACTTTTTCTATTTGTTTCTATCATTTCTCTTTTCTTCCATCTTTATGTCTCTATGCATTTTTTGTTTGTTTTTTCACTCTCAATATCTTAATTTCGTTTTGCGTTTATTCTGTGTCCTCTATTTCGTTTTGCTTCCCTAGTTTATATTTTTTTACATATTTTTCTTTTCCTGTTCCAATGAACTGATACTGATGCACTGTTTATATTTTCATTTCTGTAAAGAACATTCTTAGATTCTATTACAAAAAATAATTTAAACAGAGATAAGAAAGTTAGGCCACAATGACGGTTTTTATTATTTGAGGACAAATTTTAAAAAAAGCAGAAAATTAAAAAAATGATTAACGTAAAAATTAAGACACCAATAAACATTTTTGCAAAGATGCTATGCATAATCTATTTTGAAAGTCAATAATTTTCCTCGAGATATTTTCCGTTAAGCTTTCATTCTATTATTATATTAAAGGATTTCTGTTAGGAACGACCTCATTAAGAAATCAAAGTCTGCTTTATTTCTCAAAAAGTTATTTAAAATCATTGAATCATTGAAGCTCGGTTATACGGACTTAAAATAATGTACTTTTCTAATATTCTTTATCTGAATTGTATTAATCTAATATTTCCCAAAAGTAAGACTGTGGTTAGTAACGTTTTTGCGGTAAAAGTAATATTCTTCACTCCCATATTATTCTATTTCATGTGCTTGTGTTATAATGTATACATAAATGCAAATACACACAACCAGACTGAAAACAAAAACAAAAACAAAAAAAACAAAACAAAACAAAACATTAGAATATAATTTTCCACCCACTCAGTCTGGACATCGCTACTTTAGGTAAGCAACAGAATCAAATTTAGAAACAAGAAAATTATCAAATGCTTAATGGTGATGCTTAATGTGTATCGATGTAAAATAGAAAAAATTAAAAAAAGTTAATAAGCTTTTCTTTCTTTAAAATCTTACAATAATTTGACTATTTCTACCTATCAATATCAGTCTCCTCACGCCTATCACTCAGTTCATATCTATGTATCTATGCATTGTTATCTAGAACCGGGTAGTTTAGAGATGGCCATCGAGTAAATGTCTCGTTCATTACTTAGGATGATATCGTAAACTTTGATTAAATTAAAAACATTGAATAGCCCCAAAATGGGTATACAGTAAAATGATGGTTGGAGAAGATATGTTCAATTTCTTGGCGGAAACCCGTTAATTTCTTAACCTTAAAAAGCAGATAATTATAAGATTTTATTGATATTTTTGAAAAATAGTTTTACATATTTTACTTTAAAACTTTTAGGTTCGAAAATAATGAAGACCAGTAATTACAGTTTTAAATGAGACGTGGTATTGTGTGTGCTCTTTTTCTTTTAACAGAACTTACATATTCTGGAGTAATAATACATTTCTTAACAAGAAATCTATTACTACAAAATATATCAAAAGATGGATTTTCAAAATATGTAAACGAGATTCTAGATTTCAGATAAAAATCCAAAATATGCAGTAAGAATATAATTTATTTTAAGTATCATGTATGAGAAGTATGTGCAGCCAACTAAACTCTTATAGCACAAAACAAACGTATTGTACCTCCAACAAGTTCATTCGTTTCTAAATTTATTGATTTTTTCATTTACGGTTTATCAGCCTTTTGCAGGTTATTTAAATGTTTTTAGAGTGTAGAAATATTATTGAGAATTTATTGGAACAAAACCAAATAATTAACACATAGCTGGGAAAGGAGAGGTAGATTATTGCCTTTTTCATAATTTTATTTACGACCGAATAATTTCCAAAAATATCAATAAAATCTTATAGTTATCTTTTGTTTTTTTCTTAGGGTTAAAAAATTAAGTTGTTTTTTTGCCGAGAAATTAGTCATAACCTTGTAAAAGAACGCAACGAACTCGACTCAGCTTTCTTTGTTCCTCTTGCGAGACGCGATCCTTTATATCACCCGTACATCCAAGGTTAAAGTGACTTGTATTTCCAAGCAGTCACCAAGGTTCGACGTTGCTTAACTTTAGTAATCGTACGGAAACCAGTGTTTTAACGGGATATTACCTAATAGTCTCACAAAGATTTCGTGTAAATTAACTGAGCTAAGAGAAAAAGAAGGTAAATTCGTAAATTCTACTCAATAGTAAATAAACTTACAATAAATAAAGTTACATCATCTTGAAAAATGACCAAATGTTTTACCTGGTAAATATGCGCATTCTAAAGAGTAGTAAATATTCTGATATGATTGTTAAAGTCTTCGGCCATTATTTGATGTCCTAATATTCATATAAGTGTAATTTGCGTATCTCTATTTTAGACGAAGGTACATACTGCAAAATGTGTGTTGTGAGAGTCAAGTAAAAGAAGTTGACAGAACACACGGACAGGTATGGGTTCCTTTTGTTCTATTAGCACCGTTTGAGATGGTAGGGTTGGGATATGGGCCTTTTAGAGGTTTGGTGATCATTTCGGAAAATTGTTGCGTTTGTTGAATATAGCATGTCGGTGGTGTTATGATGCGGGTAACAGTAATTAAATTAACATTCTTATGTCCATGGACCAGGTTCTGGACGACTGTAGAGCAGCAGCTCTCGTATGAATCTACATCTTATAAGAACTGCAGTAGAAGCCAACATGGCGTCTATGGTGCAGATAAATACAAATGAAAAACGAAAAGCGTCAACCAGGAGTCGCGTGATTAGTCATATTCTAATGCTGCAATACATTAATGTACTCAGAGGGTCAGTTAGGGAAGAAAATGTCTATCTCTAATGTACAAAAAGCATTATGTCTACTTTCATGCAAGCGAAGGTCGTTTGCGTGTGCCGCGTATGTATTGGGAGCGATATATTCCTGGGTATATCCACCCACAACAATCCAGGCATCATTGTCTTGGGTGCTATAAGTTAAAACACTCGATCAACATTTGTGTTTGTGGAAAGAACATTGAACAGCACGATATATGACTAGAATATTAAAAAATGTTATAATATTACTGTAACAATGCGATGTAATATTGCTTCTCGTTCGCATGATGTCCGTTCTACTAAATATACCTTGAGACTAGAACTGTCCACCATTAAACATAATTTGCATATAATTGGAAGACACCTAACTAGTTCAATAAACTCACCTACAACTCTTACTCTATTGTGCTAACAAGAGCAACACGTATATCAGGATAGTAGTTTTCATCTATTCAGTCAAAAGTACAAGCCTGCTGAAAGAGAATTATACATATTCATATGGGATGTGAGAGCCGTTGATACACCCCTTATTTTAGAAGAACTTTTACACATATTGATATGTATATGTGATCATTTACTGTAAATTCATCTACTTCCTGTACGTTTAATTTGCGTAATTTGGAACACATAATTCGGGTATTGCAATTTAATTTATCCATCAGCGTAAATTGTTCTTGTTCCAATACTGGAACAATATGGACAGAGTCATTATTTAAGGATGTGACATATTAATAACGCCAGCGGCTCAGACGGGAATTGCTTCTGTAAAAATAGAATTTCATTGAAGAGAGAAGAAAATTTGCCAATATATATGGAGAAATTTTCACTTTCTTGGAAAGTTATTCTTACTGATACACGATGACTAATATTTCAAATGATTATAACTGCTGAAATAAAGACATACTAACATCTGTTTTATGCACCGACTAGAAATGCATGCCAAAACTACATTAAGACTATGCAAGTCAATTTTTTCATAATAAAATTGATATTAACCAACCGATGCCGAAATTTCTCGGAGATAAACTTATATGATAGATCGAACGTTTGAATTTAAGCTTATAACGTGTTTTTATTAGAAGTATTTACAGTAACTTTTTTGGTTGTTGGAGAGTTTATTACGCAACTCGACTATTGTTAATTGCAAAAATGAACATTATTGATATTTTAGATAATTTAACCGGCCATAAATATCATTAACGTTTTTAATTATTGGTAATAATTTAATATATATAAAGATTTTCATGAAGAAAAGACATTTGCCGATAATATGAATTTATCTGATAAGAACATAAAATTGGAAATTATGAAAAGGTTAAACGGAAGAACGACGAACAAAAACTGGTTTAAATTTGACATATAAATCATCTTAAAAACTTTTTTAAGAGTGATGAAAAAGCGAACTGGCCATCAAAATATATTTGAAGAAGATGGTTTGTGAATATAATGTTAGTGATGAATATAGAGTTATACAGTTGTCTTCATAGAAAATAGTCAACATATACGACTCAACAACCTTGAGGAAGGGGATAATATTTTGGACTAGTAATATATTGCGTTGTGGTGCAGTGGATATCGGCTGGGAACGAGAAATCGGGGAGCCAAGTTCGAATTCCAGCCGAATTCATTGCATTCACTTTCGCGCAAATACCCTTGAGAAAGGTATTAATCCGTCTATTCCTTCCAGTTATTGGTTAAATAACAGGACAGATTGGGTTCTATAGCCATGGTCGGCAACCAGTCTACCGCAGAAAGCAATAGCAACCTACTGCGGGATAATCTTCTGCCCAGTCACTCATATCTCTTTTGAGACATGATCGCCCAAGCGTGTATCACGTATGGCACTTAACTGACTGACTGAATATAGGCAACTTCCGGTGTATGAATTTATTTTTGAATTTTTCCATAATAAATGGTCGCTGACGAAGTGAATTTACTTCGGAAAAATGATCATACGACACACGATTTTCGAACTTTTATTTGGAAAAATTACATATTTGACTCTGTAAATAGATAATTCTATGTACACCGAGCTATCTGGCCGGATCAGTTTTAATATTAATTAGGTTAATATCAATGGGATCTTCCCTGGAATTTTTATCTATATGCCACTTTCTGTTTGGATATATATATGTTATAAAGAAGTGAAAGAACAGGTACATTAAAACCCACTGTTCAAGGATTTAATTTTATAAAGAATGCTCGATAGAAAGTAGAGCTTAATATTGTAATTTTGTTATTCAATGGTTCGAATTGATATAATAAAATAATAAAAAAATTTGATATAATAAAATAATAATAATAATAATAATAATAATATCACTACACAAAAAATTTATATGTTTCAGAACCTCTTCAGGTGATATTTTAAAATAAATGGTGAAAATGAATTATATAGAAAATATAAGATGTATTCATGTTTATTTAGAAAGTGAAGGGATAGTAATTGGAAAAAATGCTTGTAGCTGTGTCAATATTATTTAATCAAAAATGAGAATTAGGTAACTATGGAGTTGAACATTTGGGTCACGAAAAGAATCAGAATGGCCTAGTGTCATGGTATGTCACTTTTCTATTTTGTCTAGGTAAGATAAATAATGAGATCATACATTATTTAAATAGCTAGACAATAATTTTTAACACCAAGTTGAATTTTAGGTTTTTCTTTTAATTAGCTGGAATGTTTAGATTAGAAATAGAATCCAATAATTATGATATTTGAAGGTATATGGTAGTTAAGAAAACCAAATAAGTTTTGTGTAGGTCATTTATTTTTAGTAAAATGATACTTAATTTTTAAAATATATTAGAGCATAAGTTATAAATGAAACGTAATTGGTTAAATTTTAAATAAAAATATTTTGTCTGGGTAAGATAAATAATGGAATCATACATTATTTAAATAAGTAAACAATTTTTAACAGCATGTTGGCATGCAGGGTTTTTACTTTTGTTTAATTAGATTTTGTACAACCCCATGGAATGTTTAGGTTAGAATTAGAATTAAATAGTTATGCTATGCTAAGCTATATTGTAGTTTAGAAAACCAAATAAGTATTGTGTGGTAATTTATGTTAGTAAAATAATTTTTAATTTTAAGTTATGTTTGACCATAACTTATGAATGAAACAATGTAATTAATTAAATTTTAAAGAAAAAATATTTTCGATCTTTACATAAAACAGTTAATTCATCTCTATAATTCATTAATTCATTATTTTTAGGAACCTTAAAATCGGCATCATTTCATTCATTCCAATCTAAGCTAATCTTAAAAATTCATATATATAAAGATTTTCAAGAGTAGCTTAGATTGACACAAAACCGAAATTATAGAGCACTCAGTGAGAATCGAACTTACTATTCAGTCATAATTGTCTAGCGAGACAAGCTTACTAACCAGTCCACCACGTTGAAGTGGCTAAAATGACTTTCTAAGCGTAGCTTACATATCGTACGAGGCAGAAATTGTAGAACACCCAGTGAGAATCGAAAGGAAAAGATTTCTAACCATTACACTACGTTAAAGTACCATGTGTGTGTGTGTGTGTGTGTGTGTGTGTGTGTGTGGTACTTTCGAAATTGTTAAATTTTTTGAGGAAACGAGTTTCTATATTGTTTAGCCTTACTTCCATATTTTTTCTCAGATAAATTGGATTTGAAATGAGTCCCAAAAAGAAATTTACTTATTAAATATATAAACATTTGGTCATATTTAATTAGCTGTATCAATTCAGAAGACTAATTTCACAATTTAAACAAAATTACATCACAAAAATACAACCAAGCACGGATATATTTTCCAATGCTTTCTTGTTTCACAATTAGCGAGCCACTAAATAACAGATTAAAAAATACATTCATCAAATCTAATGCTACGCACTAGTCAAATTTGATTTACATCTCACACAAGTAAGTTTGTGAACTTGCGCTTGCAGAATTTACTTTTTCAAATAATAAACTGTAACAGTTTCTAATAAACGGAACATCATTGCAGTTGCTGAATTTATCTGCACATTCACAAAGTGTGAAAAGAGCAGTTAAATTAACTATTGAAGCTTCACAAATTTTATACGGAGAGGAAGCAAGGCACAAGGACATTACTACTGAATCATTGTGTCATCAAATATCAACTTCGTTTACTTCAAAAGGAAATTATACTGAATAATTTAGTTATATTATGATGTAATATGTTATACAATGCACTAATTTTAAAATAATTTCTTAATAAATAATACATATTTCAAATATTTTATCTAATAATTTGTACTCAATATTAGTATTTTATACAATATTATCAATTTTCTGTTTAAATTAATTTTGATCTACTAAATGCTCTAGGGTCTTATTAGTCTTTTTTGCAATCTTTTACAATGTTTACAGTTTTTGCTCATCAAATACAGTACAAAATGAATATTTTGCTTGTGGCGCTTCATAACTAGAATTATTATCGTCTGAATATATTTTCCTCGAATATATCTAATATATTTATACAAAAACATCAACTTGATTTTGATTAAAAAATAGTAAAATTTAAAAGTCAGTTTATAAGCAAATCTTATAGCAATTAGGTATTTCTGTACATAGACGATCTTTAAATGTAAATGCTCAAGCATTGGTAAAAGCCTTAAATCTAAATTTTCTCTCTATACTTATTACATCAAACGCAAGCTTTTGAGAGCAACGTTGATTTACATAAAAGTGATAAAGTAAATTGAAATGATATTCAGTCTATCTTAATGTACTCTGTCTAAAATCAAAACGCTATAACCAGAAATATAAGATAGTTTCTGTATATAAAAGCTGAATATTTCCTATATTAAAAATTTAAAGGTACATTATTTTGCAAAAAGCAACCCGTAAGACAGAACTGTTTTTTATTTTCATATCTGTCATATACAATAAAATGACTGTGGCATATATTGATCCGTAATCAAGTTGAAATTACTCGAATTAAGCGAGTTAATAATCAAAAGGGGATAAAGTTAAAATCAAATGTGAACACACATTTAATTAACCAGTTAAAAGACAATATTATAATAATAAGAAGTAAACATCAAATGATTGCTACTGTTATTGCTGATGACAGGCATGATGTCAAAATTAAGAAGGTATTTAAAATTGCTATTTTCATCTAATCGAAAATTAAGTTTAAGAAATATATTTGCGATTTGCTTGGACAAGCAAATAGAAATGTTTTTCTATCGTCCACTTTCTTTTTTTAAAATTAATTCCATCGAACAAATTGACGAGAACGAAAATACTTTTCCACAAATGAAAAGTAGTTTTCATTGACTAGCTGATAAAGCACAAAAACGTTTCAGTTCAAAATTAGCTGCTTACAAGTTAAAATCTGGACAAAAGAAATTAAATTAGTTTAAGACTTTCCATTTAGCAGCTGAAGTGTAAAACTCATTTTCATAATTTGCAAATTGTAATCTAAATATTTTAATGATTTGTTATGATTTAAACATTTCGCGAGTTAAAGTTTATTTAATGCAATTGATAAGCAATTTTATATAAATTGCATTGATAATAAAAGATCCTACTTGAAAATCAAAAGAAATCTTGTGAAAAATAAATGTTTCTTTTATCAAGAGTTGTCGATCATATCTGGGAACTATGATAGCTTATTCTTTTAAACGAAATTGATCGTAATATTGCGATTGGCTTTAAATTTACAACTTAAGATATTTATATTATATAATAATCATCAGTTTATCTGGAAAACGGAGGCATAAGATAAAAATATAATAATGTGTTTCTGTTGCATTTGAAAAAGATTATATATCTATTATCTCTCTAATATTTCAAGGGATTTTTGCCAAAGTGTCAACCTAGCAATATGGTATTTCTAATAGTATTAATAAAGACCACAAATACCAGAATATTATTAATCCTAATAATATGAGAGACATCAGCACGCAATCACAACGAGAACAAAACATAACCTGAGTTTATTGATCATTAAATGTCTAGTTGTCCACACATGACACCGAAATACAAAGAATAATAGAAAGTTGTACAATATATTCATTAACATATGTTATTATTACAAGATGAACGTCACCCTGAACCAGTCATCGACAGCCAGCAAAAATTCTGATGTTTGGTTATATATCAGAATATCGGTAGAGACAATAATGTTTCAGAAATAAATGAAAATTTTTAATTAACAGATTCACGTTAAATCCTTTTGGATATGTGTATGCATGTCAAGTACAAGCAAATTTCAGAATATGTTCATAGCTACATACTTGTCCACCGTTGTAAGGCTTGGCTGTTTTTACAATGCTTAAATAGCATTGTACAAAACAAAACACTAACAAAGAATGCAACTGCATGGACAAAAATAAATGTCCACTTCAAGGTCTCTGCAACACAAAAGAAATAATTTACAAGTCAGAGGTACATGACCCAGATGACCCAAACAAAATATATTTGGGCTCAACCAATAACACCTTTAAGGCCAAGAGGTTTAATCACAGATCTACATCTAAAATTGAAAAATTAAAATCTAATACAAAATTGGTTAGCCACGTCTGGAAATTGAAATCAAAATATAGAAAAACCCAGACATAACATGAAGCATTGCAAAAACAGCCAAGCCTTACAACGATGGACAAATATGTAGACTGTGCCAAGAAGAAAAATGAGAAATTATGATATTCCCAAATAAAGACAAACTATTAAATGAAAGAACTGAAATTATGACTAAATGCATCCACACGAAGAAATACCTCTTAGGTTCATACAACCATAGATGAAAACGCCACAATCCGTTTTAACTTAAAAAATTGCGCGTTCATAAATTCCCTGCCAGGTGAACGTTCGAATAAAACACCATTAGAAGAGCGTTCTTAAAAAAAAAAAAAACAGTAAACGGTAAAATCAGTTATTAAAAATCACCTGAAGACACCACTTATGGTAGAAACCTGGGTAGCGAAATAACTCGTTTTAAAATGGAATATATATATGAACATATTATGAAATTCGTTTGTACTTGTCATATACATAAAGAGAGAGAGAGAGAGAGAGAGAGAGAGAGAGAGAGAGAGAGAGAGAGAGAAAACTCAACACATAACTAAACAGTTTTAAATCTAGAATTGATTTCGGCAGTTGTCAAAATGTACCAACTGCTCCTTCAAACCCAAAAATTCATAAATTTTAATTTAACTCAGAATATTAAAAAACATTAAGGTTGGCACAGAGAGGAAATAAGGTTAGATGAAGGGTAGAGATGCATGAGTTAAACGCATCAAATACCGGAAATGTCACAAAATACATACACCTAATCAAATATGTACAAAAAATCTTAAAGGAAGAATAATATACAAGAACAAACAAAAGAACAGATATAACCGCACAAAACATAAATGCACACAAACAGACTTATAAAAGGCTATACATGCGTACAGTACTAAAAATAACCAAAATAAAGAAGAAATACCAATAAAATGGTAAAGAATTTTTAAATGTTAAAAATAATAATTAAAAATCACAAGAAAAATGTTCACAAAACAAGAAAAAAATTCACAAAGAAAAAGATTCGCAAAAATTAATCACAAAAACAAAAAATTCAACAAAACAAAAAAAGAAAAACAACAAAAATTACAAACGTAAAAGCAAACGAGTCTATATAGTAAAATATAAAGAAAAAAATACAGTCACGAGTAACTAGGAATCGCAAAAACGAAAAAAGCATAAAGTTTTAATTATAAATAAAAAATAAAAAAATGAAATAAAAATAAGGGAATAGGTTCACAATAGAAAAAACAGCTGGGATTTTGCTAGTAAAGATTTGGTTAGGAAAAAGAAATATATATATAAGTCATCCGCAGACAGATCTGTTTCGCTGTATCACTGCTCATCAGTACGGTTAGACATCCGATTGCTTTTTCCCAGAATTGAAACCCGACCGTATTGGCGTCAATTGGCGATTCTACCTCTGAGCTATGGGCGCTCGGTAGAAGGAGGCAAACTTTTTAGCGTATCATGTATCATAAGCCAGTAGTTAGCGTGCTCTAATTCATTACTGAATGAGCGATGCGTAGGTGCTATAGTAATTACTGTATTAATAGCTATAAAGTTTCGGTGTTAAAACACTCTAATCAGACCGTAAAATGTGGTTAATTTATTTTGTAATATATAGATAAGAAAATTTAAAAAAAAATAAATAAAAGTGAAGAACTAAAAACAAGGTCAGCCAATGAGATGAATTAAGCTGTGTGGAGGAATAACACTAAAAAAACGGTGGGTGTATGACTGACTAGACGGTAGTGTAGCTAATGTTTCACCGCGGAAATCCAAACATGCCAAATTTTAAACCGGAATAAGGAAAAGTTAAAGCAGAAAAAAAAAAAGAAAAAGAAAAAAAAAAGAAAATATGATAAAAGAAGAGTGAAATTGAATTCAAACGTTGGAAAAGATAAAAGAATAGAAAAGAAAAATTCAAAACCAACAGAAAGATAAGAATTGAGATAATAAAATATGTACTTAAGGTATTTTTATAAGTACATAAAACAATAATAGGAATTAAAAAATTACCAGTTATTTAAAGTATAAAAGGGGTATCATAAGTACAAATAAAATAATAATATCAATTTGAACAAATAGCTAAACTAATTTTTTTAAGTTCAAATAAAATAAAAATAAAATAATATTAGTAATTAAAAATGCCCAGTTCAATACGCTAATTTTTTAAAGTAATAAAATGAGTAAATAGTGAAAATATTAAAATAAACTTGAGATAGTTTCAGAGACATTTAAAAGTATGAATGATTTTGTGATTGCAGAATCTAGTTAAACTAGTTATGTTGGGTCAAAAAGTCAGTTTTTAGGAATTTTATTATATGGATTGTTTTTTTTGTAAGCAAAGGAAACATATTACATGTAAAGATTAACATGTTATCTTTCGTTAATATTTTTCATCTAACTGTAGGAATTTTATTTGCATCTTTCAATTGTATTTAAGGAGAGAAGTAGAAATACTATATGCTTTATTATTGAAAGATGAGTTATGCTGGTAAAATGGAGACTTAAAATCATTCTTAGTACATCTGATATAATGTTTGGTAATGTTAAAATTTTTATTGGTAGTGATAGTCAGTCAGTTAAGTGCCATGCGCGATACACGCTTTGGGCGATCATGTCTCGAAAGAGACATGACTGACTGGGCAGAAGATTATCCCGCAGTAGGTTGCCATTGCTTTCTGCGGTAGACTGGTTGCCGACCAAGGCTATAGAACCCAATCTGTCCTATTATTTAACCCATAACTGGAGGGAAGAGACGGATTAATACCTTTCCCAAGGGTATTTGCGCGTAAGTGAATGCAAGGAATTCAACTGGTAGTGATAGTAGCTTGGTATAAAATGGAATCTGTAAGGCAGTGTTTTTTTTTAACTAAATGAAGGATTTTAGAGCCTAACTAGGTAATAACCACTTGGTTAAATAGTGGTGGTTTGAAATTATTTTCCTATTTCGATTATGTTTGATATTATGATTAATTTGATTATGATATTTAATACCCTTGTAATTATAGCCGCTATTTTTTAGAGCTGTATTATAGTAATGGCTATGAAAATGTTTTCAATGGAGGAATTATTGTTAATTCTGTGTTCAACTGTTGAACTGTTGAACTGAAGGTGGTATATGTTTAATAAAAGATGGAGGGTGATTCGATTTAAGATGTATATAGATATTATTAGCATTATGCTATATGGTGAGTAAGGTGTAACATCTAAAAACTCAACTTTTTTAGGTTCGTATTTACTATTACTTTAAGATTAAAGTTTTTCAGTATTCTATGTATGTATTTACGAATTCTATCTACTTTTGAATTTGTGGAATTATGAATATTCATGAGACCGTTGTCTCTATAATGTCCAATATCTTTTATATCGACACAATAATTTACACGAGCAACCAGACTGACATCAAGGTCCCACCCTTTTACAGTTAGATCAATCAAATGCAGGCGACAATTCTACTCCATCAGCTTCTTTTCTCACGCTTCCCGCCTGTGGAACTTCATTCCATATACTTGCTTTCCTGACGGCTATAACTTCCAAGAATTTAAATGCAAAGTCAATTCCGATCTCTTATCTACTTAACTCCAGCCCTTTCCACATCACCCCGTGTATCTTGTTCTTTTCCTTTCTCTCTACCTTCGTAACTGTCTTCACTTCTGTGTTCATATCCTTCTTTCGCCCTTTCTATTTCTCCCCCTGTTGCTTGTTCGTTATTGTTTTTTCCTCTTTTAGGCAGCCCCCTGCACTTTAGTAGCGGTTCCGCCAGGTTTTCCCGTTAGAAGCGGGACAGTGTGGTATGTCTAAATACTGGCCTCTCTGCAAATGATCAAGATACGGGTTTTTGTAAAAGGCATTGTGCCAATAAAAATCTGGTGTAAAACTTATACTCAAGAATGAATAAAACATATTTTTCTTTAGTATATATATATATATATATATATATATATATATATATATATATTCAACATGAGAGTCGTTCGAAAACCTAGGTTGCTCTCTCTCTATATATATATATAAGGGAAATGGAAAATAAATTCCGACAATGTGAGATACAAAATAAAATAAATAAATATTTGTAAACAATAAAACATGGATTTATTGTGGGGAAGCCAGCATTATAATGTTTCAGTTGTTATAACCGTTATCTGGGCTTATATTTACTATTGTGAAGTTTTTGTTGTTGTTACGGCATGTGAATAAATTTAGAAATGTGATAAAAACTTAAAATTTTAAGGCTGTTTGAAAGAATTGCAGTAAACTATGACGTCAGTCACTAAATTTGTAACGATTTGTTATTTGAAAAAGTCGTTGAGATGAAATTTAAATAGTTCGCTGAGAGGTTTGTGTATTTTTTTGTTTAGTTGTATCTACGTTTTTCTAAATATTGCTGCAATTATTTATGTTTTGTAGATGTTTATGTGTTATATTAATTTAGATATATTTTATATTAAATGTAGAGGCGGTATTATAGGAGGTGTGGAATAGAGGTAAAATATAGTGATGGTGAATTTTAAATTATTTTATTGTAAAAATGGAGATTGTAGTTAAAAGTCCAGTGTTAAAGTAGAGCTTTTGTGCGCAGAGTAATTTAATAGTATCTAATATAATATTATAATATAACGGCGACAAATTAAAACATAAGCGAGTGGTTTAGTTTAACTATAAATTGTAATTAATCACAATAGTAAATATAAGCCCTGACGATGGTTATAACAACCGAAACATTATAATGAAATAAATAAATCCATATTTTTTGTCCTCAAATATTTATTTTATTTTGTGTTACACACACACACACACACCCACACACACACCCACACACACACACACACACACACACATATATATATATATATATATATATATATATATATGGGAAGAGATGATTCTAATGCTCGATGTATAATAACAGCTACAATTTATATTGATAATAATTTTCAATTAGCACCTGCTGTTTGCATTGTGCATGAAAACCCAAAATCGGGCTAATGGTGATTTAATATTTTGTTCGGTTCCAAATTTTAATGTATATCTTCTGAAAAAACCGGGGCGTACAACGGGCAAAACGTTGCGAATGTAACAACAGTTCAATCAATGTAAATAATGTAAAAGGAATGTTAATTTTTTAATTTCTCAGTACATATTTTCTAACTGCTTATTACACAGAAAATGGTGGCAACTTCTAACGAAAAACAGACAATTCAAGTAGTTAATAAATTTAGCCAAGGAATAAAGATTTGCCTTAAGAAAAATGAGCAAAAGAATGAGCCTAAAACATGCGTTCCACATTGGAGTCATCAAAATCAAGCAGATGTGGAAATTCGATTAAATATAGTTCATATTTAGTTTATGAATCGAGTTTATTCGTTACTCGTCAGTTTTTTATCGATCTGAACTGGGTTTATTTTCTACGTTGATTTAGGACTATTTATGTCATACTTTAAGTATATTGTCCCTAAAATTTCTTTGTTTTAATACAAAGGGATTTACAAAGTTGATGACATACTCCCCAAGCAGATGGTATAGGAAACTGAAGACAGGAAGATCCTTCTCCGTGGTGACTAGCAGGTAAACGGATTTGAAATCAACGTATGCAACGGTGCAAGCCCTGTAGTGACAGGAGTGGTGCTGGAAAAATATGGAGCAAAATTGAAAGATGTAGATTAGCTTCGGCCAACAAACAATGCCCAACATATTAACGTGGCTACTCTGGCCCTTAAGAAAAATAAACTGTACATAAAAACCAATTCTTAATGTGAGTACCAATGGTGGTCTGACACCCTCACAGCCAAATCTATGGTACCTACAAAAGCAGCGAGCAAGATGCTGGTGCAAAGAAGATTGAGTACAATGAAGGAAGTGGTCTAAGAATATAAGTTGTCTGTTGTTATGATGCTGGTCACACCAAACAAGAACTTACATTTTCAAGACTCATTGAATATCATACGTCAGTTGGATTCTGTTCTGTGAGAGGTAACCGCTATGTGAGATACTCATAGACAATGACACCGTAATCCGCAGTAGGGATTTCCGGTTCTTTGACCATTGATACGCGTGAATTTGCGATTTCGATGCGTGTCAGAGTATTGTCAAGAAGATGCGGCCAGGCTCAAGTGTAGTACTGGAGAGACCACCTACAATGTAACCCTCAATGATGATACCTCACCTCTGACTTCGCCCACAAATCAAGTCTACAGATACGAGGCTCGGCTAAAAGAGATTCATCCAGTGCTTCAACAATATCTGAGGTGAGTAACAACATCTACAAGGTGGGAGACCATGTGTGAGCAAAGGCCAAATACATCCGGTGTACAACAACTTTAGAAAAGAGGCGAATTCCTGGAAATGCTAGTCGGCAATCAGTTTTCGTGGACGGAATACTCCACCATATCAAGGGCCTTCTTCTTTCCCTGAGTTCACGATCTTCAACAAGTATTAAAAATGATATGCCTAAAAGAGAGGATGAGATTCTCTGGAACGGGGATAGGCCATGTGATTCTAAGGAGGAAGAATTACATGGGTGGAACACGAACTAGTTCTAGTTCGGAGAAGCATTCGAAGAAAAAGACCCACTCCAAGCTGTCGTAACTCTGATGTATGGTGAACGCGCGTCATTATAAACACAAAAGAGTTCTCAGATTGTATGCAGACATATTTGTCAACACTAGTTACATTCTGGTTCTTCCCTTTAGCAGCGGGACAGCCTGACATGTCTAGATACAGGTCTACAACTGGTCAAGATCCAGGAATCTTTTTTAAGATGCCTTATGCCAATAACTACAGGAGGAAAACTAGCAGTCTGCAAGACACGGTGTCTCGTGAATTCGGTCTTGTGGCATTTTGTTCCTCAAGCTGCTGTGGTGTCATTTTTGTTACTACTCGTCTTTTTTCCCTCCCTTCATATTACCCGGTAGTTACTGGGAATGCAATCGTTTAGGTTTTTACCCGCAATCACAACACACTATTTGCTTACATTACAACAAATTGTGAAAGAAGCTGTGAAGCATTTTGTCAACATCCTGAAGGAAAAGGCATCAGTTTGATGATAGTGGATGTCAAAATCGTGACACTGGTAATATGAGTTTATGCGAAAAAATTTTTTATTTTTGTTATGTTCTCAATAATTAGTGAAATTTTGCGCATAGCCGCCGGGAAAAAAATTCAACATTGGGTGTGAGCGGGGGAAGCTTAATCGGATTATGGAAGTTTTAAAATCAAGTCGAATCAAATCTTGCAAAAAATATAATATTTTGAAATATTCAAAATAAAATAAATATGAGTTTTAGAAATTCGAATAACATCAAGTCGGGATTTTACATAAAAAATCAATATTTGTAGTGAGAATGATGTGAGACAGTACACAGTGCGTTAATATGTTCAAAGCATCTTGATCAGTCAAAGATTTATGCCGTTGATTAAAAAGTGAAGTTGAGGGATTGAAAATAGGATTGGAACTTAGATTAAAAATAACACGTCATTGCTACTACTAAGTTCGATGTAAATCCGATGATGTACAATTTATATTAAAACTGCTTACTTAATCTTTTTAAAATGTAGCATATTCTTATTTTGGCATGTAACTGAAATCAGAGTTGGCTTTGAATATGTTAACAGTATAGTGAAAATAGTCGAAATATATTAGGCTTTCGTAAAATAACTTTTCATTTGTATCACTGATAATATTATTTATGATAAAGACAGGCACAAAGAGAAATTAATGAGAGTGACAAGCAGAAAAAATAGAATGATATTTATTTTCATATTTGTTGTAATTAGAGGATTAAATTATGCAAAATTAATGATATTGTAATTTGTACAAAATATCTCATCCATTGCATCCTTTATACACACCCGCCTTGATAAAGTTCACGAGAGGACGAAACGAATCGGCTAAGTTTGTCTTTTGTATATACTCTCACACACACACACACACACACACACACACACACACACACACACACACACACACACACATATATATATATATATATATATATATATATATATATATAAAGCATCTCAGTCAAATATTATCTTTGGTCAAAACCGGACCGACAATAGTTTTTTGTAGCCGTTAGACGAATTATACTATCTTATAGTAGCAAATACTTTTTCTAAATGGCCCGAAGTTGATGCAGAAATTCCGCTACAGAAGTGACAATTAATTTTCTACACGAACTGTTCGCCAGATTTGGAGTAGTCGATGGGACACAATTTTAAGGCTCTCTGTGAGACTTTCCAGATCAAACATATCACGATCGCTCCATATCACCCAAAGTCCAACGGACATAGTGAACGTTTCGTTGACACGCTGAAAAGAGCTTTGAAGAAAGCTAGAGATACAGCCACAGAAAAAAGCTCTACAACAGTTTTTTCAGGTGTATAGAATCACGCCCAAATAACAACACACCATCATCATTATCTCCAGCTGAGGTAATGTTTGCGCGTAAAATCAGGTCTGTTTTCGACAAGATATTTCCCAAATAAACGAAATCTGAACGAACAAACGCGGTTCTTATAAAATGCTACCAACCAGGAGGGAAAGTTTTGGGAGATGGGTACAATTGAGAAAAGAGTAGAAAATATGGTCCCTCATAATTAAAGTTCCCCAGTTTACTCACAAAAGACATATAAATCAACACAGGAAACATTTGTTGGACGATGCTGACGGCAGTTCTCCTGAAGAGAAGGAAGTAATGGATGTCATTTACGATACTTGTGACATGACAATACCACAAGCGGCACCGGAACAGCGCCATTTACAAATAAAAATAAAAATGACGGACTTTCTCGTAGTAAATTCAAAAAGAACAAAAAATATCAAGACTCCTGAGAGAAGGATGTAAAGGTAATATATATATATATATATATATATATATATATATGTGTGTGTGTATAGATTTGGATGTGTATTTGTATATGAATATGTGTGTGTGTATATGTGTGTATGCATAGTCATATTTATATATTATTTGCCCATTTCTTATTGTAGGCCTAATATAATATGATTCAAATTTTATTTTACTTCTATTAGTAGATTTTAAAGCCTCTACAATAGTCTAACCATAATATTACTATTATTTTAAACCAAATTTTTTCCAAATTATTTTTTGTTAAATATTTAGTAAAGATATATATTATATTGTCTCCATTCTTTCCTCCTGTTACCTTTTCTTTCTTTAAATATATATAACTTTTCCTCTCCTTCCCCATCTAAGCTCTGTCATCTCGGCGACTAAATATTTTTCATGTCTTATTTCTTTTTTAGCTTTCTGTGTATGAATATATTTTGGGGCGCCTTCTGGAATGTGAATTTTTGTACCATATTTGAATTAATAAATTTTCTTATCGTTGCTGATGAAGCGATAATTTTCTTGTTGAAATAGCTATTCAACGGAATGTAAATTTCGGAATTTATTGATATATATATATATATATATATATATATATATATGAAAGTTTTTGCGATATATGTGTGGTAACTGACTTGGAGTGAAAATACATGCTCAGCTAATTTTCAAATAAATGACAAGCTTAGTGAGTCTGTAAATCTGTTTTACTTTTGATCAGCTATTATGCGAGGCTTTGTAAGGTTATATAGTAACAACCCAGCGATTATTGCAATAGTAGAAAAATTTGAACAAAACATGACAAAATTTAGCATGTGGAATATGCTACGAGACGCAACATTCTTCTTCAAGCGTTTTTTAAACAGTATTTGTGTAGTATGTCTCTTTTAGATCTGATCGAGTGCCGATTCGAAATGAAGGTTCGGAGCTGATATTTACCAGCAAAATACAGGGAGGTGTGTAAAAATATCAAACAAAAAAAACATCGTGATATCAACGAAAAAGTGCATCAAATAATATATTAAATATTTATTACTTAATTATAATAATAATACATTTTTAAGGTTAGTCTAGGATTTTTATAGCACCTGTGTGCGTGTGTGTGTGTGTGTGTGTGTGTGTGTGTGTGTGTGTGTGTGTGTGTGTTAGTGTTTTTTCCGTGTGTAAGACGGAGAGACACTTAGAAAATTGTGTTGCGAATTCAAATGCTTTTATTTGTGGTATGAAAAAAGCAACAAACAGAAAGAGGCTGAATTCAAAATTCAAATTGGATTCGTTAATTATTAACTTTCCAAATATACGTTTCTCTGGACTTTCACTCTTAATGGATTTTACACGAAAATTACTTAGGTTTGTGCAAAATCGCATAATAAAATACGCTCATGTGAGTTTTCTTATAAAAAATTCAGCATTATTTTTGTGCTAAGTTCAAATTACCCCATATTAAAAGCTTCAAGCATTCGTCGTCAATTTTACTTAATTACGCTTTCATTCAAATTCTGGTGTCTAAAAAATGTGATTTATTTATTTTAGGTAAGCAGCACCTCAGACCTTTCCGAAAGAAAGTCACACAAATTTTAACATTATTTGCTCAATCACCCTTGAGAATGGCTAAAACACTGGCCAAAAGCGCTTGGAACAATAAAAACTATAGACAAACTTTATATTCACTAACCCCTAAAAATGGAAAAAATGTGAGAATGCCAGAAAAACAGAATAAAAATGATTGATTAAAACATCCATGTCAGCCATATTCAGATGCTTAAAGAGAAAGGTTTCTGCCCAAATTTATATATATATATATACATATATATATATATATATATATATAGAGAGAGAGAGAGAGAGACACACACAGAGACACAGAGACAGAGACAGATGTGTGTGTGTTTATGTGTTTAATACATGGACCAGAATCCGACAAGATGACAGAAGAAATAATGGACAAGTAGGAAACGTATTTTGATCTAACATGTTTCACGTTTATTAAAGATCCTTCAGAGAACGAGAGAATACTGAAAAAACAAACCGACTGTATACTGGTATGTTGTGATTTGGGGTTAGTTCTTATTGGTCATATATGTGTCACGTATATATATATATATATATATATATATATATGTGTGTGTGTGTGTGTGTTTCAAATACCGGAATTTATCAGATACAGTGTCTACAGTGCAAAAACGTACGTGGGAGAAGTTTTACGCGACCTAACGCATCTACGAACACAAGAGAGACTTACTTGTAGACAAATATTCTAACTCTCGTTTTACATGGAAACGACGTAGAGTATAACGTTTATTTCACTAAGGCCAGTCTAATTAAAAAATAACATAACCCTTTAAAGAGAAATTATTCTAAAAATATAATAACATTACCACCAATTATAAACACTCGCTTAAAACATTAACATACATCAATATCGTTCTGCAGATCTATTCTTCATTAATCTAACTTATGTCTACCTAATACATGAAACTCAGAAGACTGAAGAAGCCTAGTGCAGCACCAAAACTGAAATACAACACACTCGTAAATGACCTCAACCTACAGAAAGAATACACTAACAGCGTGAAAATCAAATCCGAATAAAAAGTTGGAAAATAACAATCAAAATGGGACTCATTCAAGGAAGCAATAGTGACATCAGCAAACAACATTGCCCCAAAGGAAATCAGACGCAGAAGAAAAAACGAGTGGATATTCTCAACATGATGCAAAGGAAGCAGAAAATTATATCAAGACATGGAATGGAGTACAGGAAACTACACAAGGAAATAAGGTGCAAATGCAGACACAGTAAAAAGGAATGGCTTAATGACACATGTGCAGAAGTAGAAAGACTGAGCAGGCATAATAAAGAAGACATCAAGAAAAAAATAATAGGACAGCAAACCCCCCCCCCCCAAAAAAAAACCGCTCTTCAACAGGATGTATAAAATCCAAGGATGGGATTATCATATTGGAAAAAGAGGAAATACTGCAACGATGGGAAGAATACATAAAATATCTTTTCGATGACAAGAGAGAGCAACCGATAATAGACAAAGATGTGGACGGACTGGAAATATTAAATTCTGAAGTGGAATCTACAATAGCCAAACTGAAAAGAAACAAAGCAGCTGGACCAGACGGCATTGTAATAGAGCCCGGGAAGAATGTGACATAAGAAAATTACAGAAATAATAAATGAAATTTTTAAAAGTGGTGTAATACCAGATGATCTCAGCAAGTCGATCTTCATAGCACTGCCTAAGAAGCCAGGAGCAAACGAGTGCGAATTCCACAGAACTATTAGTTTAATGAGCCATGTCACAAAACTGATTGTCCGAATACTGGTGAATAGAGCGGGAAAAGCAGAATCAGGCCAGAGATAGGACAAGAACAGTGCGGTTTCGTTAAAAACACTGGAACAAGGAACGCCACATTTATGATTACGATTCTCTCTGAAAGGGCAATACAAATGAAGAAGGATTTGTACCTATGTTTTATTGATTATGCAAAGGCGTTTGACAAAATACGCCACAAAGTTTTGATGGAGATGCTTGTCAACCTCGACATATTTGGGAAAGACATAAGAGTAATCAAGAATCTCTACTGGCAGCAAACTGCCTGCATACGGACAGGTAACCAATTCAGCAATTATACTAAGATTGAAAGGGGCGTAAGACAAGGATGCGTCTTTTCACCGAATCTATTCAACTTATACAGTGAGACTATTCTGAGTACCCTAGAAGTTATGCCAGAATTCGTCATCGGAGGCCACAATTTAAATAATATAAGGTACGCAGATGATACAGTGCTGATAGCAGACACAGAAAAAAAAAACTACAAGACCTCATACAGACGGTAGCTGAAGAGAGTGACAAGAAAAGACTAAAAATAAAACTGCAAGAAAACCGAATGCTTGGTCATCAGCAAAAAGTGCATCCCAAAATGCCAATTACAGGTGAGGAACTCTAAAATCAAGCAGGTACAGAAATTTAAATACCTAGGAAATGTTCTAACAGAAGACATAAAGTGCGATACTGAGATCCGAAGGCGAATTGGCATGGTATTCCAGAAGTTGAGTAAAGTATTAAGAAACAGGACAATTTCACTAGAAACAAAGAGGAGAGTACTGGATTGCTATGTGATGTCGGTTCTTCAATATGACAGTGAATGTTGGACAATATCTTCGAAGTTGAAGGAAAAACTTGAAGCAGCTGAAATGTCGTTCTAAAAAAGGATGCTGCGGATATCATGGACTGAACATGTGAGAAATTGACGAGGTTGTGGAAAGAATAGAGACGAAAATGAAATTAATACTGAGCATCAGGAAGATACAACTAAAGTTCCTGGGACATGCAATGAGGAAGGAGGGCTTGGAGAACCTGTTACTAACAGGCTAGATAGAGGGAAAACGAGACAGAGGAAAGTAGCAGATAACATATTTGAAGAACCTGATAAGGTGGATGACGGAACGAGTGTTGCATGGTGCAACAGGGGAAAGCGTACTAAGAGTCACCAGGGACAGGGAGATGTGGCAAGCCATGATCGCCTATCTCCTGAAAGGACATGGCACATAAAAGAAAAGAATACAAATTCTATCTTTAATGAAAAATTAAAACCAAAACAAACATATTGTTTATTGCCATGGCTGAAAGCTTATTTCCGTCGAGGAAATCTCTGTATTTAAACTTGAGAAGAGCTGTCAGAAGACTTTGTAGTGCATTGTACACAATTTCTGCTATCATTTCTTTCGAAAACTAGGATCTTTACATGTAGATGGTGCAGTCGTTCATTTCTCGACTGAACCCTCTATCCTTCATACATTGACACACACCTGACTCAACCAGTAATACATATTTCTAAAATATACAGAAAAAATTCGAACATTGAAGCAACCGCGGATTCACCTGTACATCATCAGACTTCGGAAATAAGGTCTTTTTTCCATTTGCTCTATCACGTTTATATTTGTATCGACTGTACCAGGAGAGAAAAATTGCATATTCTAATAACAAAATAAGATGTTCTACACCGCTTTATAACTTTCTTTGAAACTTTTTATTGTATTTGCAAGTTACGATAGTATCTTACTTTAAGTCTCCTTGCTGCGAGTATCTTACTCTAAGTCTCCTTGCTGCGAGTATCTTACTTACGTCAATTCTTCTTCCTGATGGTACTGGGCATGACAGTAAACTGAATCCGGCAGCAAGGCCTCTGATTGGAAGGTTGTGAGGAGCATGGAACCACCTCTTAATTGCTGTTGTTCCACCCTGACTCGGTTCACCTTGACTCGGAGTAGTAGCACCTGTTAGGATCCTAGCTATAGGCAAATAGTTAACCCCCAAACTGGGGTCAAAACACTATGAAAGTATAAAAATACACTTTTTTCTTACAAATATATACGTAAAAATGTACATTTTTGAAGAAAAGATTATTGCCATATCACATTTTTGAAGGAAAAAGATTTATTATCAGCAAAACATTTTTAATACAAAACTAGAAGACATTTTCAGTTTTCTAATATAAAAAAAAATAAAAAAATAATTAAAATCTGACTCAATCACCCTTTTCCCTATAACTGAACATTAAAAAATATCTTAAAGCCCCACCTTTTGAGCATTAAATAACCCACAGAGGTGGATATTCCGTTAAACAAAGCTCAAACTCTACTTTTTGCCATAGTCTGCAAATGTTGCAAAACTTAAAGTAAGCCCAAAATTTAAAATGGATAATATATATTTCACATTTAGGTTTTACTTCTTTTAATTTCTTCTACACAAAGATGGCAAGACAGGTGTTATTCTTATTTCTTTATTGTTCGATTATTTAAAGGACATTGATTTAGTATAGTAGTTGAGATGAATTTAGATGTTGAATACCTTGATTTGAAACTCAGTCTTAAATATTCCCTAAAAGAAGGCCTACCAGCACTTTGTTATGCGTGAAAAAATCTCAAACGACCCAAAAGCATTAAGATGCATGAAATATTGAAAAAATATATTTTAATGTTCTCTATAGAACAAGTATACGCTTCCCTGAGGATTTTATTAAACTTTTTATTAATTTTTCTATCAGAAAGTTACAATTAGATTTGCTTTCGTATGTCCTGTTTTGCATTTTGCTGCGGCCCCTGAATTAATCTATTTATGACACACAACTGTAGCTTATTTATAATATTTTTTCAATATTCTATGTAACGTGGTGCATCTTAGGAAGTATTCACTTAATGTCTTTGGGTCGTTTGAGATTTCTTTAACATGTAACGAAATGCTGTTAGGCTTTCTTTTCGGGGAAACATCCGAGGCTGAGTTTCTAATCAAGACATTCGGCATCTAAATTAATCTCAGCTACTCTACTGAATTTAATTTGAACAGCTACTTATTGCATTATATCATTTTCTTTTACCTACTATCACAATTAATCAGCCGTCCTGATACAGGGGGATCACCAATATGCTCGATTTTATTTTCCTCTTTTCGTATATATAAACCCACAATTCCGACACTTCCGCTCCGTCAAACGATCATTTGGAACATCGCATTCATCACCCCTAGATTTATTTTTGCCATGATCAGTCATTATGACAGTCACAATGCTTAATAATATATTCTCATTTTTCCCCTTCATGTATGTTTTATCACCCACTAGTAGTAAAGAGATTTTCAAAGACAAGCATTGTTGATAATATTAATTTTGAAATCATTAAAAGTAATTAAAAATACCGGCGAAATTGAAAATAGTATAAAGTCGTCGAATGTATTTATAAAGGTCTATAAAACTGATATGATGAGCTCCATTGAGTATCAAAATGCAGTAATGAAGTAACTAAATTTTATAGAAGTGCACGAGAAAAGGTAATATACAGAGGTAAATAATATTAACACCAGATTAAAATAGACGGTAGGCTCCAGCAGTTAAGGATAAAAAGGTTTCCATATAAAAAGAAAAAGAAAATTTATCAACTATCCATTACACTGATTAAATCAACAAAAACGGAATTGAAGATGAACAGATAATCAATATTTCAGAATGTATAGTGACACACGTGAACCAATGAAGAGAGACAAGGAAAAGTATATCTTGGTTAAACAAGATTAGAAATTATAACAAGTTTTTATTCATGAAGGGAGAGATTAAAGACTTTTAACCATTCACAGCAGAAAGAGCACTTGATAGAACCATAGATATTTGCTAGAAATATCTGGAGGTAAATAATGAAAAGCTTGATATAATTAGACATTATCATAAATCAGTATTTTATCATAAAGATTGCACCTGACAAAAAAAAGAAACGGTTGGAATTTGATGTTCCCCAAGGATCATTTGATAGAAGGAAAGTGCAAGAAATGGTGAACCCATATATAGGGAAGAAGGGGGGTATATGGAAAGATAGGTCAGTTAAAACATCACTATTTAAGCGGAAACAAAACTGATTAGGATTTTGTATATGGTGAGCGACTATGATATAAACTTTCTCACATATTAGTATAAAGTCACTACAAAAGTATGTCAACCATAGGGAAAGGTTTAATTATTTTCTCGTCGTAAAGTAAATTTATTTTTGTTAAGCAAGGCAATAAAGTCACTAAGGCACAATGAGTGACTGGGAGAGAGAATGAGAAAAAGAGAATAACAGGAATTAAGAAGACAGAAGATAACGATTGATATTGCATTTAAAGTTTTAAAGTTGACTGGAAAGCAAGAAGCTGGTATAAAGTTTCACAGGTGAGAAGTGAGATAGAAGTAACTTCTAGGATAAAACTTGCGGTTTTATATATCCAGTTCAACTTTAAAATGATGAGTTAGTTACTACTAACGTCAATATTTACCAGATATACATCAAAACAGTAGTACTTATACTCTCAATTGTTTTAATAAACATGTTCTTAAATACTATATTTCTTTTAATAAACACACCGAAGTTTAATTCTTTTTTAGTCGAAGACTTATTTTCATTTTTTAATGTGATTATAATTCTTACATTAAAGTGAAAGAATAGACTAATTTGAGATTGGATTTTTATTACAGGAAATAAATTAAATAGTAGAAAAGTCTCAAAAAATGCATTTTTCATATCAGTCTACTATTTGAGTAAACGTTGCGTTTATTTATTAAACAGTATATTTACTTATTTTCATCTACCGCCCTAAATATTTGAGAAATCTTATCAAAGACAAATATGCGCTCTCTGGCAGGATTTGAACCTGCGTCCCCGGAGAGTATATAAGATTTATCGAATATTCAGACTATAAGAATAAACCAACATAATAAAACAACCCTACCAAAAAAAAAGTTGAAAAAATAAAAAACAAAACAAACAAATATATATATATATATATATATATATATATATATATATATATATGCTTTCATAAGAATGCAACATGCAGTCATGATTAAGAACTTTCTCTTTATGTTAGAAATTTTAAAAATTATGTCAAATTCTTATTCTTTATATTTGATAACCTCTTTCCGATTATAATATGCTAACAAGATTTAGTCTTCGGTGGGGAGTTGTTCCATTTAAGTATCTAATTTTATTTATGTTAGCTTTCTGCTACTCATAATTGCCATATTTACAATCAAAGAAGTAACTATTGATTTAGTATTTGACTACAATCATACAATGCCTGGTGGAAAACTTAATAAGTAATCTGAATAAATGAATGATCAGTTTTTACGATAATTTTATTCACAAAAAAGACGAAACATGGATAAATCGTAATTGGCAGCAATTTTTATCTGCAAACTTGTTTAGGTATTAATCATTTTGCTTGCCCCCCGACTCCTCATCCACCTTCCATAATATTCCCCCAGGTGCCGCTTCTTTATCGATCTGTTTGAGAGAGTTTCTGATAGCTTGAATTATTAAACTGCAACATTTATTATAAAGCTCACCAGGCCCCGGGGCTGAAACGGCATCAACAATGTCCTAAGAAAGAGTCAAGTGGCTATCACCATAAATTAAAACCCATAAATCGGAAGTTTAATCGCAAATGTCTTTAAATGAGAAAAATAACTGATGGAAAATGATTTTTAGACAAGTAATAAAATACAGAATCGAATAAAATGCGAATTACTAACATTTTATACATGTCTAAAAACACAAAAACAGGCATGAACGGTATTATTAGTGAGTTGAATATAAATTGCCTTGGGTCTTTTTATTTTTAGGATCTCAATAGATAAAAAAAGGCTTTAGATTTTGCACGTTTTTCCAATCTCCTTTGGCTTCGATCCTAAAAGCAAAATCTACCATATTAAAATTATTCATTACTCTAGAAAACCGCACAAAGAGAATATTTGTTGGTCAGTACAAAGATAATTGACAAATTTTAATTTACATTTGAATTTACAATCACCATTTGAATTGTATCTACAGATATTTACTTGGTTTAACTTAACGTACAGTGCCATATAACAGGAAGATTGAATTATGTCAGTCGTCTAAACACTGAAAATTATGGTTTTAATAGGGCTGGACTATCAAGTATGTTATTCTCCCGCAAAAAAAAAAAAAGAAAAAAAAGAAGAAAAAACAAATAAACAAACAAAAACCCAAAACCTACGGCTTTTATATGGTTATGGCTTTATAAAGGTTTCAGCAACGGTTTACTTCCGTTATCCCTAAATACAAGAGCTGAGAACTACTCAGCATAGAGTTAAAATAATTATGATGAATTATGAATAAAAGAAGAGTGGTAGGAGAAGTGAAGATTATGAAAAGGTTAAGATTATAGTGTTAAGGAAGTATTCTGAGGAGGAGTGGTTTCATGAAATGACAGTTCTTAGAAAACTGTTGTTGAACTTTGTTACGTTTTGAACACAGGTCAAATGAGGTGGATTCGACTAAGAAAAGCATGGCATGCCCTAGAACATTTGAACTGATTGAACCAAAAAATGAAGCTTACCTGAACATTTGCTATGGAATAGTGAGAATACCCATAGGCCAGCAGAATTTCGTCTCTGGAGAAAGAGGCTGCCAAGTGGAAAATACGTCTTATCTATGTATCTAGTCATATCAACTTTACAAAAAGATGTTTTCGTGACATATCTTTATTTGATATTAGTCGATTGTATCATCTGATTTTATGCATGTATTCTTGGAAGCAAATCTGCACTTGTTTTCTATTCCTTAATATGACTTCTATGGTGGGGTTGGGGTAAAAGAGCCATTGACATCAGTGAAGTGTACTTGACGGTTTTCCGGACAACTGAACTAGAAGTAAATAAACAGACACCAAATGTCTTCTGATTAGAAATTTCACTGAAATAGCTTAAGATTAAATAGTTACAGGTGTTTAATTTTAGACTGTTTAAAAGGGTAAGTTTTACACTTGTGCCATCATTTTTCTATTTTTTTATTTATTCACTCTCCATTTGAAAGTGTTATACTGGAATTTATATTTTAAAATATTCAGGAATGTGTGATACTGATTTAAATTTGTATGGAAAATAAATTTAAGCAATCACAACATGAAGCAAACTTTATAATTTAATCTACAAAACAAACGAAGATTATTTCTTATCATTTCTTGCTTTCAATATCTGGGGATTATAAATCTCAGATTTTAATGTCCAAAAGATGAAAGTTATAAAACTAATACGTACTAATTTATATTTATTCACAATTTCGTATTAGAATTTATATTTGTGAAAACTAATACCAAATTAGTTACGTTTTTGAAAACAGAGTTGTCTTTCTCAGAGACAGGTTACCAACTAAAATCGAGAGAACCCGGTCGGCTTTGCTAATGAGCCCATAACCAGGGTATTTGTGCGAAAATGATTGTAACAAAATAAACGGGATTTGAACTCAGCCTGGTGGTTTCTCATTCCGAGATGGTAACGTTATTTGTTTGTGCAAAGCACTTTCATTCGGTGCTGTGTAAGGATTTTTATTTTTTTTACTGTAGCATTAAACAAATTTTTAAAAAGCGCTGATAACTGTTGTTACAGAACAAATACTTATGTTTCAGCAAAGCTATATTAGTATGCATTATACGAATCTATTTTTGTTAACATTTTTATTAATATTTTGGAGAGTAGATTATATTTTTTGGATTTTTAATAAATTTACTGAATAAACCAAATTTTCCTTGATATGACGATAAACAACACTCAGCAGCAATCAAGCGTCTGGTCGGGAGATTGGAGGTGTTGTGGAGCGTGAAACCACCACTTAAATGTTGTTTTTAAGTCTATCCTGATCAGGGCGTTGTAGCCCTTGTTAGAGCTCGGGATATGGGGAAAATAGGGAACCCCCAAACAAAAATCGATAATATATTTATACAATAAAATGAACAACAATAAATTTTTTCGCAACATAACAATCAATGAAGTACTAAATATATAAAGATACATTTTTATATTAAAATTATTAACAATATATTGGGATCTACACACTATGTCTTAAAAAACCCCAAAGACCTTACTCTAAATGTATGAAATTATGTATGAAATATCTGTATACATAGTTGAAAGCATTAAATTGCATACAAAATACACACACACACACACGCATTATATATTAAATACGAGCAATACATTTTGCAGTGAAAAAACAATGTATTTTATCATCTACAATATATCTAAAAAACATACGTTTAATCTAAAAGTATAAAATTATGGCGAAAATATGTAGCTGATGACAAAATTGAATACAAACTATTTAGGATTCGGCATTAAATGACCCATACAGACTTGATATGCTGTTAAACAAAATCAACCAACCAAATATTTTGCTCCATTCTTTTTTTTTATTTAGGGATGGAAGTTTATTCGTAAAACGATAAAGAAAATCTTTAATTTTTTTTTCCAAAATGTGAAAGTGTATCTTAAAATTACAGAAGCTAATAAAATGAACACTAAAATTAAAACCTAATTAATGGAAACAATTGCGTAAAATTTTGAAATCGTAAGAGCTGCAAGTTCGTAAGAAGCATCAGGCAAAAATAAATCAAGTTATTGCAATCAAAATTATGAATGAAGTACTTCGTTGAAGAATTAAAAACAATCAGTATATAAGTGGTAGATGAACATTTATGAAGAGAATAAGTTGATAGTCTGTACCCAGTCGATAATACAAGCTACGGTGATTATGTTCAACAGTGATAGAAAATCAACACAAAAAATATGTTAGGAGTGGTTAGTTGATTTTCTTTCAAATTTCTAACACCGACAGAATTATATTCGAACCAACATAATTTTATTCTGGGGAGGTTTGATTAGATCAATAGACTTAAATCAATTTTCATTCAAACAGAAATTCATTGATTAGTCTATTTTATCTGCAACACGGATTTTTTTGCCAATTCAATCAGTGAAAATCAAAAACGCACCTGTGAGCGAACACATTTGTTCAGAATGGTATTTGAACACGTTTAGTTTGTTTCATCTTTCATTTGTAGTCAGGTGCGTTTCCCTTTTCAAACTCATTTTCTTCCTCACTACTCTCTCTCTCTCTCTCTCTCTCTATATATATATATATATATAGGGAGAGAGAGAGATAGAGAGATATATATATATAGAGAGATATATATAGAAATATCTCTCTCTCATTCTATATATATATATATATAGAGAGAGAGAGAGATAGAGACTTTATATATAAGCAACGTTGAGTCTGGTCAGTACTTAGGTGGGTGACCACTTGGGAATACCAGGTGCTGTTAGCGTTCACGGATGTGCGTTGTGGTGCGGTGGATGTCGGCTTGAAGGAGGAAATCGGTGAGCCGAGTTCCAATTTCAGTCGAGCTCACTGCATTCACTTGCGCACTAGTACCCTTGGGAAAGGTATTAATCCGTCCGTTCCCTCCAATTGTGGGTTAAATAATTGAGGTCTGCTGTTCATGCGATCTGTGGTAGATTTCTGCACCGATTGTTTTTTATCAGCAGTTCCAAAAAGTGTGGATGGTACTACACAATGCCTTCACCACTATAAACAAATCTCTGTGTGGATGTCTTACTAAGGTTAAACCCTCATACATCGAAATCGATGGAGAGAGTCCATCAGCATGCGGTGTAGATATAGAAGAATCCAAAAGAGTATCTTGTACATGCAATGGTAGGATAACTCTTTAAGAGAGATCTAAATATATATGTATATAAATACATATAGTGCAAATATAAAAACAAATTAAGACAAACACGTTATTTCATGGTAAATCGGAAATATAGGCCTATTTCAGGCGAACCATCATCAGCTTCCGTCTTTATTCTACAGAAGATTTTACACGAATGCAATTCACAAAGGTCTAAAAATAATTGGAATAAAAATAAAGATCTCGCTTTGTGAATTTCATTCGTGTAAAAGCTTCTGTAGAATAAAGACGGAAGCTGATGATGGCTCGTCTGAAATAGGTCTATACTTTCGATTTGTGCCTGCCTTAATTTTTTTCTTATGTATATATATATATATATATATATATATAACGATTTGTACCCACAGAAATTACTAATGGCTTTAAAAAGAACAGACGTCATATTATTTAAACACGAGGAACCTTTCGGCCAACTCTTATCAAGGGTTCTCGTTGGCTTTAATTTTAAGGGAATTAAGGAAAAGGACAAGGCAAAATAAATTACTTACAATGCTGGGAGATGATGGAACTCGTTTAAAAATAAATTTATTGAAAAAAAAAACATAAAATGTAAGGGGGTGCACATATAATTCCACAAGATTGTTTAAAAGTGAAAAAATGTTACACTCACAGACTCACCAGCAATTGTAAGGAGCGTAAAAACCGCTCTTTCTGTCTGCACAGGCTTGGCTGTTGAATTTTCAAGCAAATTGCTTCCAAAATACGTAGATGATGTGTAGACCGAGCGCTGTGCAAGACAGTAAACCAGCTGTCCTCATATGCCGAGGCACACACTTGATTGTTCAAAAGATGTCGGCCAATAGCGGAATCCAGAACAGATTGTGTTGTTCTTATAGGTCTGAGAGAGCCACTGGAACGTATATTAGCGGGGACGTGTTGTGAAACCCGTGTCTCCAACCTCAGATCGGTACGTCCTATGTATGCCTCATCACAACAGCATTTAAATTTATAAACAATGGAACTTTTTCGAAAGTAGGACAACCTATCTTTACTGAAGGAAGGAAACACAGGTCTAGTCTGAAAAACAACACGTAACTGCACCGAAAAATAACAGGACGAAACACATGCCGAAACTCTGTCAATTACAGTTTGACATCTTCTACCAAGTCAGGGTATTTTCAGATACAAGGGACAGCGGCTAGGTCCTTCAACCTTAACAGAAAAAACAGAAGTCACGAAAGCACCGTCCTGCCGCTGAACAAGGACATCTAAAAATGGGAGACATCCATCCCTTTCAATCTCCATGGTAAACTGAAGGGAAGGATGTAAAGAATTTAGCTGAACTAAAAAATGTTCAGCATCAATGGCGCTGTCAAATAAAGACAAGGTATCATCAACAGATCGTTGATATATCAAAGGTTCAGCTACCCTCTCAAATAGCAGACGCTCATGAAATCCCACAAAAATATTCGCAAGGACAGGACCCAAAGGACTACCCATAGCAACACCGTCCGTCTGCGCAAACATTGTCCCGTCAAAGCTAAATTCGACCCCCTCAGTTGCCAATCGCATACATTCCAGGAATAACACCTCGGGAATTGCTGCGGCACCTAAACTCCCTCTATATAACATGTCTACACAAATGTTAATAGTATCGTTTAATGGAACATTTGTGTACAAACTGACAATGTCAAAGGAGACTATAAATTTATCCCAAGATGAAAAATCTAAGTTTCTAATGAAACTAGAAAATCTGAAGGAGTCGATGACATTGTACGCAGACAGAGCAAGAGACACGGGTTGGAGAATCTCAGCCAACCACTTAGCCAACTCATGTTGTGCGGAGCCCACCATAGACAAAATAGGTTTGAGTGGGACTCCGTCTTTATGAACTTTTGGAAGGCCATACATTCTAGGGCGTTGCGAGCCCACGGGTCTGATCCTACTATAGATGTCCTTAGAAATTAATTTGTCCTTATACTTGTCCTTTTCCTTAATTCCCTTAAAATTAAAGCCAACAAGAACCCTTGACAAGAGTTGGCCGAAAGGTTCCTCGGGTTTAAATAATATGACGTCTGTTCTTTTTAAAGCCATATATATATATATATATATATATATATATATATATATATAAACACTGGTTTACCCGCACTGTAATTGCATGTTGTATTTTCTAGATCTTAAATTTAGAATTTTAGACGAATATTTAGCTATTTGACATATCAAAAAGTTGGCTTTTTAAATCAGTAAGATATCGAACAAAAAAAAAAAAATAAAACAATGTATTAACAACCTGTTCTCACTATTTACTAATACAATTTTGTTATGGCAATAATTCATACTTGAATATTGACGTTGGTTTTCATAACATGATATTTCATAATCTCTTGTAGGGGAGATCATGCTGCATAAACATTAAAGATGCAAAATTTAATGCTATATTATTGAATAAGTATTTCAGAAACGTATTTGACTATATTTTGACATGTCAGGACTTGTTAAATATCGACATATTTTTCGAAGATTATTTATCACATTGAATTTTATCCTTTGAAAAAGCCTAGAATTTTCGCAAGACGTTAAATACTATTTATTTTTTGGAATGGAAGTGACAATGGCCAATCCATATATTAATGATACACATCAACGATCATTTTCGTGTAGGCGTCTTCAAAGAAGTGGGTAGGTGCATAATTTCCGACTTCGAATTTGAATATCTGAACGTTATAATAACGCTATAGCAACTTTTTCCGTTCCATTTTTCTCCTTTTTCTATTTTCCTTAGTTCTATCTTATTTCTGATTTATTTTTCTTTAGCCCAATATTATAGTTTACTCTCTTTGAATGGTGAAAGAAAAATGCATTAAATAAGAGAAAACGGTATTTTAATTGATCTGTTATTTCAATTATTTATATAGTTTATCCGACACTAGATATAACTTGTAGTAGGCGATCTTTCAGAAGAAAAAAGGAGCCTTAATACTTCTATCGCATTACAAATAACTTTAATTGAAAAACGATAAACTTATCCACGTTTATACCTAAATTTTCATGTAATTCTTACAAAAAGAAACACATTCACCCATCCTATGGAAGCTTTTCATTTTTTAATAGTAAAGTTATCTGAAAGTCTTGTTTCGTAAAGTTACCCTGAAATAAGTTTTAATGTAAGTAAGGTCTCGACAAAAATGACAAGGGGTGACATTATTGTCCTTACATAAGAATTAGTTTACGCTCAAATACTCGAGACCATCAGACCCTGTAGTTTGTTAATGAGATCAGCAAAGTACTTTGTTAATGAGATCAGCAAAGTACTTTGTTAATGAGATCAGCAAAGTTAGGCGTTATTCTAAAGCGAGATGATATCAAAGGAAAACTTCGAAAATCGGTAAAGTATTTCAGCCCCGACACTAAGGTGGAAATGAATCGCTCTTCATTTCTGAAAAAGTTTGAATTTTATGGCGTTTTAACTTATCGAGGAATTCGTCCCGTTAAAATAAGATAGCTTCATGTTCTGTAGTGTGCAAAAATCAACGACGTCATTGGAACAATAAATAAATAAAACTGTTGTCTTTGTTTTTCGGATATATTTGTAGTTCTTTAAACAAATTAAAAATGATGAAACAAGTCCTTTTTATAAAAGTAATTTTAAATATATACGGTTTCTCTTTTGTGAATTATTTAATAGTAGGATAGATTTTTTTTGGAAGGAGAAGGCTATTATCTAGTTCTAATGGTGATCGTAATGGTCCTATTTGTAATTATACATGGAATCCAATCCATACAGAAAGTGGTAAATTTTTGTTTTGTTCCCTGAAGGCCTTTACCCTTTCAAATCTTTCCAAAACAACCCTTTTTCCGTACAAATGTATCTGCTGAACTCAAATCAATAATTGTTTATTGAAGAAACCTACCTTTTTTTTGTTATCGAGCAGAAAAATATGGAACTTCTTGTTGATGTTTATCTCACCCCCTAACCACGGTTAGAAAATGTTATCCACTGCAAACTGAATTCACGCGTAGGTTTACGATTTTTTGTTTTTTAACTTCCTTTAGTCAATCCCTACCTGCAAAATGAGTTCCGAAATCAAACAAATCGCGGAGTAATTGCTCAAATGGAGAAAATCGACCGAAAAAAGAATCCTACACTTCAAGTCATTCAACAGTGATTCAGAGATGACAACGGTGGTAAGGGGTGAGATGTATTTAATGTCGATACCAGGAAATAAAGGTAGGTTTCTTCAATAAATAATGATCGATTAGAGTTCAGCATGTATATTTGCACGGAATTAAGGATGTTTTAGAAAGTTTTAACGGGGTAAAGGCCTTCGGGGAACAAAGCAAACATTTATCCAGAAAGTTAAAAGTAATATGGAATCTTTTCTGTTAATTCGCTCCGAATAATGTGAAGTTACTTATCTCAAATAATTAATTAACCACAAGAAATGACAAGTTTTAAATCAAAGTGTTTTTTATAACAGTTTTGGCACTGTTTTGAAATTATAGACTTTAAGTAAAATAAAAAAAAAGAAAAGAAAAGGGGAATTTTTTATAATTCAAAAATAAAAAAAATTGTTTGGGGTGAATACAGATGATAACTTCGCATTTAGAAATAGCGCACATTTGGAGCGATCGCAAAGATCAACCTAACCAGAGTGCAAAGGAAGGGCTTTACTCCGAGAGAATTTGGGTGTGAATATTAGAAAATATAAATTATTTTTATTTTGGGGTGAATTAATATTTTGGGGTCAGTTAACAGAAAAAGATCCGAAATGTGTAACTCAGAAATGTTTATTTCACAATCTTTATAGCAAATAAAAACTTGATTCACCGCAATATTAAATTTTTACGACACCGCTCATGAATGTGAACAGTTTTGTTACGTATATATAGGAAAAAACAAAACGAAAACACACAGACACACGTCCTCATAGACGTATATATATATATATATATATATATATATATATATTTTATTTTCAACCAACCCTTCCCCGTTTTCCTTTTCCTTTTTTTCTTTCCTTCCCTTTTTCTTCTTTTCTTTTGCCTTTCGTTCCTCCCCACAACTTCTATTCCCCCTAGACATGGCTAACATTCAACTTTTAAACTCTCAACTCAGATAAGGGAGTGGGGTGACTTCTAGGCATAGGTGTCTGTCTGCTTCCCTGTTTACTTCTTTAAATTCAAAAATATTATTAATCCCACCCCGTTTTATTTTCCTGTCGATGGAATTTTTTTGGACTTCTGCCGGTATAAAATCTTTTGTCATTTGAATTTGTTTAAATAAATATTTCGTTGCTGATGACGCGAAGATATCCTCTTAGAAATGGCTATTCAACGAATTTAAACAACGCAATTTGTTCGGCCGGAAATATGAAAAGAGCATGCTGTACTTCTCAAAGCACATTTTACGATTAAAAAAAGGAAATAGTGCCACAGGATGAATAGATGTGCTTTTTGTAAAACTTACATGAGAATCGAGGTATGAAAGAAGTGGGGGAAAAAAGAGAAGAAAGCGTCGAGGGCGAATGAGTTATATAGACTTAACCTCGATCTTGTCAACCAGCTTTTATAGAATGAAAATGAGAAACAAAGGACGCATAATGAGGAAAGAGGACTTGGAAGGTTTAACACAGACAGTACATACTGAAAACAACAGGGGCCAAGGGATATAATGACTAATTTACCTAACGAGCGTGTGTAAATGCATGGCAAATTAAGAAGTAGTGGATAGAAAAAGAGAAACTGCTACGAGCTTCAAAGGATAAGTAATTGTGGAGGTAGCCATGATCACCCACGTCTTGAAGAGACACGACACAAACAATTTGTACAAGCATTGGTTGCAAAGATGTCTGAGAACATATTAAAATCAATGAAGTTCAGCTTTAACAAACAAACTTAAAGTCGTTCATCTTTTCTTGGATCAACTCTTTCAAGCGGCAAAAATAAACCCTTCATAGAAAATTAATTCCAACAGGAATTAGAAAAAATGAGGTGTTGTTTTGCAGTTTCAGAATATAATAAAATTAATATCTCGCAAATTTAATAAAGCAAATTTCTCTGTGTATTAACCTCGAGTTTACTTTTGTTCAAAGGGTTCTTTTCTGGGTTCACCCGTCAACGAGTTGTTATTATGAGGCAAATAATTGTTTAAGGAAAATATCCCTGGAGAAATCGTTATTCGCAGAACACCCGTGACATATATCATACATGCATGAGCAAACAATGATAGATCTGCAAGAGCGTATTGAATAGATACAATTCAGCACTAAGATTCAGTTTGAAGTAATGCAATATGAAGGAACACATCGATAAAACACGCCTGAAAGATCGCATTAAATAACAAGCATACGTTCTCCAGACACATAGTTGCAAGCATATTTAAATTAAAATTTGCAAAGCCATAACAACATACGTATATGTGAGGTACGCTGCAAACAATCTATTCACCAGGAAACACTGATTTAACCGATTTGCTAAATATATCGAAAGCGAGAAATTATCAGCACGCAAAATATCTATCTATCTATCTATCTATCTATCTATCTATCTATCTATCTATCTATCTATCTATCTACGGAATGCGATAGATGTGTTGCCGTTTAAATTACACTAAAATGAAAATAACACTGACATCTTATTTTAGCAGATATATTAACCAAAATTACACAAAAATATTTAGAAATACCAAAGAGTAAATTTATTCAATAAAATTGCCATTGGCTTTAATCACGGCTAACATATGACTGAGGAATTTCCTGCAATTCTTCTGTATATTCACTATGATTAAATTGGTGAATGCTGACATAATCCTTACCTTCAGTTCATGTTTCGTTTTCTCTCGCTCAACTTCACCGCCCCATACATAATAATCAAGAGGGTTGCAGTCTGGGGATTTAAGTGGCCAGATGTACGGGGGTGATGTAGTCTCAGATATTGTCCGATAACTTGGTTTTACTGCTTGTGTGTCATGTTGTAAAGACCTGTTGCCAGACATAGTCTATGTCCAGTAGACACCATCTTGACCCCGGGAATCACTACTTCCTCAAGGCACTTGATGTGGACCCCTGTGTTGATTCTGCGGCCCTGTGGGTAGATGAAGGGAGGAATAACGTAGGCATTAATAGTGATCACTCGAAACACTTTAGTAATAACCTTTAGACTCATCAAACTTTTCCTGAATCATCTGCACTGTCTTCAGATTGACGTCTAAACACTGTGAATGCTTGTAATAATCGTTTCGCTCCCAGCAAGGTAGTACTGCTATTGGGCCGCAGGAGCTTTGATGAGAGGAAGATGAAAAAAAAAGAACAAGATACAATGATTGTCGAAGAAAGTGTAAGAGAAATATGGAAATCAAGAATCTAAAAGATGGCAGTTTACGTTGCTCTTATACACTTGGAGAGTGTAGCTATCAGGGAAGCAAGTATATAGAAGAGAGTACCACGGCCAGGAAGTGCAATAAAAGAAACTGTTAAGCAGAAAAGGCGGTGATATTTGACAGGTTAAACTGTAAACGGGTGGGACCTAATTGCCAATCTAGTAGCGCGATTAAATTCGTGTAGACGGAACACCTGGGAGATAAACTCATCAGAGCAGAAGCCATGAAATATTTGTAGAAAAGACAGAGGAAGCCACACCCCGGTGAGAAATGACTGGAGTCGAGATGCCAAATTGGGGTCGATTACATTGCAGATAATCCTTGTATTTTGTCGAGAATTCCGTGATGAATAGCAGTATAACCTGGTACCCAAAGCATGGCTTTACCAATCCTTCTTGACTCTTTACCAGTCTGCCCACGTTGTTTTTGTTTTGATCTCGAGCCAGCCAAAGTAGGATTGCCAGTTATCACCATGCTAGATTAGTCCTGACACGCGAGAGGCCGAGTATATTGTTAAGACCGGATTTACGCGATTTGTGATACGGAGTATAATCAGTAGACCACTGCAACGCCACAGGTACCAGATATAACATGACTTATAATCCATGGAGTCGAGTAAGAACTGCAACGTCACGAGTGTAGTTTTCTTTTATTTATATATATTTATATATCGATTATATAAGCAAGTCAAAGCTTGTGACACTCAACAGTTGGCTAATATTTAAAAAAATACATTCAGTAACAATGTTCTCTGAGACTGGGTTTACTCAGTTGTCTTTTACCAGCATGTCAACCTCAGTGCGACCTTCTAATTCAAAATGCTGGCACCGAATATCTCTTTGTACCGTCTTATTCAAATCACCGGTCCCATCTAATGAATTTCTTCTTCCATCCTAGTTTTATTAAACAAACACAAAACCAATATCAGTTATCCATTTCAACTGAGTCTCTGAGAAGGAGTGACTCACACACTGTTATCATTTGCTTGTCCGTTTCTAACAGTCCAGTAGGTCAGGTCAGGAAATTCTCACGGTCTAATTTTGACCTTGGGTCACACTTTGTCAAAACTGGATGACAATATTATGACTAGAAATGTTTTACTTGGCGTCAATCATTTCAGTTATTCTTCCCAACAAAATTATTGTATTCTCCCATTTTTACGAAATCTCTTCTTTAAAATTAATACAAAATTAATACCGGCGATCTGAAAATAGGGTTACAGTAAGAGCATCTGACCAGATATGGCAAATGTATTCAATGTACGAACGAAAGGTAGATTTGTATATGTGCAATATGGATTCTGATGAGAAAACTTTCTGGCCCTACACAGTGATCCAACCTTATTTTCAGTTGATGTAGCTATTGATTCGATATAGTCTTTCCACTAAAGTTCGGCTGAGAGAGTGAGACAGAGGAGGCGCAATGCATCTTTCTGGAAGATTGAGCGTGATCCACACTGATGAAAGGTAGAAAAGTTTCTTTATGGTTGTTAAAGGAGATCAGTTTTATTTTGGAAGCATTAAAATGATAAGCCATTTTTTTACCCCAGTCCAGATTGGAGTTTTCTTTCAAGAGCAAGATTTACATTGACAACCTTGACAGATTTCTTTCTGAGACGGAATTAAATGGTGGTTTCACATTCATAGATGACTACTAGGAAACTGATTGCACCAGGAAGATCGTTGATAAAGTTCAGGAAAAGCGTAGAACCTAGGATAGAGTTTTAGGTAACACCCACATTCATATGATAGGATCTGAAAGCATGCCCGTTCAATACGACTTTCATTACGCGATTTGATAGGAACGATTAGATTAAATCGAACAAACGTCTTGTTATACCATCGCCTTCTAGCTTTCGCAGAAGGCCAGCATGCCAAACCACGTCAAACACTTTTGAGATATCCAGGTCAACAGCTCGCGCTTCGCTGTTCTTATGAAGAGCCTTATATATGCATTCAGTGATGGTCATTAGTATATCAGCGGTAGACCTGGAGGAAAGCCGTACTATTTGTCAGAGAATAAGTTGTAAGATGTGAGGTGATGAACCGTATCAGCATTAATAATAGCCTCGAACACTTTACCGAAGATCAGTAAGAGGCTGATAATCAGAAGAACCAGTTGACTTACCAGAATCTTTAAAGGCTGGAATTACAGAAGAGAACTTCTATCAAGAGAGAAACCAAGAAGCAGCGAGGTAATAGTTGTAAAGTTTGAAAAGAACAAGAGAAGAGTTTAGGGGCACATTTATTTAGGACAATATATATATATTTCGATATTTAAATCCGTTGGATAGCCATTTCTACGAGAAAATCCTCGCTTCTTCAGCAACGATGAAACCAAAAATTTTATTTACTCAAATTTAAATGTGTTAAAAGATTTTATACCGGTATAAATCCCCACAAAATCATCTATACACAGGAAAATAAAATCGGGTGGGATTAGCAATTATTGAATGTCAGAAGGTAAGAAGAGGAAAGTAGACAGATAACTATGTCTCATATTAGAAGACATATCCCTCCCCCATAAAAGAGCCAAGAGTTTAAATGTTAAAATATAGCCATGTCAGAGGGATAGAAGTGATAGGGGGAACAGAAAGGAAAAAAGGGCGAAGGTGTGGTTGACTGGAAAGTAAGCTATGAAAAAAATTTTGCTTAGAAACAAAAAAAAAAACTGCTGACATTAATGTTGAAAAAAAAAACGATTGAAAAATTTACCAAATAGATTTTAGTTTAAATAAATAACGACTGGGAGAAATGTTATAGAAAATGTGGACATGCAAAGTGTTTCGTTTGATTCAGTTTCTAGTCTTTCGGACACAGGTGAGGTGCAGTAAGCGGTACCAGTATGGGAATAATAATACCGTTTTTTGTCAGTGACAATGAAAACCCATTTAATGTAGTATGCAAATTTACAGTACGTCATTTGAGTGACTCGCGTTTTGACTTAGGATACGATTTACCTCGATGTTCCTCTGTTATTAGTCGCAGGCGATCTCCTCTTGCCTATTTCTCATATGTGGGTTCACCCGCAAAGTTTGTCTATTTACAACAGGAAAACAAATGTCAAGTCAAAATGTTTATTATCATACGATTTTACTTTATATTCTTGACAATCAGTAAGTTTTGAAAAAAAGAAGATTTTTAAATAAAATTGTAAGTATTTTTTAATATATGTATAAAACTTTATATATATATATATATATATATATATATATATATATGTATATGATATTTTTCTCGGTATTTGGTTATATTGTTATGGTTGGTTGGTTTGTGTCATTTATGTTTCTTATCTGTTTATGACAACAGATAAACAAAATGGCACTGAAGTCGAATAAAACTCTTGCAGTAACAAAATATAAAGATTGTTCACCGTCAGTATTTTTTCTCGATGTCATAACTGCTTCATTCTAATGTGATTTGGGTCAAATTCGATATTTTTTGTCTCTTCTATTTTAATTTTGTTCTACTTGAATGGAAACGTGTTCAACTTTAGCTTTTTTTCTCACTTCATCATATTTATTTCAGGAATATTATTGTTAGATATTAGATAATTGTTTTGTTTTGATAGAAAATTGTTCGTTTTCTGTCTAGCTATTCAATATCGTCTGATTTTATTGTTATTTTACTTCATTTTCGGTAATTGCTTTATTAAAAAATATTATACAACTTGTAGCATATGTAAATAATTGCGTCCAATTCTATATCGACGCATGCATCTTGTTTAACTATATCTCTAATAATTTATATATGGGAAGTATATATATATATATATATATATATATATATATATGTCCACTTCAAGGAAGTATATATATATATATATATATATATATATATATATATATATATATCCACTTCAAGGTTTCTACAACACAAAAGAAATAATTTATAAGGCAGAGGTACATGACCCAGGTGGCCAAAACAAAATATAATTGGGTTCAACCAAAGACAAAGGTGGTTCAACGACAGGTCTACATTTAAAATTGAACAATTAAAAAACAATACAAAATTGGCTAACCACGTCTGGAATTTTTTTAATCATTTCACCCCAAGCAAGGCATTCCACTGCCACTATTACGCTTGGGGCTACATATGGGAAGGTAAATAGAAAGAGTGGTTAGATATAGGAAATGTCAGAAGGGGGGTGATAGATAGTTGGGAGGATGGGAAGAGTGTTTGAAAGAATGGAAGCGAGTTAGTGTGTTAGGAGGTGTCTATCGACCTTACATTTAAACTCCTGGAGATTGTAGCCGTCGAGGAAGCAGTCATGTGGAAAGGAATTCCACAGTCGGGAAATGCGAGAAAAGAAACTGTTGGAGTAGAAGTTGCAGTTGCATTTTATCGGTTTCACTGTAAAACGGTGGAATCTAGTTGCTAATCTAGAATCTCGTGCAAATTCGAACCTAGGGGGCACCAGTGATCTAAGTTCATCGGAGCAGAAGCATGAAAATATTTATAGAAGGGACACAGGGAAGCCACGTCTTGCCGGTGAGAGAGAGAGAGAGCAGGCGGTCTGCCAAGTCAATATCGATCACATCACAGACCCTCCGCTGTACCTTGTCGAGAAGCCCAAGGAGAATAGCAGGGGCACCCTACCAGATATGGCAACATTATTCAATGCACGGGCGGATGGTAGATTTATAAATGTGCAGGATAGATTCAGACGGAAAAAACCTCCGGGCCCTGCACAGAGAACCGACTTTCATAGCAGCGGATTTAGCAATGGATTCGATATAGTGATTCCACTTGAGGTCCGCTGAAAGTGTGAGACCAAGGAGGCGTAGTGTTTTACTCTCTGGGAGGCAAGCCTGGTCCATGCTAATGGGAGGTAGGTGCGATTGTCTATGATGGTTAATTGATAGTAGCTTCGTTTTAGAAGCATTAAAATTTACGAGCCATTTCTTACCCCAGTCCACTACGGATTGGAGGTCCTTTCCAAGCTCGGCTGCAAGGTTAGCTTTGTCGCCCACACCAGATTTTTGATAAAATGTCCACACATAACGTGGAGCATTGTAAAAACAGCCAAGTCTTACAACGGTGGACAAATATGTAGACTGTGCCAAGAAGAAAAATTAGAAATTATGACATACCCAAATAAAGACGAACTGTTAAATGAAAGTACAGAAATTATGACAAAATGCATCCACACTAAGAAATACCACTTAGTTTCATACAACAATGGATGAAACCGTCATAATTAGTTTGAACTTAAACAATGCGCGTTCATAAATTCTCTGTCACGTGAACATTCAAATAAAACACGGTTATAAGAGCGTTCTTAAAAAAAAAACGGTAAAAGGCAAAATCAGTTGTTAAAAATTGCCTGAAGACACCACTCATGAGTAGCAAATAACTTGTTTTAAAATGGAAAATATTCAAAGTAATTTAAAATGGAAAATATTCAATATAATTGTATAGAACACTTTTTAATACAAAGGTATACTGGTCTAACCCTTATTAGGTCCAAAAACTAAGTATGAAACAATCAATCAATCAATCAATCAATATATATATATATATATATATATATATATATATATATATATATATATGTATGCCTTGCTATGTTTGTCTTAATGAGAAGTTAGCAATCATTAGGTTTAAGGACAAGGTTTGTCTTTGAAACTAAAGAAATAAACTTACTGTTCACTGTAAACATGTTTACTTCACAATATTGACTGTAATATTAAGAATTTATGTAAAGAAAATTTCAAAATTTTTGTCTGCTGGTAACGATATACTTATCTTTAGTTTTGCAGACATTCCTATCCTTTTGATAGTTTAGACTAGTTAAAATAATTCCCCGTATCCACGTTCAATATTTTGTCTTAATATTTTCCTTTCAGATTTACTTCTGTGGACAGTTTCTAAAATAGAAAAATTGTTTAATTTAAAATGTAATTGAGTTTTTTAATGTAAAATATGCATAACGTTCTACTTCTACCCCCTTCCAACCACGTCTTGCTCTGTTAATTTCTCTCTGGTTCCGTGTCGATAAAGTAAAGATTGAGTGATGTTATTCAAATCAAGTCAGAAGTTTTGTCTTTGAAAAATTACGAAAATTCAAAGAAAATTTCAAAATTGTTGTCTACTGGTAATGAAACGAAGGAACTGGCGAAGGAACATTATCTTTGCATAACTAGTCAATTTAACTTATACTACGTACATACTTAATATTTATTATTCTACCCGTTTTTGTTTTTTATTTGTTTTTTATTTATTTTTGCGGGATGCTAGCGACCCAGTAGGATAAAATTAAACCTACAAAGGACGGAAGAATTCTTAAGGAGCCAACGGCCAGCTAACTAAAGGTGGTGTCTCGATAAATCACCGTGGGGAAGACAGCAGGATACTACTCCGCTATCTATCCCCCGCACAAGCATGGTTTTTTACAATATATATATATGAAACCCAACAGTGTAAAGGGGGTTAATTCCAAAAGAAGTAACTCCTCGCTCGGTAAGGATCGGCATGGGCAACATGTGTCACATAACCATCATTCGGCGACTGTTAGCACCAACGGCGTAAAAAGGACATTTTATTCCAAAATTTGTCTCTCGCCCGACATGAACAACATGTGTCTCCGGACCGTTACCCTGCGACTGTGCACAACAAAGGAAGAATTACCTTTGGAACATTGAATGTCAGGACGCTCAACGACTCTAGACAACTAGAGAATGTCAAGCAGGAGATGGACAGACTGAAGATCAATATTCTGGGCATATGCGAAACCAGATGGCTTAACAATAGAGACGTCAGCAGCGATGACCACGGGATAATTTACGCAGGAGGTAAAAACAACGAAAAATACTAGACAAAGAAATGAAGAAATGCGTTCTGGGATACTGCCAGCTTTCGGATAGGATCCTTTTGGTTTACTGAGAGGAAGACCCTTCAATATATCTATTATAGTAGTTTATGCACCAACAACACGAAGAACTGTGTAAGAAATAGAATCATTCTACTCTACACTGGACAATGCCAAGTGTCAGTGCAAGAGTCAAGAAATTAGAATCATAATGGGTGACTTGAATGCCAAGGTAGGTAAAGATAGGGAAGGAGAGACGACCGGCAACATTGGATTAGGAGCCTGCAACGAACGAGGAGAAAAATGGGCCCAATGGTGCACAGCAAATGACCAGGAACTAACACCTGATTTCAAGAACAACCACGACGTCTATGGACATGGAAAAGCCTGGAAGGCGACACGAAAAAACAAATAGACTACATAACCATAAACAGGAAATTCAGAAGTGCAGTGGTTCAATGTAAAATATTCAGGTGCTGACTGTAAAAGCGACCACGTCCCAGTCGACTGCAAACTAAGGATGAAACTCAGGAGAATGAATAAGCCTAGTGCAGCATCAAGACTGAAATACAACACACCCGTGAATGACCTCAACCTGCAGAAAGAATACGCTAACAGCGTGAGAAAATACGAAGAACAAATTGGAAAAGGAAACTCAAAATGGGACTCACTAAAAGAAGCAATAGTGAGCAAACAACATTGTCCCAAAAGAAATTAGACGTAGAAGAAAAAACGATCGGATTACTGAAGAGATTCTCGACATCATGCAAAGGAGACAGAAAATGATGCCAAAACATGGATTGGAATACAGGAAACTACACAAGGAAAGAAGGAGCAAATGCAGACAGGTTAAGAAGTATGGCTCAGCAACAAATGTTTAGAAGTAGAGAGACTGAACAGGACTAATAAATCAGACATGCATAAAGAAATAAGAGAACTGTCAAGACAAAAAAAACTGCTACTCCGCAGGATATATAAATTCCAAGGATGAAACAATCATATTGGAAAAAGAGAAAATAGTCCAGTGATGGGAAGAATATATAAAAATCTTTTTCACAACAAGAAAGAGCAACCGATAATACACAAAGATGAGGACGGACCGGAAATATTAAAGTCCGAAATGGAAGCTTCAATGGCCAAACGGAATAGAAACAAAGCACCTAGATCAGACGGCATTGTAATAAAGATGCTGATAACCCTGGAAGAATTCGGCATACAGAAAATTACAGAAATGATAAATTAAATTTTAAATAGTGGCGAAATACCAGAAGACCTAATCAAGTTGATTTTCATTGCACTGCCTAAAATTCCAGGTGCAAACGTGTGTGAACTTCACCGAACAATCAGTTTGTTGAACCACATTACAAACCTGAAGCAGAATCAGGCCAAAGATAGGACAAGAACTGTGCGGATTCGTCAACGACACTGGAACAAGGAACGCCACATTCATGATTAGGATGCACTCTGAAAGGGCAATACAAATGAAGAAGGACTTGTACCTTTGTTTTATCGATCAGGCGAAGGCAAAAATACGCCACAAAAACTGATGTAGATGCTCAGCAGCCTCGATTTATTTGGAAAAGACATAACAGTAATTAAAATTCTCTAGTGGCAGCAAACCGCCCGCATATGGACAGGTAACGGATTCAGCAGATATATAAAGATAGAAAGGGGCATCAGACGAAGATGTGTCTGTTTACCGGATCTATTCAACTTGTATAACGAGACTATTCTGGGAACCGTAGATGTTAATCGTAGGATTCGTCATCGGAGGCCACAAGTTAAACAACATAAGGTACGTAAATGATACAGTGCTGATAGGAAACTACAAGACCTCTTACAGAATGTAGCTGAAAAGAGTGACAAGAAAGGACTACAAATATACTTCAAGACCGAATGCATAGTTATCAATAAAAAGAGCACCCTAAAATGCCAAATACAGGTGGGGGATACTAAAATAAAGCAGGCGCAGAAGTTTAACTATCTGGAAAGTGTTCTAACAAAAGACGGAAAGTGCGACACATATATCCGAAGGCGAATTGGAATGGCAAAGGACGCGTTCCAGAAGCTGAGTAAAGTATTAAGAGACAGGAAAATTTCGCTAGAAACAAAGTAAAGATTACTGGATTTCTATGTGATGTCAGTTCTTCAATATGGCAGTGAACGTTGGACAGTATCATCCAAGATAAAGGAAAAACTTGAAGCAACTGAAATGTGGTTCTACAGAAGAATGCTGCGGATATCATGAATCGAGTATGATGAGTTGTTGGGAAAGATGGAAACGAAAAGGAAATTAGTACTGAGCATCAGGAAAAGAGAGCTAAAGTTCCTGGAACATGCAATGGGGAGGAAGGCTTAGAGAACCTGATACTAACAGGCCAGATAGAGGGAAAAGAGACAGAGGAAAGCAGCAGATAACATATTTGAAAGGCATGAGCAGGTAGATGACACAACGGGGTTTGCGTAGTGTAACAGAAGAAAGCGTGCTAATATAAGAGCCACCAGGAGTAGGGAGACGTGCAAATTCATGATCACCTACGTTCTGAAAAGACAAGGCACATAAAAGATTTTATTCAATCCATCCCTATATATATATATATATATATATATATATATATATATATATATATATGTAGTTTCAAATAGTTTATCTATTTAATAGTGCAGATTCATGTCGATTTTGAGAACATGGTTAAGATGTTTTAACTCGTCACGACTGTACCCACAAAAGTTCGAAATCGGCATGGATCTACTCTATTAAAGAGATAAACTCATTGTATCTATTAACACTCTATCTACACCCTGATATTCAGCACTTTACGATAAAGAACTTGCTTGTCAAAATACATTTCAATGGTAAAACCGTTGGCGCTAAATGCTATCACAGTTAAGCATTATATATATATAGCTATCCACATACAGGCCTATTTCGTTGTATCATAGCTCATTTGTGTGGCAAGACATCCACTTGATTCCAGCCGAGTTCAAAACTCAACCGATTTGGTGTTAGTCGGAGTGTCTACCCCTAAGCTATCGGCGCATGACTGAGAAAAGAGGAAATTTTAGCGTGTTTTATATTCTCTGCATATGTATTATATGTATTATATATATGTTAATATATATTTGACCAACAATCCTTCTTTTAAACATATTTAATTAAGTATGGCTGACAATCAAGTTTTAATATTTTTTAGTTTTCTAGCAATCTAACGTTCTCTGTTTTGTAGGAGTAAGTCAAAATTGACATTTTCCACAATTTTCATTGTCCCAAGCGCTTTCTGCCACATCCTTAGCCATTTTTGGTCATTTTTTAGCGGAGGGGTAGGTGATTGAAATATTGATTAGCTTTACATTCAGCGCACAAAGAATAGAAACGATGAAGGTAAGTAATCTTAATTTAATTTTCCGAAACTTTTATTCGAAGATTTAAAAATATTTAAAAACATGGAATTGATTCGTGAATAATGGATAAAAGTAAAATTTAAGAAAAAAATCTTGAACTTCAGACTGAATTGCTATTTCCAGAATTCATTCTGTAATTCTTTACTGAGAAACTTTTCTTTTGATATTTCACGATATACATAAAAAATAATTCTAAGTTATACAAATATATAAACATTAAAAATATACATTGATAAAAATAATTTATAATTTCATATATATAAATTGAATTATATAAAAAGTCAGTGTCGGTCTGTATCTTTTTCTATGAGCCGTGTCCCTTTAGGACTTAAGCGATCAAGGATTTCACATCTCTTTATTCCTTGTAGTTCTTAACGTCCTTTCTCTTGTAACTTCTTCTAAACCTTGTTCTTCCATTCATTTACTCAAGTCCATCAAGTATATCACGCGTTCTTTTCCCTTGTCTTTTCTTCCCTCTATCCTCTCGTGACTATCAAATTTTCCAAGCCCTCCTTCCTCATTACATGTTCCAAAAAATCTCAGCTGTCACATCCTGATGTCAAGAATACATTTCCTTTTTGTTTGCCTTCTCTCCAAAACCTTATTGCTCACATGTTCGGTCCATGTATTCTCAGCATCCTTCTGTATTTCGGTTACTTCAAGTATTTTCTTCATCTTTGTTGAAATTGTCCAGTATTCGCTGCAGTATTGAAGGATAGGCATCACATAACAATCCAGTACTCTTTTCTTTGTTTCCAGCCAAATTTTTCTATCTCTCTACTCAGCTTCTGGAATTTATCCTTGGTTATACCAATACACCTTTGTGCTCAGTACCGCACTTTCGTTTCTCTGTTAGAATCCTTACCAGGTACTTAAATTTCTGTACCTACCTGATTTTAGCTTTTCCCGGCTATAGTTGGTATTTTAGATTCCTTTTCTTTTTAATGATAACCATGCGTTCAGTTTATCTGTAGTTCTTTCTTTCCACTTTCTTTAACTCCTTTTTTAGGTGGTCTTGCAGTTTTGCATCTGCTATTAGCACAGTACTATCTGCGTATTGTGCAGATTGCAGCCGCCAATGACGAATTCTGGCAAGACTTCTAGAGCTCTCAGTGTTGTCTCACTGTATAGGTTAAATAGATCTGGTGAGAAGACACATGCCTATCTTACACTCTATTTTATCTTTGTATATCTACTGAAGCCATTTCCTGTCCGTATGCAGGTGATTTGCTGCCAGTACAGATTCTTGATTATTTTAGTGTCTTTCCGGAATATGCCAAAATATTCTGATATGTACGAGGTGCTTCTGAAAAATTTCTTATTTAGCCAGACTTTGTGAAGGCAGTTATTTTGGGCCGAGAACTTTTCTGTATAGCCACATCTATTTTAATACGAGCACACATGTATGCTTATCGATTTAACTAAATTCATTATATTTATCAGTGGAAATCTTATTTATAAACCTATAAATTCTCGTCGCTGTTTACATATGTCTATGTACTTGCATTAATATTCATTTCATCAAACAACACATGTAAAAACTGAATTAATGTGTTAATTGCATATGTTTAATACTGCGATATAAATTTGTAGAATAATTTCAATACACTCTCTTCACCCCTATTTATATATTGAGTCACTTAAGTGTCATATGTAATACATGATTTGGTGATCATGTCTCGAAAGCGACATGACTGACTAAACAGAAGAATTTCCGGCATTGCCATTTCTTTCTACGGTAGAGTAGTTGTTAACCAAGGGTATAGAACCCAATCTGTTTTGCTATTCAACCCAGAACTAGAGGGAGAAGAAATAGATTAATACCTTTCCCAATGGTATTTACGCGTAAGTGAATACAATGAATTCAACTGGAATTCGAACTCGGCTCTCCGATTTCTCAGTCCAAGCGTACATCTATTGCACTGCAACTCCCCAACTGCGAGAAAAGTATGTCAGATATAATTGCTAACAGTTTATATCTTTACTGGTTGGGAATTAACATGTAATTTATTGAAATTCAAAGTGATATTGCTATAATGATTATTTCGCATGCACGAGGGATTTTACAACTTGACAAACTCTTTATCGTAATATATTTTTCCAATTTCTAAACTCTCACTTGAATTTAAATGAACTGAAACGTGATTATCTGTTCTCTTCATTCTAATAATCGTACGTAGAAGTATTATAAATTAGTACATCGAGCCATTTTTAACAAGAACTGAAGGTAAAAGGCAATAAATACAATAAATTCAGCTATTTAGATATATTATAAAATATATTGAAATTTTAGCTTAGATAAAAAAGTCTTCCAGTAACGTTCTCAGTTTTAGCGGATATGGTTTTGTATTTTCTTGATATTTTCGAGCAAAATCTAAGGACATTCTTATCTTAAAGTTAGATAATTCGCTTTGATTAATTAGTCACTAAGCCAAAATTAGTAAGCTTCAACCAAAACATTCTTTCTGTAAGATGGTATTAGGAACGTTTTTCTTTTTAAAAGAATCCTTCTTTTTATTGTACTGCGGCAGACATCATATGAAAGTTCGACTTTCCTTTTATGGATTTTAACTCTGCAAAGGAAATACACTCAAAAATGTATTTTAAGAAAATTGGAAGGATGACTCAGATAGAAATGAAAAGGTTTGCGCAGTGTATTTCCATGTAAATTTTCAAATTTGACAAAGTGAAAACCTCTCTTAAACAATGGCAACTTAATTGAGAATAATCAACTTTGACAAAAGAGATGGCCAGTGTACGTTAAAAATCCAGTTCAATTGTTGAAAGTCCATTACTTTGACTTAGTTAGGTTAGTTATATGGATTTTTACACATTAAACTTAATAAAAATTAAATAATTAACATTTAAATGGTTTATATTTTGAAATAAAATTGTGACTTGTGACAAAAAGTAGATCAAATTGTGTTCCACGTTGATTTAACCACTTTTCCATCATTATCATTAAGTTTTAAGTTGAAACATTTTATATTTTCATTTGTTTGACAAAGGAAATAATGAAATGATGAAGTGGAGTTGGAGTTGTGGCAATAAAAAAGAAATCCTACTAAGAGTGCGAAAAATATATCTGTTTATTGTAGGATTAAAACCAGAGAACGAAGCGGTACATTCAAAGAAATAATTCTCTCAAGTTTACTAATGTGAGATGTAGAAAACTTTTCCTGAATTAATTAATTGAAGTACGTAATATTCTCTATGGATAAGGCAAGATCTCTTATTTCTTGGGTGATCAGGTAAAAATTGTTATTACTTGGCCATATTTCCCAGATTTTTTTTTTTAATCATATCACCCCAAGCAAGGCGAAAACGCCACTGATGCGTAGGGGGCTACGTAAGAGTGAAAAGATTGGAAAAGAGAAAAACCGGAAACCACATCCTAAACAGGAAACAAGGGATGAGCCTCTTCGCCTGTTCAATAGACGTGGGTGGAGTGTGAACCGGGCGATTAGTCTCTCTACTTTAATTGAAAAAAAAAATAAAATAAAATAAAAAAGAGTGAAAAGATTGGAAAAGAGAAAAACCGGAAACCACATCCTAAACAGGAAGCAAGGGATGAGCCTCTTCACCTGTTCAATAGACGTGGGTGGAATGTGAACCGGGCGATAGTTTTGTCTATCTACTCCAACTGAAAAAAAATAAGATAAAAAAAAGTGAAAAGATTGGAAAAGAGAAAAACCGGAAACCACATCCTAAACAGGAAACAATGGATGAGCCTCTTCACCTGTTCAATACTTGATACTTGATTTTTAGATTATCATTTATTCCTGTCTTAACAAAATTCGCGTATTGAAAAGAAAATCCACTAAAAGACAATATTAATCCGTTATTTAATGGAAAGAAACATTTTTGAGAAGATGAAATTATGAAATACGTATAAAGAATGATGGAAACGGAAGAACAAAATATTATGCAATAAAATTCCTGATGAAAAGGTTGCGCATCCGAAATATAACTTCATGAAAATCATAAAGATCTGTCCTTGATTCGTAGTAGTCACAGAGCCATTATAACAGCCACCCATAGAATCAAATTGGACCCAACTTTCCTTTCACGTTAAACAAGATCCAATTTCCTGTACGGCTTTTTACGCGATGAAGATAAATTAAACACAAGGCTAAATTTTTGATAAACTGGGGGATTCATTTTCCATCCACGGTCAGTTGCAAGAGCACAAGCACAACAAAACACTAAGGTCAGAGTATTAATTCTAAACAGAGATGACATGGGAAGCAGAAAGAATGGTGTTATATGTAACATCAGGTCTTGTGTCTTAAATTTCACTAGAAATACCGTGTATAACGAAGTTCTGTGATACCAATACTTGCATTAAGGGAACTGTTAAACTTTCTTAGCTCTGCGGTTGCAGGGTCTTCCACAAGCCTGGTTGCAGTATAAGAGTTTATCTCTATCTCCCTAGGAGTGCACTGTCACGACCTTCATTCAGAGCTGGTTCTACGAACACGTTGTTTTTCACTTCATTAATAAGTTTCACTTTACTAATAAGTTTCACTTTACCAATAAGTTTCAATTTCCGTTTTTTTACAACTTAAAAGAAAATGCCTTTTCATTGTGTTGTTCCTAACTGCCCAGGAAATTATCCTAAAGGGCCAAAAGTTAGCGTCTTCAGATTTCACAAAAATCAAGAAATGTGCAACAACTGGCTTCGAGCCATCAAACGGATAGATTTTTCAGTTACCAAGTATAACAGAGTAAGTCAACAATTTCTTATTTAGTAACGTTTTATGTTTTAAAATCAATTTCAGAATTTTATGTGAAGAAAACTTTTATTTAATTCCAGATTTTTTAAAATTTTAACAATTTGTTTGAACTGAATTTTCTATTTGTTGATGATTTTCGTGTTTAAAAATTGTTTTTAATGAATTTAATCAGCAATAATATTTGTGAATCTAGTAAAAACTAATTAAAACATTTATTTTCTTTAAAAGAATTTTCGACTTATAAAACTAAAATAAAACTAAATAAAATAAACTAAAATTTCTAAAAAATTTTTTTTCTTTTTCTATTAAAATTTTTATGAGATTCGAATAATTATTTCATTTTGTAGAGAGTCATTTTTTGCGCGTAAAAAAACGAAATGAATGGATATCTATAAAAGTAAAGTTTGAATTTTTTGACGAATGCTCATTGGCCTTGTGTCAGGTAAAATTGAAGAATATTATTCTCTCACGTGAGACTTTCGCTAATAAAAAAATATTTTATGTCGGTAAAGGTTTTTTTATGGATCCTCAGTAAATGGCCTTATGTCAGTTAGAACAGCATTCTCTCATTTAAAACCTTTGCACGTACAAAAAAATGAATTGATGTCCATAGAGAAAAGTTTTAAATTTTTTTGTTTTACATTTTATCTGTTCATTTGCCTAGCAGAGTATTATGGATCAATTACTATGTCATCTAACTTTTTTTTATGTGTGCGAACTGCATTTTAATGCTAAGGACATTTCATGGGAAACTTACCATTTTGATGAAAAAATTGAGAAAAGGCTAACAACCAAGCTTAAGAATCCACGCATACGGGAAGGGGCTATCCCAGCTAACTTCCCAAATTGTCCCTCCTACATGACCTCAACAAGCTCTATGAGAGAATCTCCAGATTCTAGGAAAATGCGTTTGGAAAACTTCTCATTGGAAAGTGCTTTGGCACAAAGTATCGCCGATGAGGCAGAATACCAAAAAGAAAAGGGGTTTAAAAACCTCGACAAACTTAAAAGAAAATTAAACTTTCTGGAACAACAATACTAGAGTATTTATTATTAGAACGCAGCTAACAATTTCTATATGTCACATCATCAAATCCCCATATCTAAAAATAAGTCTCTTCCTCGAGGTTGAAATTTACTGCACAATACATGTTTTCTGTGGTGATGTACAAATACAATTTATAGGGTAATATAAAATTCCTACACATGTAAGTGAAGATTTATTTAATAATATGAGAAAAATTGATATTGAGGAACACAAAGCCAACTGTCCAAATGTGAGTGTTTTATTGAATTTAGTAATTTCCTTGTTGTCATTCACTGAAGACCAGTTTTTTTTAAATTTTGCTACCCTAAAATTTATATGTGAACAGTTATATCTAATGACAAAAGATAAGTTAGTTTATTCAGCAGAAATGTTAATTTTTTGTTCCTTATTTTACAACTGCTCTCCAAAAGGTTACAGACTATTAAGAGATAGTAATAAACTCATTTTGCCCAGTTATTCTACCATCAGAAAATTAACTCTAACAAATTATATGAATCCTGTAGTTGAACAAGATGACAATAATTTTTTGATGTACATAAAGAATAAATTTAAATTATTATCGCAGGAAGTTAAGAGAGTATCTTTACTTGTCGATGAGATTCATATAAACCCATACTTTGATTTTAAAGGTGGGAATGTAGTTGGCTTAGCCTGCAATAGTTATGAGGCTGCAACAAGTGCCTTTGCTTTTATGCTGAGCAGTGTCTGTTCAAAATACAAGGATGTTGTGCATATTATGCCTACTAAGTGTCTTAAAGCACAAAATCTATTTGACATATTAAAATAGGTAATAATTGGATTAGAGGTTATTGTGTTCAAAGCAATACCAAACTTTGCAGAAGTTGTGGAATATATAAAAATATTTCATACTTGGTGGGCAATATTAAATGTCAAAAAACCATTTAAAGATCGCCGGCTTAACAATAAATATGCAAACCCACTTATTAATAAAGAAAATTATTCAAATTTTATTTTTCTTGATACTTTTTATAACTGGTTGGAGAGTTGGAATAATATTCCAGAGATTAGTGGAAGGCTAACAAGGGAAACATTTACAGCTTTGCATCATACCACACATGCGATTCTACAACTGGCTATTTAATGCATCGAAGAATTAAAAATGAAATATATATTACCAGGCAAATTCCAGACGGATCACTTGGAGTTAAGATTTGGCCAGTATTGACAATTTGCAGGTGGTCACTAATATCGATACGACAATTATTCGAGTGTGAGAAAATAATCAGAATGGTGTCAGTTTTCAAATTAAATCTGCCACTTAATAACAAAAGTATTGATCTGAGTGATTTACAAGAAACTAACTGGAATGATATAACAGATGTGCAACAGATATTCATAAATTTAATATAGATGTAATGTTATATATCGCCGTACGACGACAAAACAACAAACACGCATATATAAAAATATAAGGTTATATTTTTATTAATGACGACGAACCGTGTGGAATAGAGAACGGAAGGGTGAGAGGCACATAGAATGGGTTGACGGGAGTGTATTCTTGCCGTGGTGTTTCTCTGCTTCCACTGGCCGTTCTCTGCTGGCGAATCCGTGTGTCGAGGTCTTTATATAGTCTTCTAGAACCGGGACTTTCCTTCCGGTTTTGCCTCGCCCACGCAACGCCCACGTAATTCTAAGAGACACCTGATCTGTTTGCCTCTGTAGCCATTTCCGCCGCTGTCGGAAATAAGGTCAAATGACATCCGCTCCGGCCTCGACAGGATGTATTTCACAAACACCTGTCTTGTCGCTTCGCCGCCCCCTTCACCGACGGGAAACACCATCGCTTGCATCACTTCCTCGGGTGGGGCCAGATTGTTATATTACAGTAATAGATGATGATATTATTAAATGTAGGGAAGTATTTCCTGTAATAGTATATTTAGCAGGTTATTGTTGTCATGCAGTTTTCAAAAAAGTAAAATGCAATAGCTGCAAAGACGTAATAACTGGAGTAATGACAGACAATGCAGAGCAAATCCCTGAAAGTAACTGTAACCTTCAAGGTATTAACAGTGGCTCTCTGCTACACCTCAATGATACAACAGCAAATTTGGTTCTCTAGAATTATGTAGTTTTGGATAACCTAACAAAAGACACTTCTTTTCTTTATTCAATAAATCAGCGACAATTAGCTGTGTACATAACTTTGAATATTTTGTCAAACTATGATATTTTATTTCATGTAGATTCTTGTGATGATGGTCACAGTATAGAAAAATAGAAAAAATATTGGTGTGGATTTCTACAAATGCTTTATTAAATAATTTTTGCAAAAAGAAAAATGACAATATAATGAGAAAAATTTTAAATATAAAAAAAGAAAATTAGAAACATTTTATAAATAAACAAATAAATAAAACATTTTATATATTTATTGTTTCGTTATTCTTTTATTGTCATTAATTCAATTTTGAAAAATTTAATCACTTAAACTTAGTATCTACTCTTAAATTAATTGTCTCCCTTTAGCTTGACTACGCTTGATGACGTCATATTTGAGTTGCGGGACCTTCTATAACAAAGGTCGTGGCACTGTTGGTGTAGAAACTATAATTTTTTCTCTGAATATTTAGGAACTTAAGGATTTCCTAATTTTGCTTATTTTTTCATGTGATATTTGCATATGTATATAAGTATATATTATAACACAACATCAAAATATTTTTATTTTAAGCAACTTGATCGCATTTCAGGTTTTTGCCATTTATCATTGGTTACAATTTCAATGGGTTTCTTTGACACTCACTGATGTGTTTTTATATCTTTACTAAAACATCAACTTTTCAACTAAATGTATATGCATTGTACAAACAAAGTTATTTTTATTGCACACAACAAACATCACCAAATTACACGTAATTGAAAAAAGTAATTCTAATATTACCTTTCAGGTCGGGAGAGTGTATCTAACTCTATATTCCATCTTTTAAAAAATTATTCTAGATTATTTTAAAAAAAGCTGTATGTCATACCACATTGCAGTATTTTAAAGAGAGACTACGTCATTTTTTATAACTGGGAATGGCTATGGGTTGAAAAGATCAGATTGCAACATCAAAAACTATTAGTAAATCCGTATAATTTACATGGGTCCTGCTAGTATATAAAACAATATATTTTATAAATTTTCCGCTGGGTATATACAAGTAAAAGTACCTATTTCTGTCATGCTCACCATTCTCTGCTGCAGCTGAACTTCGCGATGTGGTGTAATAGTAACTTTGCCTTGACAGAACAATTACAATTAAATAGCGTGTTCGATTTTCTCTGGTTGCCTGATAATATCAGCCTTATGTCACAACTAAGCTACGATACCATTCTCTGCTGCAGTTACAACCTTCATGACAATATTTACCAATTTAGTAATTCAAGGTTCAGTGGATTAATTTGACCAACGTTTTCACTTCTTGGTTGATCGTCTAATAGTTTAGGGATATTAAGGGCTCTACTAGAATTTCCATTTTCTCTGAAAATGCACTAAATTTGGTGCAATGATGTTCCTGGGTTTATTCTAAAGTTGCATGACAATAACAGGATGTTTGAATAAAAGCATCATGGCCATAGCAGGTGAGATGTGCAACCTAAGTGAGACCATTATGTAGTTCGGCATCGTCTTCTATGAGATTGGGTTAGGTGCATGCCTCCTTAAGTAGTTTTTGGTTCACATCCTCGGAGTTCATTCCGTGTCCTTCCTATTAAATACGTGGTAGTCGGATATTTCGCAGTACGGAAATTGTCTATCTTTTGAATAGAGTTGATTTAACTTAAACCATTTAGTTAAGTGCTTATCACGACATTGTGCTTGACTTGCAACTTCTATGTTCTGGCCATGATAATACTAATGCTGTTCTCTAGATAAGTGCACAGCTAAATGACAAACTGTACGGGATTGTACATTTTGTATCTGAGATACGCCGTATGGCTTTTGAAGTTGAAATATCCGCTTGATAAAATTGCTTGATTTAATAATGTTCTACTCCTTCAGTTGCACTTATCTCCCTATTATTGATTTCCATTATTTTGTAGTCATGTCCTTTGTACACATATTTCGATATGTACTTAATGTTTTTTACCGAAAAGCATATTTCGAAGTTAATATGAGCTCAATATTTTTTCAGACGGTCCCTATTGAATGACGCTACATATCGATTATCTAGGTGATAATTTCCTACTTTTTCAGTTTTTCCATTATGGAGTCTCTTATAGGCACGATAAACATCAATATTATCAGCGGTTTATTTCCTGCATGCCTTCTGCAAATTTTTCTAGCATCAGTGGTAGAGGTAGGAGTGTGTTTCACAGGAACCATGTATCATTGTTTTTCTTACGAGTTCGCGAGGAACTCTTTTGTCTCCATGGAATGTTCAGAAGAAACAATTGCATCAATTCGTTGCCTTGTCCGGATTTCATGTTTGTCATTCAGTATTATTAACACATGGCAGTGAGGAAAGAACCTCGTTTGAAATTCGATGACATATATGTGAGTTACAGGTGTATCTGCTATACGTCTATCCTTAATGTCAACTCGAAGCTCATTAATAGAGCTTTATAAAAGCACTCGGCTAAATTGGTTCTATTTTGAGCTGTTCCTGAGGTTGTCAGTTACTTTTTGATACTTTGGATTACATGTAAAGGTTAAGAATAAATCAGGTTTACTGTATTTGCAAACAATTGTCATTGCATCTTGGTAAGACATATTTCTATGGATTCCTGAAAACGAAGATGGTAGAATCACCAGAACGCCAGGATCACGCCATAAAATTCGTGTTCTAGTAGGTTTATTTTTAGCCGTGTACTTTTAGTTCAAAGTGTATTCTTCCGTGTCAGATGAGAAATAAGCAGTTTATTCTGGAATTCTGGAGAAGTTATTGTTAGACAAGTTAGTTTCATTTATAAAGTTTCCTTCAAGTCAGTCAAATTTTGGATTGGAATTAGATTTAGAATCTGTTCAGTAAAGAAATGTCGCGATGATTGTTTCTTTAAAGGTTTTGACGTAATTTTTTAGTGCGTAAAAAAAGTATTATTTTTCTTAAAGTTTTTTGTTGATGAGTGGAATTACAAAATGGGAGAAATATGACTCGTTTCATATTTCTAAAGGACTTCTTCAGTTTTACTGGTGGAATTTATATGTGCGTTGTGGTGCAGTGGATATCGGCTAGGAACGAGAAATCGGGGAGACAAGTTCAAATTCCAGTTGAATTCATTGCATTCACTTACGCGCAAATACGCTTGGGAAAGGTATTAATCAGTCTATTCCTTCCAGTTATGGGTTAAATAGCAGGACAGATTGAGTTTTATAGCCTTGGGTGGCAACCGTCTACCACAGAAAGCAATGGCAACCTACTGCGGGATAATCTTCTGCCCAGTTAGTCATGTCTCTTTCGAGACATGATCGCCCAAGCTTGTTTCTCGTATGGCACTTAACTGACTGAGTGGAAGGGAACGAAATCTAATAAATGTTGGTTATACAAGATACCAGTAAAACAGAGCAGAAAAGATTTAGTATCACCGTTTTTTATTTCCGGAATAATTAACCTTAAGTAAATTTCTTGAATATTCATGACCTTAAATAAAGCTACTGCCTGCTGGTTATTACGCTACAACTTTGTCTTGAACATTCAGGCAAACAATTTCGAACATCTACGATGATTGTTCAGTTTGTGCATAAATCACAATAACTAAATAAATTTCCTTTTGAATATACAGCTTTTTACAAGAAACCCTGTTGTTATGCACCAAGATACATACTGAAAATATACGGACGCTTATCTTTAAATTTAAATTTTATATTTCTGGCCTCAAATGCACAATCTACCCGGAGTAATTTAGTTTCCTTCTTGTTTTGTTCTTAACGCTGCTGTTTTTAAATAAATTTTAAAATGGTTTTTGTGAATGAATAATGAATTGGAATGTTGTGTGCTTGTTCTTTAGATGTACACTCCATAAGGAAATATACACGCCGTTTTTGTCTTAAAAATGCAAAAAGTAATGTAATATCAGAAAGAATCTATTTGCAAATGAACAGAGATCTTAAAATCACTGGCACTGTAATAATACAAATTAACATTTAAGACTAAACAATTTGAAATTTTTTGATAAAAAACAAACTAAATTATTACAAATGAGACCAGATTAATATTTTCATGACAAAGCTGTCAAAAGACGTTACCTGTTCATTTTACTTGGGCTATTTCTTAAGATCTATTAAAGTTAGAATTTAGTATGACCATTTATCTGATGAATCTGTTATAAATGATACTAGGATCTTTAATATGAATAACTGTTAGCGAATATCAGCAATTCCATCAACGATATATGCATCGAACATGTTACAACTTATTGTGGCTGTTTAAGAAGTGAAGACAACGAGAGGAAAGTGAAAATGATAAAAAGGACACTCAAATAAAATCGGAAACAGAAAGATTATAAGATAAAGAAATTGACTGAGTAAAAAGAAGAACTGTTCATAGACAGGTGCAGATTGATAATCAAATAAATAGACCAATTCCCACCTCGCCATACTTAATGAACGTGTAGGTAAGCATAACGGTTATCAACACGGAATTCAATTCTAAATTTATATACACTTCATCACTATGAGATGAATCTCTTTTCCTAATAGATATATAAACTAAGAGGATTCTATAGCATTGGTTGGTAGGCAGTCTAGAAGGTCAACTCCGAATTCAAAATCGTGAAGTACCAAAGTGAAATTGTTTAGTTTCTACTAATGTGGGGGAAAGTTTTTGATGTTTTAAAGCCGTATCTTACTTTGAGTGTGACATTTTGTGTCAAGTTCTTAGTTTAAGAAGACTTTTTTCTGAAGCTATCTAATTTTTTAAATTAATTTTAGGTGGTATTAATATTTAATTTGTAAATAAAGCCATTTCATTTAGATATTTTGTTTTGTATTTAGGTTTAAAGCCGGTATTTGTCTAATTTACGCCATATATATATATATATATATATATATATATATATATATATATATATATATAGGGTTTTGTATTTGAGCAGCAGTTTACCATCTATATGAGATTCGTTAAAACGAATGACGAAACATTGCCATCTTAGGTAATGTTTGGCACAATTATTTATTCTATGTTACATCCTAAACACTTGTATTCCGTTTAGATGTCTACTTCTGCATCTCATATATATATATATCTATATATATATTTGTGTGTGTGTGTATGTGTGTGTATGTGTGAGTATGTGTGTGTGTGTGTGTTGTTTATCATGAGTACTGTTCCAAAAGTAATAAGGAATGCCCGAAAAGCAAATGTGGTGCAAACATTTTCAACTCTAACATGTTCGAATGATCGAAATAAACATACATATATTACCCGTATTACTCTAATACTACTCTCCTCGTAGTAACCATTGTGATTGATGCCTTTGTACCACTTTTAAACGTTCCTCGCAGAATGTGGTAACAATTGTGTCTTCCGTGAAGAATCTTTGTTGTAGCAGGATGTCACTTTAATGCAAACATCCTGGTCTTTTATGAAGAACAATTTCTTTAAATATATCTGTCCAGAGTTTTGCAGTATCTGAATGCATTAACTGCCGCGCCATGCAGTATGAAGTCTACGAGTAGAACTCGTTTTGCATTCCAGAACACAATTACTAACAATTCCTTCATTGACTATTTAACTTTGCTCATTCGGGGGCATTTTGATAACGGTGAGTGCTTCCGAACTTCGGAATCAACGTATCTGCTTTCAGGTTATCCTATCTTTGTCTCTTTCTAAAGGCTTTTATGTCGATAACAGCCCCATGGGCAATGGTGGCTCTACTCATTTGACGCTACTTACTTCGAGAAAGCTATGTATATGCTCTCCATCAGGGCATTTGCAGCAATCCCGTTGCCGCATACGTAGAAATATTGCAGCGTAGTACTGGTAAGATATGTATGAAATGTTATTTGAAATGTAACGATCTCTTAAAGAATGACGAAGCGGCTCAAATCAGAAGAAATGTAGTTCTATAGAAGGATGCTGAGGATACCATGGACTGAGGTGTTGAAGAGAAAAAAACTAATTCTTAACATCATGAAGGGACAACTGAGGTTCCTAGAAGACGTTATGAGGAAGGAAGGTCTGGAGAATCTTATACTCACAGGATGGATAGAGGGAACGAGAGACAAGGAAAAGCAGTGCGAGACATTTATGATAGGTTTGAGCAAATAGATAGCGGAGCAGGGTTTGGGAGATATACCATAAGGAAAATATTAAGAGCAACAAGGGGCAAAGTCAAGTCATGATCGCTTACGTCTTGAATGGACACGGCACACAAAGAAGATTCTACTGGAAGATACTAAAAATTATATAGACAGAGCGAGTAAGGAAGTCTTGGAGAAAAAGGTAACGGAAAGCACACTTTTATTGAGAATCAGAAAAAGACAGCTGAAATGATAAAAGACGGTGTGAAGATCACAACACTTAAGAGGTATATTAAGGGTAAGTTCCCCTTCCTGAGAGCATGTGTGAATTAATTGCAGAAGCCTTAGCAAATAAGCTATATTTGCGATAAGAAGTTCTGAAGAGCCATGAACGTTTATTTTTGTGAAGGGACGCGGCACATAAAATTACATTGAATTAATGAAGAAATAGTACATTGATAAAAAATAGATTATTTAAGACACATAATTGTAGAAACCCTATAGAGTATCCATGAGAAAATTTTTTGGTCAAGGTGCTCCCAAATGTGCTCTCTTGTATTCATGTCAGGACTTTGGTATAGTCATGGCAGTGGCTTGATTCATTGCGATTCTTTCCAGGCCTTTGCTCGTATGACGTGACGCTGCATCTTCTTGAAAATGGTAGATATTCTTGTCAATCTGATAAGTTTAAAATAGTGAGAGTAGACCTTTCTCTAATTCTTGACTGTATTTGGAAACATTCATCCGCTTGTCAACAAGATTCAGCTCAGATTTTCATCCAAATCAGACAGCACCTCACAAAATTACTCCAATCCCTCCATGTTTCACGATTGTCTGCAGGTATTTAGCTTTCCAAGTCTCATTCTGATTCATTTAAAAGTAAACATGTATTGACTTAGAATAATGGCAGAATTTACTTTCATCTGACCAAATTACAGACTGCCAAGATTCTTCCTTTTTGCTCTCAAATCCTCTCGCCCAATTCATACTCCTGTTCTTGTTAACCTTTGAAATCAAGAGCTTCTTTCTTGCAACTCTTTGATAACCTAGCTCTTTCAGAGTCTTTCCTACCGCATATGACGCCATTTCGATGCTGTTAACGACATCTTTGACGCTCTGAGAACAGTTTCTAATGACTTCCCTCATCAGCGCCCTTTTCGTTCGCTCAGACACGATTCTTGATCTTCCTGAACGTTGTTCCACACGACTATGACCTCATTCATTAAATTTCTTGAAATATTATTTTACCGTTTGATGATTAACTTGTAAAGACATAGCAATTTCTTTCTTTGACTTACCACACTCATGCCATCCTATTATTTGCCCTCGTTGAAACTCTCTAATTTCCTTACTTTCGTGAACTTTCATAGCGAAATTTAAGTCGTTCATACATAAGAGTAGCTTGAAAATAAAACGGCATTGTTTAAAAACAGACATTATTACACAACAAAACAAAATTGCTGTAACCAAGGGTGACTAAAATTTTTCATAATCCACTGTATATGTATTTGCATATATATATATATATATATATATATATATATATATATATATATATATATATATATGTGTGTGTGTGTGTGTGTGTGTGTTTAGATACACATTTATATGTGTGTGCAAGAAATTAAAAACGTCAAAGTTAAACCATTTCGTAACATTTCGTAAAATAAAATTTTCTTTGGATACTAAAACGGACTAGATATGAATATTACGAAAAATATGAATATTACGAAAAATATGAATATTACGAAAAATCCGAAATTTCTTGTTTATAAATGCAAATTCCTTTGTAGTCGGGCAGTTACGACAAATCAGATCAAGCCTAGGAAGCAGATTTGAATCCTGATGAAGCATGCGTATATTCTTAACAAGATTTCTTAAACATCAAGGACGGCGGAAATAAATGAAAATATATTGTTTAATTATAAAACCGTAGTTTTTACTCAAATACGACTATCCATTAAAATGAATGTTTAAGCAAACAGATTAAAACATATGGGATTTAAAATACACACACATATATATATATATATATATATATGTGTGTGTGTGTGTGTGTGTGTGTGTGTGTGTGTGTGTAAATATATATATATACAAATATGTATATATGTCAGTGCATATGTGTATCTCTATATAGGCATATAGGTAATGATATATATATATATATGTATATATGTATACATATGTATATATATATATGTGTGTGTGTGTGTCTATATATATCTATCTATGTCTGTATATATATATATAATTATATAGTTATGAATTAATTGTACATTGCGACACAGAAATTTCTATGTTTCGAGATAGATTCTCATCATCAGGCAACTTTGCTGTTGGTTGTGCAGATGATTTACATTTTAATGGCAAAAACCTTTGGTTTGCTGTGTATGTATGTAGGAAGATAAGAATTTACGTGTGTGTTTCTTTTGGCCAATCAGAGTGGAGATTCATTCTGGGATTTGGCCCCAAAGAATACATACTAACCAACTTTTTTTTCGCTTTTTCTTTTTTCCTCCCTCATCCTACCCGTTTCCCTCGCTTCTTTTATCTTATCGCACAAGATGTTAACCTGCCTTTAACCTGATCTTATCATTTTCCCTTTTTTCTCTCTTCTCCCTTCAGTTTTATTGCGCTTGTTGTGATATTCTCATTCAGTACCAATTCTATATGTTTCACTTACTTATCATTTTTAGTTTGTTTATTTATTTGTTGTAAAGTTATTTTATAAAAATAAAGATATTTTATAAAAATTCTTTTTTGATCTTTTTATTTGTTGTAATTTTTTTAATAAAGAAAGATATATTCTAAAAAATAATTTTATGTTTCAATTTGTTTTTGTATAGTTCGTCAGTAATTATTTTTCTTAAGCACCTGTTGGTTATATGCATGTTATTTAATTTAGATTTTATCCATTTTCTAATGTGAGCAATTTGCAATGTCTACATATGACATTTATCTCATTGGGTTTATTTAATAGATTTTATTCTTAAGTGATTTAATAATAAATAGTTTTTCGTATAAACATAATGAACATGGGTCATTTAAGGACTTACATGTTTTAGCTTCTTTTAGAATTTTCTACTTTATTGTGGGTGTTCTGTTTTTGTTTCCTTTAGGTACCAATGATATTTCGATAAGGATATTTTATTTTTATATTTGTTATTATTAAATGAAGAGGTGTGCTGGTAAATTCGCTGCTTTAGAATATTTTGGTACTCCTTATATGAATTTTTATATTATTTGGTTTTTCCTTTGAAGATATTTCGCATTAATAGACTATTGATTCCGTTAAGCACCTGTTTTCTAACGGACAGTCTATAGGGTTTTACAATTACAATTTTTCTTGTCTAAATTGTTATTTTCTGTTATCATGTTGTTTTTCTTGATTTTGGTGAAGTTTTTTAAAATATAATTATTGTGATTTTTTATAATTTTTCTAGATTGTTCATACAGCTGTAACTTAATTTAATAGTGTTTTTATTAATGATCTTACTTAGTGGATTTTTTTCCGGAAAGGGTTTCCTAATTAACGCGAGGAATCTTTCCTCAATTTACTACTAGTCATCTGGTTGAAAGGGAGTGTGTACCAGATGATATTCTTATTCTTATTCAGCTGGAATTCGAACTCGGCTTCCCGGTTTCTCGTTCCGAGCCGATATCCACTGTACCACAACGCACATCACCGAGTATAAATATACCAGGCTCTCGAAACGTTGCCTTGGATATTTCTAAAGCGTTCGACAGAGTCTGGCATCCCGGCCTTCTACGGAAACTGCGAAGGTACGGCATAACTGGACCTTTGTTGGACCTAATGCAGTCGTTCCTCTCTAACCGCACATTGAAGGTGGTATTAGACGGACATGCCTCCCAGACTACCCTACAAACGCGGGTGTCTCTCAAGGCTCTATCCTAGGCCCTACGCTCTTTCTAATCTACATCAATGATCTCCCCGATGCCATAACATCCCAAGTAGGCATGTACGCCGATGCAACCACAGTTTACTCTCGTCTCGATCAAAAATCTGGTGTGGGCGACAAGGCAAACCTCGCTGCCGAGCTTGAAAAGACCTCCAATCTGTGGTGGATTGGGGTAAGAAATGGCTCGTAAAATTCAATTCTTCCAAAACGAAGCTGCTATCAATTAACCACCACAGACAACCGCACCTCCCTCCCATTAGCATGTAACAGGCTTGCCTCCCAGAGAGTAAAACACTTATGCCTACTTGACACTCTCAGCGGACCTCAAAGGAATGACTACGTCGAATCCATTGCTAAATCCTCTGCTATGAAAGTCGGCTCTCTGTGCAGGGCCCGGAAGTTCTTTCCGTCTGAATCTATCCTGCACATATATAAATCTACCGTCCGCTCGTGTATTGAATACTGCTGTCACATCTGGTCGGGTGCCCCTGCTATTCTCCTCGGGGTTCCTGACAAATACAACGGAGAATCTGTAATGTGATCGATACCGACTTGGCTGACCGCCTGCAGTCAGTCTCTCACCGGCGTGACGTAGCTTCTAGAATCTATAAATACTTTCACAGCTTCTGCTCTGATGAACTTAAATCACTGGTGCCCCCTGGTGTAAATTTGCACGAGATACAAGATTAGCAACTAGGTCCCACCCTTTTACAGTGAAACTGATGAAATGTAACCGCAATTTCTACTCCAACAGCTTCTTTTCTCGCACTTCCCGCCTGTGGAATTCCCTTCCGGATGCTTGCTTCCCCGACAGCTACAATCTCCAGAAGTTTAAATGTAAGGTCAACAGACACCTCCTAACACACTAACTCGCACCCATTCTCTCAAACACTTTTCCCATCCACGCAACCCTCATCCTCGGGACCCTTACTCGTCTACCACCCTCCTTCTGACATTTCCTATCACTTTCCCCTATGTAACCTCTAACCACTCTTTCTCATCACTTTCCCCTATGTAACCCCCTGCGCAACAGTGGCAGTGGCAGTGAATTGCCTTGCTTGGGGTGAAATGATTAAAAAAAAGATTACGTAAAATTTAAAAATGCTGATCTCATCGTTAAAAATACCATTTCACCTCACTAGTTATAAGCTACAGAAACAAATATTATTTACAAATATACATGTGCTTTGAGGAACTGTGTTTTCGATCAACCCAGGTTCGTAGATAATTACACTGGATACGCCACCACACGTTTGGCTAGAAGACTCACATTGCATCTGTCAGACCATTGTTCCGTTCGATCTCATTTAAACACACACGAAAGGCCTACCAAACTCTAAGCGTAACATATTTTTCGATAATGCAAATATAATAACATCATCCACATGAAAAAAAACTAAAAATAATTGAAGCATTACTAATAAAAAAGGAAAAACTAACAATTAATAATATCAACTACGAACACGGTAACAATGTGCTTACTGTATTTGGAATATAAAACACGTACATGACACTATAGAAATACATAAACACGACGCATATTTAGTTACAAGCAAAATAAATTTTATCCTTGATAATGGCTAAACGTATAGCTGAAAGCACTCGGGAAAACAAAACATTTGTACAATTTATGTATATTTTATGTTGTGAAAAGAAATAATTCATCAGATCACATGGAAAATTATATATAAAAAGAATAACTATAATACCTTGTCTGTCATTTTTAATGAAACCTGTTTAAAAAGTAGATTGCTGCCCAAATACAAAATATTATATATATATATATATATATATATATATATATATATATATATGTGTGTGTGTGTGTGTGTGTGTGTGTGTGTATGTGTGTGTGTGTGCTTATGTATTAAAGCTACCGGCACGATTGTCAAGAAGCAGTCTAGAATGCCTTTATAAAATTTCTGTTTGAGTGAATTGCGTCATTGTGATCTTTTTTTTTCTTTTGTTTTGCAGTCAGTGATCATTTGATCCAAGTATAGCGTGCTGGCGATAAAATAAAAACCAAACAACTCGCATGCGGGAAATGATATACATAAAATAGCGACAATTTGCCCATCTAGCCTTATATATATATATATATATATATATATATATATTCAGTAATGAATTTGAGCACTCTAACTACTGGCGCCTGAGACATCATACGCTAAAAGTCTGCCTTCTTCTACCGAGCGCCCATAGCTCAGAGGTAGAATCGCCGACTGACGCCAATTCGGTTGGGTTTCAATCCTGATGAGCTGTGATACAGCAAAGCAGATCTATCTGCGGATGACTATATAGAGAGAGAGAGAAAAAGAAAGAGAGAAAAGTTTCAGAGCCAGAGATAGATAAATTTAGAGAGAGAGTGAGTGTATTTTGTTTATATTTTCAAAAGGATGAATAGCATTTTCCTTTTTAATTTCCGAGTACCTTCAATTAGTGTACATGTCTATCATAAAAGTATATAGAAACATGGTCAGCCATAAAGCCTCACAAGTATATATATTTCTCCTATATTTTCCTTTTTTGCTTGTTTTATTTTTTCTCTTTTTTTATTATCTTAACATCAACCACTCTACCGACAAGCAACTGACAAATTCTCCCGCCTAACAAGTAACTAACAATAAAACAGGCAAATTCTCCCTCCTCTACCTGAGTATTTCTTGATCTATCTACTCATCCATGCTGTAATCCAACCCTGCCACTTTATCTCTCCCGTTCCCTGCAATTAACCAGTTTGTTAATCGATTTCTCTTTTCACTCGGATTTGTCTCATAACTTTCTTGTCGATCCAACTTTCATGTACGCTTCTGTCTGCAGCCGGTACGACTATCGAACAGTTGTCAGTTTTTTTCTAAATATCCACTCATTTATTTTACTTGTCTATTAATAGACACACATTCAGGATGTGTTTCTAAGCATGAACTTACGTTTTTACAAACGAATTTATATTTTAGTCTGTTCATCTATTTCAATATAGTTCATTCTATATTTATAGATATCTATGCTACCATAGTAACATAGATATATAATATATTCGAGGTGGTGCTGAAATGTACTCATCTAGAATTAGTTCTAAAAATAATGCTCATTTGGTCAAATTTTGAGAAATATATATATATATATATATATATAATGTATATATACAGGATGCGATGGATGAATTGTCGCTTAAATTACGCTAAAATGAAAATTACACCTACGTTTTATTTTAACATATATTTACAAAACTTACACAAAATTATCTTGAAATACTAAAAAGTAAATTCATTCAATAAAATCCCCATGAGCGATCGCCAGGAAATTCAGACGTCGACGGAATCACTTGCATCACTTCTGGACAGTCTCCTTGTTTAAGTTGGTGAATGCTGCCATATTCCATGACTCCAGTTCAGCATTGATGTTATAAGGGTTTTTGTTAGTCTTGCTCAACTGCACTCCACACATATTAATAATTTACTCGAGCAACCAGACTGGCAACACTCTTTTACAGTTAAATCAACCAAATGCAGACGCTACTTCTATTCCACAGCTTCTTTTCTCGCACTTCCCGCCTGTGGAAGTCCCTTCCGTATACTTGTTTCTCTGATGGCTATAATATCAAAGAATTTAAATGCAATGTCAATTCCCATCTCTTATGCACTTGACGCCAGTCTTTCTCTCGTCCTTCCCCATCACCTCGTGTATCTTTCTCACTCTACCCTCGTTACTGTCTTCACACCGGTATTTTCATCCTTCTCTTGTCTTTTCTCTGACACCCACTGTAACCGGTTTGTCTTTCTATTCGCTCTTCTCCTGCTTAAACTTACCATCTATCTATCTATCTATCTATCTATCTATCTATCTATCTATCTATCTATCTATCTCCAATATAACCTTACATTTGAAAATAAGGATTAATCAGCATGTGCCTTCTCTCTACAAATATTGAATCGGCAATCGCTCAACATCTCGTAGAGAATATACCCTGTGCCAAGTCGTGTAAGAAAGAGTGGTTCAAAATCATACATATGTCTGGTTCTAATGATCATTTAAAGATTTTGGAATCAGTCTCTATATCATTACTGAAACCTACTCTCTGGCGGGATGTGCGTTGTGGTACAGTGGATATCGGCTCGGAGCCGAGTTCGAATTCCAGTTGAATCTATTGTATCACTTATGCGCAAATACCCTTGAGAAAGGTATTAATCCGTCTCTTCCTTCAAGTTATGGGTTAAACAGCAGGACAGATTGGGTTGCCTTGTTCGGCAACCAATCTACCGCAGAAAGCAATGGCAACCTACTGCGGGATAATGTTCTTCCCAGTCAGTCATGTCTCTTTCGAGAAATGATCGCCCAAGCGTGTATCACGTATGGCACTTAACTGACTGACTGACTCTCTGGCGACTGAAGGATTTTGTTGAGTATCTGAATTTGTTGGGGTATATTTTAATTGCTAATTATTTACACGTGAATTCCTCTCTCCTCGTTATAAGTATATATATTTATTTATTTTATAGTGTTTCTCGCTTTTTTGCTCTTCATTTTCGTCGTTACTGTTGTTTTCGTTTAATTCATTTTCTGACAATTTTTCTCCTGATGAGATGTTGGACGAAAGGGCCTTAATAAATTCTTTGTTTTTAAAACAGTATACAAATGCTGCACCTTTAAACATTTGTTTTATATATATATATATATATATATATATATATATAGTCATCCGCAGACATCTGTTTCGCTGTATCACAGCTCATCAGTACGGTTAGACTCCGATTGCTTTAAACCCAGGATTGAAACCCGACTGAATTGGCGTCAGTCGGCGATTCTACCTCTGGGCTATGGGCGTTCAGTGGCAGAAGGCAGACTTTTAGCATGCATATTGTCATTATACACGCCCAATAGCCAGAGTGCTCTAATTCATTAGTAAATGAGCGATGCGTGCATGCGAGAGTAGCTACTGTTTTTCAAAGTCTGCCATTCTTCCAGTTCAGTTCACTACCATACACGCTTAGGCAATCATGTCTCGAAAGTGACATGACAGCCTGGGCAAGAGATTTTCCCGCAGTAGGTTGATATTATTTTCTGCGGTAGTCTAGTTGGCAACCAAGTCTATAGAAAGCAATCTGTCCATTTATTTGACCCATGGGTGGCACGAAGAGACGGTAAATACTTTTCCCAAGAGTATTAGCATGTAATGTCCGATTTCTCGTTCCGATCCGATATCCACTGCAGCATAATATACGTCCGTATCTATCTATCTATCTATCTATCTATCTATCTATCTATCTATCTATCTATCTATTTATCTATCTATCTATCTATATGGTAATTATTATTATTAGTAGTATGATTATAGCATACTGCAGTTCAATAGCTATAAAGTTTCGGTGTTAGAACACAATCATCAGGCTGTAAAATGTGGTTAATTTATTTTGTAATATATAAATAAGGACATTTTAAAAATATAAAATAAAAATAAATGAAAACATAAGAATAAAAATACCCTTAAATATGTCTGAAATCTTAAAAAATGTATCTCATTTTTTTCACCATTTGCTCATTTTATAAGTAATAATAGTTAATTGAACTAGCAATTTATCTGTATATTTTAATATTTCATTCGTATTTTTTATCATTACTCTTATATTTTATGTTGGATTTTGTTTTATTTTCTTATATTTACTTTATTTTAGTTTATTTTATCACTTTTAACATTTGAATTTTTGTCTTTCCAAGTCTTTCTTCTCTCTTCTTTTCTTTTTTTTTTCATTTTTGTTTTATTTTTCTCTACTTTTTTTTTTACCGGATGAAAAAGTTTGATATGTCTGGCTTTCAGTAGCAAAACATTGTAAGACTAATGTCCGTGAGTCGTACATACACCATTCTTTAAAATGCTATAAAATCATACACAACTTAATTCATCTCATTGGCTGACCTCTTTATTCTTGTTTTTATCTATTTATTTTTAATTTTATATATTTTTAAATCGTCTTATTATATATATTACAAAATAAATTAACCAAATTTTATTGCCTGATGATGGTGTTTTAACACCGAAACCTCATAGCTATTGAGTTGCAGTATACAATACTACTACTACTACTACTACTAATAATAATAATAACAATTTCCATATATTTATGCTCTACTTTTCTATTCAGCACTTTTTAAAAGAAAATATCTAACTGTGAAATGTACTTTCATTAGTAACCATTAATTATATTATTCTATCTATCTATCTATCTATCTATCTATCTATCTATCTATCTATCTATCTATGGGCATCAACACGGAGTCATGAGAGGGCGTAGCAGTCAACCGGACCAAATGGAGAGGAACCCTGGCCTAACATCTCAAATCAAAAGAAGAGCAACTGACACAAGTCGCTATGAGCAGGCAGGTTCGCAGAAAGCAAAATGTCAGCTCCGACAGTCCAAAAAAAATGAAAGCTCTGACAGTCCAACATAGCATAAATGCAGCCTCTGCAACAAAGACTGTCACACCCGCATTGGTTTCTACAGTCACAGACGCCGATGCTCCAGCCAAGCAGACAATTAGGATGCTACCCATAGTCAACCCTGAAGGATGAATTCCTACTATATATTATATATATATATATGTATCTATATGTATATATCTATATCTACATATATTGATATATTTATCTCTCTGCACATATATATGACTGTATGCACATATCCATCTATATATATATATAGAGAGAGAGAGATGTATCTATCTATGTAGATAGATACATTTATACATATATATGTATTTGAATCAATCAATCTCTCTCTCTCTCTGTGTATATATATTTGTGTGTGTGTATCGAGATATACATATATACCTCTCTCTATATATGTATATCAATCTATCTCTCTATATGTAGCCATATATAAAGATATATATGTATACTATATATATATAATTATATATATAGGCTGCAATATACATATTTTCGCTGTTTCACTTTTTATACGCTTGGTTTGTTTTATTTTTCGATTTTACTCTATAGTACGCACAGTTAGGCACTGTCTGTGAGAATAAAATCTCCCTGACGCAATCCAATCTGCCAGAACTTTAAAAACGTCTTGCTATACTGCAATAAAATAGACGAAATCTCTAGCATGACTGTTTTGATGTAACTCTGAGTACACTCCAGAGGATTCAGAGAGAGTTGGATGATTCTAATGGTGATTACGCAGACGTTATGTGTAGAGATGTTGACTTTATTCTTTAATTCATATTTCGACATGATGTCAGATTCAACACAAAGGCCTACATCGAATTTTGCTGGAACAAGGGAGAGAGAGAGAGAGAGAGACCAACAAATCTCTTTGTAAGACCAATGATGAATTGATTATGGCAGCGTCCACTTAACTTAAACATGGACACTACCCCGAAGAGTTGCAGGAGATACAGAGTCGTCTGAAGACGGTCAGTGTTGAAGGCAGCGGCGATTTTGTGAAATATATTTTCTCTTCAGCATTTAAAAATATTTTTTTTATAATTCTGTTAAATATATTTGTTAAAATGAGAAGCGAGTGTTATTTTCATTTCTGCGTAATGTAGATGATAATTCATCTATCGCACCACACACACACACACACACACACACACACACACACACACATATATATATATATATATATATATATATATATATGTATATATAATGGCTGACCACGCGTATTCGAGTATACCCGTCTACGTGGATGGCTAGCAAATTCCTATTGTAGACGCCTTCTCGGGCATACTTGTGTTTGTTCAACACCCACAGAACCCATTTGTGGTTTATACTGCAACTATGCTGAGCGAACTTTAGTTATCTAGCGTGAACAACAGTCTGAATAAGGCCAGGATCAAGAGGACTTATAACTTCGAGCTAGCGCAACTATCGATGACTCCTTAAAGGGAGCCGTTTACACAGTTTCCCTCACAATGCTTGGGTCAACCCGTGGTATGGTTTTCAAGCAGTTTCCAAAAGTGCCACACTTTTGGATCGTTTCCTCCAGACCGGTGACATCAATATATATATACTGCATGCCAAATTATTATCGAGATATTTTTTTCCTAATATTTCAAAAGCTCTCAAAAGAATTCACACAAATTTTTCACACAATGTTAGCAACACTGACTTGCGCAATCACTGAAATTTTCGTACTGATCTGTGCAATGTAAACAAACTAGCGCCATATTTGTTATCAGCACAGTGATTTGAGCGTGCCAAATATGGAAAAAAGTTTAGTAAAATTCTCAGAATTGAGCAAACAAAACGTTTATTAATGTTGTACGTGAATGTTTATGATCAAAGGAAGCTAATAAATCGGATAATTAAACAAATAACAACAGATACAAACAAAGGCACAGTTTTAAACAAGTTAATAGGAAATGTGCTTTCCCTGTTTTGAAATTACTTCAAGAAGTCGACGATCCAGAGAATTTTTTTAATTGTAGGATGTCATCTGCTGTAATACCGCGAGATATGTCAAGAATTGCTTCCCACAACTTAGTGTTGCCAATAAATTGTTGTTCGTTGGCGTATAGTCTTCGCTTCATGATGCCCCAAAGATTTTCGATTGGGTTAAAATCCGGAGAATTAGCTAGCCACTTCATCTTTCGAGGTCCATCGTAGCCTGTTTCAAATATTCAGTAGTCTTGTGAGCTTCATGGGTGGGAACATTGTCTTGCATAAAAACAATGGCCCTTCTGAAGGCAAATCTTTGCCTTTTTATCCACTGTTCAAGATACTCCTTCATAAACGCTATGTATTCATCAGCAGTCATTTTGATGCCATCTGGTACTCTCCATAGACCCACTAATGTTTTTCCAATAATACCACCCCAGATCAATATGCCTCCACCGCTTTGTTGACGTCTAAAACGCTGATGGCGATTCGGTTCTTTCATTACGACTTCATTTTCTCTTGGCTCCTTTATTAAGACTGTACAATTTTGGCTTCTTTATTAAGACTGTAGATTCTCTTGGCTCCTTCATTAATACGGCACCTTCTCTTGGCTTTTTATTTAGGCGTAACATCGCTAACGTCTTAAATTCTAACTATAAATCATAATGCATAGCGCTGTAAAATGTAGATTAAAATGTTTGTTTCAGTTATCAAATACGACTAGCAGTCATGCTTCTCAGCTTTTCCTACGTGAATCCAAGAAAAACAATTTTTATATTGCTGCTGTGGCAGACAGATCAACTGATTTCATGAAAATAAATTTCACTGTCTTCCGATATGACAATTGGATAATTATAAAAATGTTACAGAAAATCTATATTAAACCTCTATCCAATAGAAAGTGACAGAATTTCTCTAAAAATGTGACGCACGAAAGTGAGATTTTGTTCTGAATAACTTTTTCTCACTAAACGAAAAAACTTAAAATGTTACGTTTGCAGAATCTTGAAATGAGAAGCAGTTTAACAATATGTTTCAATCTATTATGTACTAATATAACATTCATACTAATAAGTAATCAGTAAAAGACAAGATGGATAAACGAAACGTGTCACATGAAGAATTCTTTCTAAAAATAAACGTGTTCCCCATTTAATTATGCACTTAATCATTATCTATCGACTTACCTATTTATCTCAGTCTAAGATCTATGATCTTATGTTGTTACAGATTATCGCCATATACTTTCTTTCACTGACTTGAAAAATCTACGATGCTCATGTGATTTATCTTTTATTTACGCATTAACATCAGGAAAAGACAGATGAAGTTTCTGGGACATTTAATGAGGAAGAAGAGCTTCGAGAGTGTTGTAATGGGATGTCCCACACTCACTATTGCCTATGTAGACTGACTATATTAATATCCATATATAGTGAGAACAGCAGATACCTGTGACTTGTTTCTACAATTAATAGCCTGCCACCGGATTCCCTGCCTTGCCGTAGTGCATTCGATTTACAATAAACCTCTCTTCTTTTATTTACGCACGTGTTGCTGTTCCTCCACTTGAGTACCACCTTGTCTGCTGGTAACCTATTTAAAGGATACAACAGAGAATCTGATACTCACAGGACAGATAGAGGGAAAGAGAGACAGGGATAATCAATGAATGACATATTTGATGGGCTTGATTAAATGGATGGTAGAGCAGTGTTTGGGAGGAGTAACAAGAGAAAGCGTATTAAGAGCTACAAGTGATAGGGAGATGTGGGATGTCATGAAGGGACACGGTACATAGAAGAATAATTTACGCCTTGACAAATTTGCGTAGAGGTGAATTGTTGATGTTCGAGTACCGGTAGATACTAAGACCCGGAAAGTTAATTTTCATGGTGGGAACGATAACTCAATTTCCATAGCCCTTATTACATCGCCTGAGGATAGAATATACGATAAAGAGAAGCAGAACTATTTATCATTGATCTCTCGATCGATATAGCCTTTTCATACTTCTTTATTTAATTATGAAACTATCAATATTTCACTTTGTCGGTCAATCTGTTGAGAAGGGGTCAGGTGAAACAGAAAGAAAGTAAATATCTTGCCGTAATTAAAGGTTGACTCCAGCAGAAGTAAGGTCAAACTGATATGACATTGAAAAGAACCTATGACGTTTCAGAAAGTCGGATGTAGAGAAATGTCTTCGAATTAGGACATGAAAAATGAAAAGTGACTCAGCTAAATTAAAATATCATGTACACTGAAAAGTTAAAAAACGAAAATTATGGAAATAAGTTTATATTTAAATTATAAACCCAAATCTGTAAAGAATAATATCGAGTACTGTTGCCGTTTTGTTGACAGAAAATATATAAATGAATGCTATTCTTAAAAACAAGTGAAAAATTTAAAATGTGTAGAAGTATTTACATCGATCCATATGCTAACTGAATAGACGAAAGGACAGTAATCACTATGGCTTATATGTTGCTACTTCTTAAATTAATATATAAGTTATTTGATTGTATACTAACTATAGACATACATAGATAATAAAGATAATAAAATCATAAAGTGTTCAGTGAGTCAATGGCTATATGGCTATAACGCCTTGTTAAATAGAATATTTTAAATTTAACCTTTTATATCAAGCTATAAATGAAGTAAATGAAATTAGACGTAATAATGGACCATACTTACGCTTATAAAAATACAACTATTATTAATTGTTTAGTATAGATTGATAGATATAAATAAAACTGAGATAGCGAGATAGATAAATATGAACACACACACACACACACACACACACACACACACACACACACACACACACACACACACGCCCACACACCCACCCACACACACACACACACACACACACATATATATATATATATATATACAAGAATGGCGTAGGAAAGATGAACAGATTATGATAGGTAGATGGACAATCGCATCAAAAATCAAGGAAAGACTTGACGCAACCGAAATGTAGTTCTACAGAAGAATGCTGAGGATACCATGGAGCGAACATGTGAGCAATGACGAGATTTTGGAGAGGATGGAAACGAAAAGAAAACTGATAATTAGCATCATGAGAAGACAGCTTAATTTTTTGGAACATGTAATAAGAAAAAAGGCTTGGACAATCTGTTACTCACAGGACAAATACAGGAAAAAAGGGACGGGGAAAAGCAATGCATGACAATCTTGACAGGCTTGAACAAATATATTTCAGAGCAAAGTTTGGGAGGAGTAACAAGAGAAAGGGTGTTAAGAGCTACAAGGTGATGAGAGGATATGGAATGGACATGATTTACATGCTAAAGGGACACGGCACAAAGAAGAAGAATAAGAAAAATAAGAAGAAGAAGAAAAGACTAAAATAAACATAGGCTAGAACAGATAAGTATAGTTTGGAAATAATGTTAATAAGACTAAAAACGAGCGTGCATCATATAAAAACCAAGAAAAATGTTTGTTTACACTATTATGTAATTCATCGTTAATAAATTATAGCTCGTTGCACATGCAAGAGATCTGACCAGACAGAATTTATTTTAAAATTGATTGGGCCGAGTACTTTTCAGCACTATCTCTGATATATTTTGCTGATAACGTGATATGCTAAGGACTAATTTGCCAGTATATCTATGTTTATTTATAACCATTCAGTCATGATATCAACTGTATAATACCCGAGCTATATATTTATAAATGAGTGTACCAGAACGGGTGTATGAGAGACAAACACAAGCAGACGAAAATTTAAATATCTTCAACATACATACAGATATTCATGAAGTAATAACTATTAGTGCATAATAAGAAAGCACCAATCAAGTTAAATTTATAAAATTCAAATTATATAGCAATTAAGCATTTTGCTAAACGAAAAGAAACCTGATCTGTCACTTTCTTCATACTGACTTTTCAACTATCAGATGAATATTAGATTCAAGTTTAAATTCAAGTAGTAACTGTCATGTTTTCTCTTATACTTATGTAATCCCTATGACACACATATAAACATCTCCGATATTGTGCATCTCGTCATATACATTTATCAAATTTAATCTGATATTTAAGTATGTGCTCAGTACATTTCAAAAGGAGGTATTCACATTTTGTTAGGTCATGAGATGTTTATTATGATTTAAAATGTTCCGTAGAAATTTCGCTAACACATTGAACATTTAATATTTGGAACGAAGAAAACTAAAACGACAGTAATCGAACATGAACGAAATGGAAAGTTATGTCAGCGTTGTGATGGACGTCATAATTGGTAGTTAAATACAAATAGACTGAAACAAATAGAATTTGTAAGATTGAAATAAATAGCCAGATAAACTGATTAGAACAAATCCAATATACACGAGCGTATATAGATATTGGTATCCTTATATTAAGAATACGGATAGCTACATTCATACAAGGTGATATTAGACCAATCAATATATTTTTTATTGAAAACATATACGTATAAAGAAATTGTTTTTGAGACATTACACATGTGTGCATGTTGACAAACAGGTAAATACAGCAGTCTTCTGTCGAATATGCACAAAGGATATACAATTAACAAAACTAGAAAACTAGGAATGCTGTCTGGATGGTTGACTGTAATGGAATGATGAACGGATCAATTTTATGGAGAGGTTTGATGAAGACGAGAATTTGTGTTATAGAGAATTGAAACCGACTTCCGAAATGAAACTCAGAGTAAACACTGAGAAGGCGTGGCAGAAGATAAGGGTAAATATACTGAAAAAACTTTGGGGGTGAGAGAGGTAGGAAGGGAGAAAAACTGATAACTGATAGATGGGGGACACGAGGGAGGAGGGATAAATGGGATGGAAGCAATTGAATCAGATGAAAAGTAGGTGGACACAGTTTCATGGGGAGAAAAAGAACAAGTGGTGGTAACTCAGCAATAATTAAACAAGTCGAATTTTAATGTGTGCTGAAAATTAAGTTTGAAATAAGATTCAAATACTATAAAAATTGACAAACTTTATAACTACCTACCTCATATATATATATATATATGTGTGTGTGTGTGTGTGTGTGTGTGTGCGTGCGTGTGCATGTGTGTGTGTGTGTGTGTGTGTGTGTGTGTGTGTGTGTGTGTGTGTGGGAGAGAGTTGGTTTCGCGTAAAAAAAATAATTAGAGAGAGGAGGCGCAGCACAGTTAAAAGGGAGAGTAAGGAGTTGTTAGGAGGTGGGAGAGCACACGCCACGTTTGGTTTTAGCCAATCGGAGGCGAGTACTGAAGCCGACGCCGCATCCCGAAAGGCTCGTTGAACGTTCTACGTCATCATTCATTGATTGTCTACTTAGCTTGCGAAGAAAACTAATAATGCACAGGCAACATCATCAGTTCTTCTTATGGAAAGGCACAGATAAGGACAAAAACATGCCTCCCAACCGGCCAGCATCACCGGCTACGAAGCCATTACCGGCGTTAGCCTTACCAGGGATGTATTTGGTGTACAAGTACAACGAATATAAACGCCAGAGACAAGAACAGCATCGAAGGAAGGTGACCGAAAGGGAATTGGATCATCTCAATCATAAAATAGTGAGTAGCTAACTACTACTTGCAACCTAAAAGAAATTCAGGCTTAATAATAATAATAGAGAGGGAATAATAAAAAAAGAAGCTTATCGTCATGTAATCAAAATGCACACTGATACATACACTTACATGTACTAAGACATACTTTCATTACACACGCATACGTCAGCCTCCTCCCACCATGTCTCATCGTAAGCTCCTTTTCTCTTCATCTACCCGCTGAGCACGTGTGCGCGTGCGCGCGGGCACTTGTAAACGTAATCAGCTTTTACGTGTTAAGATCTTTTCTCTTACTTGGAGCCTACGTTTGTGCTTTCTCTAATCAGTGAAAATTGCTAAATAAGAGCGAACTTTCTTGAAACTAAATTCAGTTGCAATGTTTTTGCACGTAGTTTTCGATACACATTTTCCTATTCACTCTTGAGATATAAATAAGCGCTTTGTGAATTGCAGTACTATAGGGATCGCCTCCCATTTCCCTTTTGGCAACAGATTGCAGGATATAACAGAAATATTCATTTCCATGCATTTACAATTAATTTCGATAGTATTCTTTTTTCTGGTTGCATGCTTGCATAACGTACGGAAATGGGTTTGTTTAGAAAATATCAGGTTTGAATGTAGACTTGCTGCATGCAGTTAAAAAATTTACCAATCAGATCCAAATATATAGGGAGGGAATATATCGCACAACACGGGCCGTAGTTACGTATGCGCTCTGTTTACTACTACATAAACACATTGTGCCCGTGCAAGATTTACACGGTCAAGATTTACACAAACCATTGCAAAAATTCGACTGTAGTTATTCCTCTGTGTAATGTGCTGTATGTGTGTGTGTGTGTGTGTGTGTGTGTGTGTGTGTGTGTGTGTTCAAATTAGAGGCAAGAAAGAGGTAAACAAATATTTTGATATTAAATCTTAGCGAATACATACATACTTTATAAACTCGGAATATGGACAAGGATACCGAAAAGTACTCGACATATCCAGGGAAGGATTTAAACATCTGATGTTATGTTCTTTGTTATATTTTGTAAAGTGTGTCAAGTCGAAAAATTTTCAACACTATACAACTAATGTATATATATATATATATATATATATATATATATATATATATATATACGTGTGCGCGCGTGCGTGTGTGTGTGTGTGTTTGTGCGTGTCTAAACCCAGATGAATAGTAATTAAATGTAACCATGTAAGTAAAAAAACAATTTTGGTCGCTATAACGGGATGTAAAGGGATATAAATTATTTTATTGTTGGAGCAAGGTAAGGTGAAGTTTGCATATAAACCTAATATATATAATCGCACAGACATGTGAGTTGCCAACCGTATTCACACATGCTTTTGTGAAATTATTTAAAACACATCCAAATACGTTATATCTGTAATTAAAAAAAGAACTTATCAGCCTCTAGAGATACGAGTACGTCATGAATGAAACGCACATGCGAAGTAATCTTTATTCACTGAAAGCCCTATTGTAGTAATAAGCACACGCTTAATCAACGAGACACACTGCGCTATAAAACGACAATGAAAACTTGTGATAAGAGACATGCTGATGCAAACAATTTGAAGGGATAGGAATTAATTTTGTTTTAAAAACGCTAAACCTTCTTCAAATACACGAACACACATTAAAACACACACACACACACACGCATATATATGTTGACACTCAGATGAATTTTCTGCACGCATAGAATGAAATATAGCGGGAATCGAACAGAAAAGCTAAAGCCAGGGAAGAGTAAGGATTCAAAGGAGAGCAAGTATGTAGGAAGTGAATCACATGATGCTGCTACCGCTGTTGTATTCGTTGTTGCCTTTAATGATGGTGATGCTGGTAATTGTGTTGGAGTGAAGATGATGATGATGGGAGAATATCTCCATATGCCTGGTTGCTAATAAAGTAGACAACTGATGAAAAAAACGCTTACGCTGGTCTTACGAAACCTCTACATTTGTCTGACGTCTGGGATGATTAAACAAAAACTCAACAAAGAAAATAACGTCTGTCTAAACAAGAGAAGCCTATTTCCCTGGCTAATTTGTTCATTTGATTTGATTTTAATAAATGTTCTGATAACGCATCTATGCACTGATGCTCAGAGGGTTCGAACCCTGAAGGGTAAACATATTTAATTAAAATTACAGTAGTTGCGTCTAATCAGTCATATTAGTCTTTCATCGACGTCATTTATGAAATTCTTCATAGCTTTTCCATAAACAGAATTCAAGTGTCATATTTTCTTCTTTTAAGAGATATTCATTCAAAACATCATAAAATGTAGTTTAATTTCATGTCATAATAAATCAAATGTAGACACACACATACACACACACACACACACGTGTGTGTGTGTGTGTGTGTTTGTTCGTTAGATATATTTTAATATAGTAAAACAATGTTTAATCACGATTATTAGAACTGGCCTAGACTACTTCCAAGAATCTTACCAAAACATCAGATCATTTGGAAAGGACGTAATAGTCGGGCCGAGAATTTTTTTAGCAACTATTATAAATATAGACATATCTAGGAGTGTATACACACACGTATATATATAAAATAAATATGAATAAAGTTCGACAATGTGTGTGGATGTGCCTTCTATAATCATCTGAAACATAACATTATATACACACGATGAAGCACGTTCCCACACATACCTATTAGTTTATGCAAAGGCCTAAACAACACTTTCAAGGGTGTAAACTGGATTTTGTGACAATTTAAATAAACCATTTTAGAATAAAAGAACTTGACTGGAAAAAGAAACAATTAGAATTTATTACAAAGTGAAATATCAATAACGATATGTTGAGAAGAAAATCTGTATGAATGGCAGTTCATGTATAAAAGTTCATGCTTGTATGGCGGTCTAAACATATACATGTAAAGGTGATGAAATATCTATTAGTCATTGTTATTATTTCTCTCCCATAGTGATTGTGTATGGCATAGAATATATATATATATATATATATATATATATATATATAATTGTAGATTATTCAGAAATTATATACGATGTTATAACATTTTGTAAAATACTCTTCACTGGATACAAGTAGTAGGTAGAAAATATAGACGTAATTACCAAAATATGTATTATACAGAAAAACAAAATAACTTTAAAACTTGTCCACAAATAGATTAAGATATCTACACACATTGGAAAATACGCTGCCTATATACAAAAGGTTATGCTTATTAATATAAGCGTCAATAGGGTAACCAATACAAGCTTGTCTATCTATCGATTTATTTTATTTTATATAGTAGTAATGATCTGCTAGACGAAAGCACTAAACACACACACATATATATATATATATATGTGTGTGTGTGTGCATATGCTTAATTGCAAACTAACAAATAAATCATAAAATTATAGCAATCAAACTGTACACGCGGACACATTCATAAATTCGGTGTAGGTGTCTGGAATCTGTACACCCACACAATAAATTACGTCTAAGTAACTGCGTTAGAAACAACACAGCTACCTTTATCATTTCTCTTTACTGACTAAACACTTTAAGTGTGAGCATTTTATAAGCTTTATTGATATATA
>JBBBDQ010000894.1:5100000-5232500 GCA_037127315.1 Ascarosepion bandense | reverse complement strand
CACATAAATTAAGATTGAAAGAAAATACCATGGTTATTGATTTAAGATGTGAAATTTGGGCTTTAAATGAGAATCAAAAATATGCAAAATATTAGAAATAGAAAATGCTTTCAAATTATTGCGGATTGTGAACTGGAAACATTAAGTTTTAATAACAGAAAATTATAACTAATTAATGTATCTTTTTAAAAGAACGAATAACAGTTTTATTTTCCAGTCAATACTAATTATCGATATTATTATCTAGGAATAATTTTAATTAGATTTTGTGTGGGTGGAACTTACACATCAATAGCTGCAAAATGAGAAAAACTGAAATAGTTGGCAAAGCGAATATTCACATTCGGTATTCTCAATCCAAAGTAAACATTTCCATTTCAATAGATTAGCTTATTTTTCTTTTTTCGTGGTGATACTAAATGCTTCAAACAATGAACTTGTCTCAACAACTTGTAGTGCAAGTATGCCTGTGGTTGTTGAAGGGTCGGTTTATCTCTCGTTCATGAATGCGTTTATGTGAGGAAAATAAAGCACCACACGTGTAAGGAAGACAACGCAAATATCTAGTGCAATAAATAAAGGAGATTACTTTCTGTAAAGAATTCTAGGAAGTCAATGATTGTTTCGAATAGGTAGTAAATATCTCTTAGTCACAGAAAAACAGAAAAGATTTAAACATTTTACCTTACAAAATGCAATACGGCAAACGTGATTTTAATTGCAAATTATCCTTTTTATTTAAATGTTTCTCATTTGTTACTAATCAAGTAGCTAATGTTAGCTGACTGACAAGTCTTTTGTTTGCTTAGTTTTACGTATTCTTAGCGTGACATTAACGTAGTAATAGAAGAGGAATTGTGTAGAAGGTTAAAGCAACCATCTTTTGCCAGTGTTTTAACTACGGCTTTCAATTCTGTTCTTAGCCTTTTACAAATAATATTTATGCTTTTTCACTTAATTGCTTAAGCAACATTGTCTTGAATATGCTATCTTAAAGCCAATTTAGTTTTTCAAAATTATTTGTTCTCAAATAAGGTCATAAATCCTTGTATCCTGATTTGAGAAGTATAAAATAATCAGATTATGGGAGTTCCGTGCGTCCCACTTATGAGCAGATATTTAGATTTAAATCACAATTTGCGTTTCTATTTTATTCAACATAGTTTTAAGCAAGAAAAATGTTTGTGTCGGTAAGTGTTTGAAAACAATTAATGGAAGAATAATCACAAATTCTCTGGTCTTTAAATTTGAAAAAGATAAATTAAAACGTTCAGGTTTTTATTTTAACAATTCTATGGTCAAATCGTTGGATAGCAAAGTGAAGGGATAGAGAATTTCATGCCTTAAAGAGAAACGTCAGGTTGAAGCAAAGCCAAATAAGGGAATCTGAGAAGTCTGTTGGATCTCTTGGTAGTAAGAGAGGAGATATTGTGACTATTTACACTATTTACATTTTTCAGACTCTTGCCTTCGTCTTTATTCAGGATGTTTCGGTCGTTGTATGCTCTGACATTCTTCAGGTGATATGCGTTGGAATTTCAAACCAAATGGTTTATTTCATCCATTGAAGTAGATTGCCTGGAATTCTTTTAAAAGTTAACTTTCTACAATCAGTAAAACGTTATCGATCCGTAGTTAAGATACATTAATGGGGAAAATAACACTGTGCCAGTCCCATTATGAACAACAGAAATGGTGGAAAGAGAGATATTGTAGTACAACTATATCTGAATATTTTCTTTTTTACTAGATTTCTCTGGTTTTAATTTTTTTTAAATCTCTCTCTCTTTCACACACACACACACACACACACACACACACACACACACACACACACACATATATATATATATATATATATAATCTTTCAAGCTTACGAAAGCGTCATCTAACATGTTATCAATTAGCATGAAATTTGTGAAAGCAAACGCGTTAACTAATAAATTTTACATATAAAAAAGAATGTATTGTGTTAAAATCTGTCGGTATTGAAACTGTTTGATACTTTCTAGATTGTCTTTATGGATTTTAATGATAAATATACTGAATCTTAAGTGATAAAACATTTTGTTTCCATGTTTATTTGTTCAAACAGAACAACTGTGAATAAAAAAGTTATTATCTGCTCAATTCCCACTAAAATAGTCAGGATATATTTACTCATTTGATTTTAACTCATTTCTACTAGACATCTACATCTATCCTACCATTGCCATGCAATTAGAGTGAGAGCAACGATAAGGTCTGAACAAAGAATATCCCACATCGTCGTAATATTTAAACTTACGCAACTGCGGTATCTAACTTCATGAAAATTCCCCATGTTTACACGCCTAAATTATATTGGAAATAAACGGTTGTATATATATATATATATATATATATATATATATTAGAGTGAGAGATTTTAATGATCAGTAATTTAATAGATAATCTTAAAACAATTTGCAAATTAATTATGTCCGGTAGACTACCGAACACGAAACCTCTCAATGCAAGCTGTGACGCAGAGTTGTTTGTGTTTTTCATGTACATTGATGTATTGGTGAATCGTCTTCTGTCATGACTTTCTAAGTGCAGCGGCAGCTGCTGACGGTTTTTTTTATTGCACAAATATCATTGCTTCCCTGACTTGAAAACTGAAGGCGTTCGTTCTCATTCAGGATACTGAAAAATGATTTCTTATCCGATTCCCCTTGTCGGAATCAGACAGGCAGGCACGCCGGTAGACAGGCGTACAAACAGAGCAATTAGACATTCACCGGGGTAGGGAGAATTCCTCTCTCTCTATCTCTCTTTCTCTTATATATATATATATATATATAGAGAGAGAGAGAGAGAGAGGGGGGGAAATAGACATACAGAGTGCGATGGGTAAATTATTGCCATATTATATTTCTAATTTTACGCCTGCACGTTGGGTATTTTTGATTTTGTCGACTGCACAGTATAGTAGGTTCAGTTGGGCACCGTCTGTGAGAAAAACAGCACGATGACGCAGTTAACAACTATTAGAAATTTGAAAACGGAATGCTACACTGCTCGGAATTCGCACCGAAAGCTCCAATACAAACATTTCAGAGTGTTTGAGGGTTAATCTGAAGACAGTGCTGAGGATTAAGAAAGATGAATTTAATGGTGATTACAAATGTGTTTGTATGTATCACTAGTGATGGCCAAGTTATGCCTCCTTTCCCGGCATCAAACTCATCATCAGACTCAACACGGAGACCTAAAACAAGTACTTAGAAGAAGAAGTGCTGCACTAGGTTAAGAGGGTGGCTGCTGGAAGACATTATATATAACAACAGGCTGTGAGACAATTTCTGCTACCACATCTTACATTTGGCCAACTAACTACTCAGACATTGTAACCCCATTTATTCTTCTGTTAGGGGGCACAGCTGAATGAGAGACAAACAAAAATTCTTGTAATACCAAAGGTGAACAAGCGCAAGCATTTAATAAAGATTTTCAGAAAGATTTTCAGGAATTTCCGAAGTGGTGTGGAGGTCGCAGTTGAAGTCAATGAGTATTTTATTGAATTAATTTACTCGTTAATACTTCAAGATATTTTTGTGATATTTTTATTAAATATATCTGTTAATATAAGATGTCAGTGTTATTTTCATTTTTCCGTAATTTAGATGACAATATTTAAATCGCACTCTGTAAGTTGTATAGTTTGTTACATATATTTTCCTACGAAATGGCACATTTTCTTAATATGCAAACTTTTGTATGTATGTCATTATACATATGAATTATGTATATATATATATATATATATCAAATGTAATTGCTCATAGATGAATTACAGGGGTCGAGGTTTGCTCATTTAAGTTTTCTAAGTTTTCTCACTGAATTTATAATAACGTCTGAGAATTGATTATCATTAAGAGAAAGCCGACTAAGCTATTGACAGCTATCATTTTTCTTTTGTCCAATGTACATATGTATGTGAAGGAGAGTAGTGGGCTAAAATTGTTGACTGTTGAAGCGTCATTCGTTATCGGATTATGGATCTGATGTAAACTTATATTTCAAAACTGCCGGCCACCGTCTTCACAATTCACTATTTAATTATTTGTTGAAGTTTTAATTAAATCATCATTTGACTTATACCAACGTTCTGAGGTGTAATAGAACATGGCACTGATCGTTTTTTAATATAAATCTAAAATTGTCTGCGTATTCAGGTATATACAATTATTTTTAATGGCTCTTTTAAAAGTTTTCAGAAATTATACATATACATAACACATTCCATATATATATATATATATATATATATATATATATATATATATATATATGGAATGTATTACATATATATATATGGGGTGTACATATAAGTGTGTGGATTTATGTGTATATATATATGTGTGTGAAATTGATGGCGTGTGTATGTGTGTGTATCCAATGGATTGTGTGTGTGTGTGTGTGTGTGTGTGTGTGTGTGTGTGTGTGTGTGTGTGTGTGTGTGTGTGTGTGCGAGTTTGTTTATATTTCTGAGATGGGGTAATGGAACTACGCTGTTTTCATTGATCAGACTTTTTGTTGTTTTATTCTGAAGAGGTGTTTGCGAGGGCTGCAAAGAGGATGGCAACACTCAGCTTCGGTCTACCTATCCTCTGTGAAGGGATTATCGAAAAAATACAAAATATCAGTGGTCTGTATATCATCAGGACGATTTGTAAAAGTGGTTCAACACTTCGCAGGTACCTCTTCTGTGTAAGATATCCCATAGAGGAGAACATAGTTAAGGACTCTGTGCACGCCATCCTATGCAGCTGTGAAACCGACTGCCCTATAAGTTAAGACTGCAAGAACACCATAAAGCCGTTACAGGAGGATAAATAGAAAAATCAAGTGTAGCTAATCGCATAAGAAGAAAAAAGGAAGATTACCGACCCCTGTAGGATAAACTTCAAATAATAGGCATTGGAAAATACAAAAACTGAAGAAATTAGCGTTAGGTTATAAAAATCTTTTAAGTCGGCCAAGCATAGAAATGAATACAATATGGGCACCAGTAACACAGAGGGCTAGAGAAAAACAATAACAAACAACACAACTGACACATGGCCAATTGGATAAACCCGTTGGTCGAATCCAGTGACTTAACCCAAAGAGTTGTGTGTTCAATACTAAAAACTGCAAGCGTAGAGTTAAAGGGAGATAACTGATACTGAGACATATGGAAGACGCATGTCTCGTAGAACTAGAACAATCTACACCGGGCAATGAAATAAAGGGTTCAGTTCGAAATTTCAATCACCTTAGGAAGTCCTGAGTGTACAACGGCCGAAATGTCGTGAATATAGCATAAAAATGAGAACAACAGTCCAAGTAGTGTAAATATGTGTGCGTGTACGCATACACACACATGTGTATGTTTAAATGACAATAATCTCATACATTATTAAATGTGTGTTTGCGTTTAGTATATTTTATTATACTTTTATTTTTTTCTACTTGGTAGTTTACATCTGCTGCAAAAATCCGAAAACTAATATCAATAAAATGCTTTAACATCTTAAATGTTTTCCAAAAGAAAATGTGTAACTGTATCAGACATTTTGATAGGCTGCAAAAAGCAGATATTTTCGGATGATTTGTAGATTTACAGATGTCAGATTCTGTTTTTTCCATCTTGTCCAGTCGAATTTCAAAGGACAAAGAAAACCCCTTTTTTTTTTACTACTGTCTGTAAAATAATTATCCTCGGGTCAATGTCTACTACGTCTGCAATCTACTAAATGAAAGAAACTTATTATTTTCAAAGTAAGACTATGAATTTCTTAATATCTACCAGTTTTAAACTGATTAATAGTGTTGCAATTTTTTATAAATCTAAAGTCATTTATAAGGATACAGGGCTGTTCGTTAACTCTCGAGCGCATGCATAAACACGTGTGCATATCTTTATTTTCAAGAAGGAAGCTTATTTAAATAGTTTTTTGTAGTAAACCACAAATTTAAAGTATTTTGAGAATATGGGATTAACAGTTTCATAAATCATCTTATCTTAACGATTTATTTGACTATTTTAAACTAATACGACATGACAAATGTCCTTTATTAGTTTGAAGCAAAAACATTTATCTGCTCGACTCAGTTCTGAAAATCTAACTAAACTTCATTATTTTTAAATCCCTTCTTGATCAGACCGAGAACTTTTTAACACTGTCGATAGACATTTGCATAATCGACAAAGAAATTTGAAGAAGCGTTATTTTTTAAACATTTTTAGAAGATTGCTCATAGAAACATGTTCCTTTAATAGATTCAAAAGAAAGACGAATATATTTTCTTTTTTTGTGTGACAATTAACTAATAATGTTATTAAACGATTCTCTAAGAGAACCGGTTTATTACTTTATTTTTTAAATAAAAAGCAAGAAAAACTAAACCTTTCATAGGAAAACCATCAAACGCATACATCCTTTGATAATATATAAAACTCTCAATAATCGACTGGCGTAATTTAAACTTATTAATAATAAGCAAAAAATAAAAACATTCTCCACCAACAATTTGATGAGAAACTGTTTTTTTTTATTTAACTTTTGTAATAAACTCTTTCAATTATGTTTATCAAATGGAAAAACTACAACTACAATGGACAACTACGAGGAAATTCAAAATTAACTTAAGATACGAAAAAAATGATTTTTAAAAGATGGAGGATATTTCTTTGGAACGTCATTAAGTGACTAATTATTTTGTGTCTTGGAAAGTAGAAACTTATTTCCCTAATTGTGTATCATCGTTTGGGACAAACTAAACAAAAATTAATTAAGATTTTTTCCAATCTAATTCGAATTTCTTTAGTTTTGTCTTGTCCAATAATTAGCTGTAAAATCGTAAAAATACCCGATTATTCCACTTTTCTTTTTTACATATGATTGTTTAGATTATTTATGCTTTATTTGATGTTGCTTAAGCCTTGGCCATTTGAATGGGATTAATAAACTTCTTTTACTTTTAATTTGATAAGGATGGAAGGAATATTTTGTTTGAAAAGCCAAAATATGAGTAAACCTATTCAATTTATGGCTTTCGTTTTGTTAAATGAATTCTGACGTTATTGGTCATATCAAAGTAGGGGAAATTTTACGAGATTCAGATTTTCTTTAAATTATTAAAAGATATGGTTGAACAAAGGAGAAAAGCATATAGAAGGAAAGGAAGCTGATATGAGCTTTACATAGATTTTGATACGATTTATACTACATAAGAAAACATGTTGAAATTAAAGCGACAGAGATTTCTCTACTGTTTTCCTCAAAACAATCGTCTTTTCTGCAATTCCTAACTAGTAGCGGATGACCCATAGTCAAATAGCGTTTTTTTTTTTTTGCGATAAACGGTTTGAGAACATTACATCTAGCTTCATTTGAGTTTGAGTGTTTTTAACGGCATATCAACCTTTGTGGGTCATTTACTGCTCAAAAGGTGGGATTTTAATGTATTTTTTAATGTTCGATTATAGTGAGAAGGCTGATTTAGTCGGATTTTAATGAAAATGTTGTGCTTTTATTATTTTTATTTTAGAAAAATGAAAATGTCTTCTAGTTGTGTATTGTTTTGCTTAGAATAATTTTTTTCTTCAAAAGTGTATTATGGTAATAAATTTTCTTTAAAAATGTCAATTAAAGTCTATTTTCATGTATATATTTCTAAAAGTGTGTATTTATACTTTCATAGTGTTTTGACCCCATTTTGGGGAGTTAACTATTTGCCCATAGCTAGGACCCTAGCAGGTGCTACCACTCTGGGTCAGGGTGGACCTGAGAGCAACAAAAATTAAGAGGTAGTTCCATGCTCCTCACAACCTCACAATCAGAGGACTTGCTGCCAGCTGTAGTTTACCGTCACACCCAGGACATTAGTTGCATTTAACTAGCTATACATCCCTTTGATATGACGGTTATAATTTATTAAAGAAATCCATCAAAAGATTATTTTACACTAATGATTAGACAGACAATTTTAGAAGCAAATAAATAAAATGTGCAATAATTCAATCTTAGGACTGACTGCTTTCGAATAATAATCAGGCGAGATCTTTATCTCAATCCACTGATATCAACGCTATCAGACCTCCGCATAGATTTTGTTCATTATCAGCAGTAAGAAACTGATATCTCTGGCGCAGGGATAAGTTTTATAATTAAAAATTGATAATTAAAATATTTCCTTTAACTTAATACCGTATTAAGTGTTTATGTTACGCGCTGTTGGGAAACAACGCAAGCGTTACTGTAAGAATTGATCAATTATATGATTATATATAATTATTAATTAAATCAAGTGAATGACATAAATTATGTATGTTTTTCTGCATTGCTCATAAGATAAATCAAGATATGACTTTACTCGAAACTGAATAACAGTCATCGTCATGTATGTATAAATAAACAGGTAAAGATGTATACAGACTCAAAAACGAACACACACACACACGGAGTAATAACAAAGATTACGTATCGCTATAAAAGAAAAACTGTGAACCAATATTAAGAAATATAAAATTAATATTCTGTGCGCTATATCCCTTAAGGATGTGGGCGATCATGGCTAGCCACAACTTCTTGCCTTTTGTAGCTTTTTGTAAGTTTTGTCTTTGGTCAGAGCAGTCATTAGGCTCTCCTAATCCATAGTCTGCCAACTATTTGCACCAAATAGTTAGATAGATTATTCACTTTTTCGTTTGTCCTCTTTATTATAAATATGTGAGTGTCAAATTCTCCAAGCTCTTTTTTCGCATTATGTACTCAAGAAAGTTCAGTCCATAACATTCGTAGTATCCTTCTATTGAACCACATTTTTATGGTCACAAGTCTGTAAAGTGATCGTTCCTTGCCATATAGAAGGATAAACATTATTAATTTCAATACTAGTTATTTTGTTTCCAACAAAACTTCAATGCGTTTCCGGATTTCGGTGTCACATTTTTAAATAAAGAACCTACTAGATATTCAAACTTTCGTAATTGCTTTATTTGGTCTCTCCGATTCGTATCTTTGGCAGTCTCTTTTGCTGACAGATATATATTCTGTCTTCTGACGATTGATATTTAGTCGTTTTTTCGTGCTTTCCTTTACTATTTTCTTTAGGAGTTCCTATGGTTTTCTTTCTGTGTCTGCTATCAATACTATATCATCTTATGTTAAGACTGTGGCCGCTAATAATGAATAGTGGCAGGTCGTCTAATACATTCAGGATTGCTTCATTTTAAAGGTTAAGAAGTCTTACACCACTTCCTATTTTTGTGTATTTAGTGAATTGATTTTTTATTCGTGATTAAAAAGACAAAAATAAAATATTAAATATAACAAGTTTTTGAATTTCTTATTTTAGATAGACGTGGGTATAATATAGATATATCTTCCTCACTTTTCCACCGCCGTAACGTAGTCTCCCTGTGCTTTTTCTATTAATAATTTCATGGTAATTTTATTCTGATGAGCTTTCCTCCTTCGTACTTATACTTCACAAATTTAAGTTTCTTCTCGCTAGTGAAATTCTCTTCCGACCTGCTGCTTTTCAGTTAACTTTGATCTTCAAAAATATAATTGTCATGCCAATCGTAATCTTTTGTCTTCTTGATTCCTCTTCTTTTATTGTTCTCTCTCATTAATGGCTTTCTTTGTCTTTTATTTTTTACACTTTGTAATCCTTTGCGTTTTAGTGGATGCATTTCCTTGATTCAGCTGAAATTATTTAAAAAAATGACATATCTGAGTATCTGAGCATAACCTTTATATTCAGTCTATATCTAAAATAAAATAGATTTATTTTATTTACTATGTTTAGCATAATGCCAAAAATATTTCACCTCGCGAAGATCGAACTAACATTAGTAATTGTCAACCAGTAACCATTATTCACACCGAGGTGGCAGGGGTCTACATTAGCTAAGTTTATGAAGATATTTACATTGAATCCAAATATACAAAGGGTATATACTCATTAGATACTCGCAAATACTAATGCACATGAACAAACATACATTGACATATCTATATGTACACATGCATATATGTATGTACTTATTTCAGCACCTCTAACTGGTTAGCAAGCTTTACTCGCTAGATTAAATACGATTGAGTAGTGAGTTCAATCCTCTCTGTGTACTCCAAACCATGGGCCTTGTGCCACATTAAAGTTACTCTTAGAAAATCCTCTATGTATGTACCTATTTATATGCTTTTGCCAGTTATTTTTATCTAAAGTTTTTTGTTCTTTTGATCTATTTGGCTGTTTTGTCTATTTTTGTAATTATTGCACAGGTTTTTGTTAGATCTCCACAAGTAGTTTTTCCTGCCGTATGCCATTGCAAAATAACTGAAACAATGTTTAAAATCAAAGAAATGTATAAAATGTGTGTGATTTTAAGGTAATTTGTCGGTTGTAGATTTAATCTCTAATCAAGTAAGTTGATTTATGGCATCGCCGTTCAGTATCTCGTGTCTCATTTGAACACACACACACACACACACACACACACACACACACACACACACACACACACACACACACACACTACAACTATTATTATTATTATCATTCACGAAAACAATGAAAACAGAATTTAAATGCTACGTTCTGTCCTTTGATGAAACATTATCATCTCATTTTATACTATAAAAAAGCGTATCCTGTTAGCAACCAGCTGCTTACAGTTCAAATAAGACGAAAATTATCGAATGAATATTCACGATAAACAGTTTTAGTAAATGTCATACGTATAGCTATTTAGATGTCGACTGATAAAAAGGGTAGTTTTTATTTTTTGGAGCACAAGAGATGTTTTGCTCAACAAAAAGATTCACGTCAACATAAAAACTCAGAAAATGTTGGAAATGATATGACGAAACTATTTTATTGTGTTTCAATCAATTTAGAAATTAAATAATTTATTTCCTATAAAACGAATTAATGACACGTTTCTACTTACTTTATAATGTGGAAAAAAGAAATACTTTTAAACAACGTTCTTTATGATTATTATCTAAATGTATATTTTCTATTAAGAAATTTAACTCTGAATATGACAATGATTTTGATTCATGCATAAAACTTTTAATATCTATCCTCCTATATGACAGTGAACGCTGAGCGATCTCCTCAAAGATATACAGAAAGTAACAGTAATGTGGTTCTACAGAAGAATGCTGAGCATACAATGTACCAAATATGAGAGCCACTACGAAGTTCTAAAGAAAATGAAAACAAAAAGGAAATGTTTACTGAACATCAGGATGAGAAACTACGAGACATAGTGAGGAAAGAGGACTTGAAAATTTTGATGCTCGCAGGACAGATTGAGCGAAAGATGAAAACAACGCATAATATAGTGAGCTTGACTAAAAGGTTGGTGGAAGAAGATTTGTGAGAAATAAATATAAGACAGCATTTTTAAAAGCTACAAATCGTAAAGGATTGTGGAGAGCCATGATCGCATACATCCTGAGGAGAGATGACACGTAAAAAAATGACTCCTGTGTTTGATCAGGAAGTGGAATGGTTGCGAAAGTGGGTGTATTCATAAGAATGTTTCGAATATTGTTATTCAAGAGAGGATGGTTCTCTTCACGTTAACATGAAATTTTGACCCGAAGCATTGTTTCCAATGCCGGGGCTAGAAATAAACGTTACTACCATCCAACCGGCATCACACAACTACATCGTAAAAGACAGCCATGAAAAAAAATTAACAACAGTTAAAAAGAAAGCCATAGAAAATGGTTAAAGAAGTGGCCGGAAGCGCTTCGAACACTATGGACAAAAATTTACACTCCCTTACCTCACCAAATCTGAAATTTTAAGAATAATAGAAAAACTCAATAAAAAAAATGCACTCACACAAAGCAATTTGTTTTTGTTTATATTGTTCTTTTAATGATATGCTTTTAGCTATGGTTTCGCCCAACCTCACTTGTAGAAATAGACTGGTAATGAGTAAAGTAGTAGTGTAGCTTTGACATGGTTCACTCTTTTCCAATTTTTCTCGGTTAACAGTAGTAATGTAACTGACAACGATATTAATTAACCAAAGAAAAGAAATATAGGCCAGTTCAACGTTGCGGCCGCACGACCCACATTTCAAAGCATTATGCTCCATGGTATTTTGTAGTAGTTTACTAACAATACTAATATTGTTTACACAACGTCATCAGTTACTGCGAGTGAAACAGTCATATGCTACTTGATCAGAGGACTCATGTTTCTAGCACTTTTGGTTAGATGAGCGAGTTTCTGTGTGAAGGAGAGCTTATAAGGCTATCAAATTGAGGGCTCGTCGCTTGGCAATCTGGTAGTAACTATGTAAAGCTGTAGGACGTGTTCTGCCAAAGTTAACAATGACCATGAGTAAAACTGGAGACTGTCTTGATGTCATATACTGAGATCTTGTTTCAGTCTTTATGTTCTTTTTGTTTCCTGTTGGTAAGACAAATGACATAACCATTCACTATAAACAGGAGTCACGAAAATGATTCCACGGGGCATGTATGGAGCATGCTACAAATCTTTATAAATTTCTTTGTGCGACGTATATCGCAATTTATTTTTGGATACCAATGAGAATCTTACTGGATATACCGATACAGCAACGCCAAAATATGTAATCCTGTCATGTAGCTGGTAATATCCAAGGTCAATATTATTTCAATACAACATCCAATAGCCACTCAAAGTAGAGGGTTGCTGAATCAGGTTTATGCATTGACTTAAGAGAAATAAGTAAATGTTGATCATGAAGCTATGTAGGATAGATAACTGTAAAAGTATGAACAATTAAAACTAAGGTATATAGCTTTTCAGAACAATTCTATGAAAAAAAAAAAAGAAAAAAAAAAGAAAAGAAAAAGAGTAGCAATAATTTAAGACGCTTTGTCTGTGAGAAAGGGTCTGTGGGGTGGAAAATGTCATTCTTTACAGGGCCGGGGAAATGCTTTTGAACTCTGTCACGGCTGGAAAATGCGGACTGGGCAACTCCAGCAAAGATATAGCAGAAAGTACTTCATATTTGGTCTGATCTGATTCTTTTAAAGATAGAGCATAACCGAAACAGGCAGTTACTTTATGGAACTTTAAGTATAGATCATATATACTAGTTACAGTTGAGATCTGAGGGTGATCCAAATAGACGTTCCGAACAGGGAACCTCATTGAAAACAAAATCACACATCGTGACTGGATTAAATTTAAGAGCTGCTTGGTTTTTAGTTACAAGCCCCTTTATACTCAATTAAGCTGCTAGAGATGGATCAGAGAGAAATCAGTTGTCTAGATCTTTGTAGGTGCATTTATAAACCGTGGTATAATATGTATAGATATTAAATAGACATCTGAGAATATTCATGTACGGATTTAGTAATTGTTTTTCTTTGAATGCATCGACATTCATATGCTTATATATATTTATAAATATATATATTGATATATATAATATATGCTATAGCTATAGCTGTGCACACAAGCTTAGAGAAGAAAATGTGTTTTTGGTTTCACCTGCTTATCTCAATGGACAAATAAATACGTCAGATTTGCACGTGTATAATGTGCTGTATTGATCTGAATAGCAACCTATTTCATTTCGGCTATTTATTACGCTTCAGAGTATTAAATATACATAATTTTTTTCTTCTTCAAAAGAGGGATGGTCGTTGTGGTGTGGGGAGTAACGGTTTAGAATAAGAAATCAGAGAGCCAAGTTCGAATTTCATTTGATATTCGTTCTATTCAATTACTCGCAAATACTGTTGGGAAAGGTATTAATCCATCTTTTTTTCTCTCCAGCTATGAGTAAAATAGCAGGAGAGATTGGATTCTATAGCATTGGTTGGCAACCGTTTTACCTCAACCGGAGGATAATGGGATTTGCGTAAGATTAACTCCCCTAATTTAAAAAAATACAATTTAAAGAAGCGCCAAAGGTCTATGCTTCACTGAGAGCGATGGATTAATCTTTTTCAACAGATTTATTAGTAATTTTTATCTATACTTTTACGTGTTTATATATATATGAATTATTATGCTGAAAATTAAATTTATATGCAAAATAAATGCTACGGATATATTGACTTACCTGCGTCGATCTAATGTTTCTTTCTTAAATTATTAAATCGATGTAGGTAAATCAATATATCCGTAGCATAAGGAAAAATTCGCTTATTTGGGAAAAACATTAAATTTCCAACATAATCTCTATAGTATATTTGGAAAGTGAATATTAATCACAAAGATCGAAGAATATAGAGTACATATATCAGATCGAAACTCAGCTAATTAAGTCTCAGAATCTGAATTTATTGATCCAATCTCGTAAACTGAGAACGTATAATTGCAAGAAAATAATTATTTATCATATATGAACGTGTATTTTTAACGAACGATTTATTACATGTGCATTTCTTAATGATTTTTTCAGAAATTGATCAAAATATCAACTCCATTAGTAAAAAGGTTGTCATATAGTTTGATTAAGAATAAGCCCACTAAGATCTGCTGTCTTTACTGTTATCGTAAAATATGTGTCTATTCATATCTATAGCTGTCCAAACATATCTACCAGACTTTTTTCCTATATCCGTAAACGCAGATAAATACTGGATGCGCGCGCGCGCACACACACACACACACACACACACACTGTATTTGTGCGTATGTTCTTCCCCGTGTTCCACTAATTTCAAGCTATGATAACTACAAAGAAATATTAAAACCCCACCTAAAACAAATGTTCCTTCAACATAGATCTCCGCGCTCAGGTTGTTGACTTCATTTTCAGTTGACACTATTGTTAATAAGCTTTCTCTGAAATGTTCTAGTGTTTGTCTTTTTAGCTACTTCTAAACTACCTTGCAGTGAGCAGGTTAGAAGCAGGTTTTTAATTTAAGAATTTTTTTTCATTAAAAGTTACAAGTGATTTTGTTGGTTTTTGTTCTTTTCACGAAAAATAACGGATCGTTGGTTCGAATCTATGTAAAATTTCCTGTACGTATACATTTTAGCTCTTTTATCTATCTTGGATATTTTCTGTTCTGCAGTAACCTTAGTAATATTTACCTACCAAATGTTGGCGTCGCATTGTTGCGACCGTGTTCAATTATTTTATATTAGAGAACTGTCTTATAAAATTTAACTCAAACCACAATATCGATATTAGATATATAGACGATATATATTAATAATAGCTAAAAATGCAGAAGAAATTCTCTTTTAATCTTTAGCTTAAAAATATATAAAATAGGCTACCATTCTTTCATGTCTCAGGTTCGAAATTTAAAGCTAATATAAAGCACTAACAAGCTTACTCCCAACTCCTTAGCTATAATGGCAAGTGCTTAGATGGATAAAATACCCTACCACAACATTTAATTAACAATGGTCGCATAATTTGCTTTTGTCGCATATTATTTGATAGAAAATCAGCAAAATTAAACGAATATTAATAATCGTTTTCAAACTATGGTTGAAAAATTTAATTTTAAAGAAAATGAATAACAAAATGCATAATGACCCAAATAATCTAAATCAACTTTAATGTAATTGCATGTAAAGTACAAACAATGTTAAAAAGAAAAAAAATTAACAATGCAAAACTGGTTTAAATTTTAGACATGATAATATATATATATATATATATATATATATATATATATATATATATATATATACGCATCGTTCATTCAGCAATGAATTAGAACACTCTCAGCTATTGGGCGTGTATAATTATAATATACACGCTAAAAAGTCTGCCTCCTTCTACCGAGCGCCCATAGGTCAGAGGTAGAATCACCGACTGACGCCAATGCGGTCGGGTTTCAATCCTGGCTAAAAAAAGCAATCGGCTGTCTAACCGTGCTGATGAGCTGTGATACAGCGAAACAGATCTGTCTGCGGGTGACTATATATATATATATACACGCTCACATATCTACACATAGACACACACACACACATATATTTAATTTGGAAACGTGTTATTTCGCGACCTCGTTTTGGTCTTCAAGCGATTCGCAATATATATACTGCCTTATGGACGGACATATCACGTTGAAATATGGGTTGTCGAACGATCATCGAAATTATTAGTTAGTGCCTAGATGGGCGACCGCTTGGAAATACCGGTTGCTTTAGGCTTGGATGTGCGAATGGTGTGTAATGGATCATGCATCGGAATTAGAAATTAGTGGACCGAATTTAGTTCGATTTTGGTTCGTTTTATTCGTTCACGCGCTAATACATTTGGGAAATGTATGAATCTACTTCTTCTCCCAGCTATGGGTTAATTAGTAGTATTTGGATTCAGTAAAAATCATTATTAAAAATATTAAATAAAAATTTTTATTGTTTTGAATAAGCTGCAAAAAACAAACAGATCAATCAAATAACAGACACAGAAACACACACACAGAGGATGCTTTAAAATAATGTCTTTTTGTTACTATCGTGGGAAATATAACAAATAAATTGAGTACTAAATAACTACGTTGAAGAGAGTAAGATTACTGCTACAAAATACTGCTTTTACTCGTATTCTAGAAGTCCTGCCAGAATTCGTCATTAGTGGTCACAATCTGAACAAGAAGGTAGCAAAAGAAAGCAAAAAGAAAGGACTACACATGAATTAAAAGAAATCTTATTGCTTGGTTATCAGCACAAAGAAGAGCAAAAAATGCAAATTACAGATTCGGGATACTAAGATCAAACAGGTACAGAAATTTAAATTCCAGGAAAGTGTTCTAACAGAGGACGGAAAGTGGGACATGGCGGTCCGAAGGCACATTGGCTTGGCGAAAAGCTAAGCAGGAAAGTTTCCTTCGAAACAAAGATGAGCGTACTGGACTGTTATGTGATGCTTCTCCTTTATATAACTGTGAATGTTGAAAAACCTCATCAAAGATGAAGGAAACACTTGAAGCAACAGAAATGTAGTTATACAGAAGGGTGCTGAGAATACCATGGACCGAACATGTTAGCAACGACGAAGATTTGAAGAGGATGGAAACGAAAAGAAAACTTATCCTCATATTAGGAAAAAAGCAGCTGAGGTTTCTGGGACATCTAATGAGAAAGGAGGGCTTGGAGAATCTAATACTCACAAGACAGATAGAGGGAAAGCGAAACAGGGGAAAGCAAACCGTGACGTACTTGATGGTCTTGAGCAAATGGATGGTGAAGCAGGGTTTTTAAAGGAGTAACAGGATAAAGAGTGTTAAGAGCTGCAAGGATAAGGAGATGTGGAAGGCAATAATCGCCTACGTTGTGAAGATAACGCAGCACATAGAAGAAGAAGAAGAAGAAGAAGATGAAGAAGAAGAAGAACCGCAGCTAATGCTTCTGTATTTTTGCCAGTAATGAACATTTTTATAGGGCCGCCTGAAATATGTACACCGCAGCTTCTCAGGCCTACAGTTCTATCTCCGTCAATATATCTGTGACTGAAATTGTTATACCTTCAAGAATTTAATGAAATATGCCTCCTTTATAAATTTTTCATGTCAGCTGATATTTCCCCAGATTGCCACTTTCTATAACAACGCTAAAATATTTTGACATATAAAGTTCAATGTCTATTATCAAGCCACCAACATCCATCTCTTTCAGACTGACATTAATGTAAAAAAGGGATTCTTTGGTCAGCTTTGGGGAAGTTTGTAAAGCTTAGAGTTTTTCAGTACATTTCTTCTATTTAGATATTTCAATTTAATATCATGAAAACTGAGATGATTTTAAAACGTTAACGAGAACATAGGATTCGTCAGTCCTTTTTCTATCTCTGAGATAAATTAGATATTTACTATGATTACATTTGTTTTAAACTGATAATTTGATAGAAATCCATCTTCAAAGGTTAATTTGCATATGAATTGGACTGCGTAATAAATCAACTTCCTGTCGATTATAAATGTAATTTTATTCTGTCTGTTCATATGGAAACTACCCCAAAGATTCGTTTTGCTGCCAGTCGCATGCTTTCATGTTGGATCTTAAAAAACAGCTTGATGAATATACCACAAAGTCATAAAATATAAACTATTCATTTTCATATCTGAGTTCTTTCATATAGAAATGACAAAGATATTAGTACTGGGCGTCACCCCCACCCCCGATGTTGCCAGTATTAGAATCGGTGAAACTGTCAACTCCGAATGAGGAATATCATGACGGACAAAATGTTATTCGCCTGATCTAAGGAGAATGGCTTCATTTATTCATAAGTTGTTAGACATGATTCAATGGAAAGTAAATGGAACATTAAAAGTTAATGATTATCTGAAACACTTAATTAATTTAATTACAACGATATAAACAAATTTTATGATAATACTGTAATAGTCAAACGTTCGAAGGTGTACTGAAAAGTTCTCGGCTCAAATAAGCTTTTCCAAAAATAAGCTTTGCATTTGATCAAATTTTACAAAGTAGGTCGGGAACTTTTAAAGAACTTTTCGTAGGAAATCAATTAGAAAAACTTCTGGTAGAGTTTTTCTTTTCTTCGTTTACAGTTAAAAAAACACTATTAAGAAGCGACAACATAAAAATAACAGGAATTAAGAAGAAAAGATAACGATTGGAATTGCATTTGATTTTTTGTAGATCAAACTTTGCTGGAAAGCAAGAAGCCGGAAGAGATCCACTTGCGAGAAAAGAAACTTTTAGTGTATAACTTATGGCTAAACCCATCCACTTCAACTGTAAAATGATGAGACCTGTGCTTAAATTCACAGTAGGATGATCTTTTAAAATTTTTCCTATGTTTTGCTCGTTTGGTAACCGACAACTGAAGATGTGACGCAGAAATATTAAGGCATGTAGGAATAGCAAAGAATATTTTGCAGAAAATATCAGTAAATGTCCTTAGAAACGAAGAAAAGTTCTGTCTTGCTATTTAATATCTCTTCGATGGTAGTGAATACTGAGTAGTTTAGCAATTACCGAATAATGTTGAGAAAATAATAGAAAGAATATGTAAGATGGGGAATATTTAAGGATAACAAAAAAAAAAAAATAGCTGATATGTTAGGTACTCATAATGAGGAAAGAAGACTCACAAAATTTAAAACTCACAACCACAATGATGACAAGTGAAGCGGATAAAAACAGTCAGAATATAGTACAAATAGCTAATACGGTAAATTCATGAATTCTTTTGAAAACAGAGAAATGTTATAAAAGCTGTCCAATGAAACACGAAAATCAGACGGAAACATGTGGCATTAAAATACACTTTGAATTAAGCAAAAAACAAATATTAATTTTACTGGTTCCTTAAGCTTTTAAGAAGTTTAGCTATTTATATTGGATACAGTTAAATATCAAAGATATAATGTTTTTGCTTTCCTTCTTTCTTTTCTATCTATTTATTTATCTTTCGATCTTTTGGCCTTGATCTCATTCTTTTTCAAAACACAACTATTTCTAGTCAAATTTCCAGTTCCTTTCCCAGTTTTATCGTGCGTGTTGTTCTGTATAACTGATTAAGTTTATTAATTACATGAAATTTTTTTAATCATCGTTAAATAAATGGCTTACGCGTTTCTAATGTCTTCATTTTTCTTGGCAATGTAAGCTAATTCCTTCATCTAAATCTGACATTCTTTACGTATTAAAATTGTATGTACTCTTTTTTATGCAGTCAAGACGGGAAAAGTCGATTATAAATGTATAAATTATACAAAATGCGATCTAAGTGAGAATGATTTGATTATAAAAGATGCTTAGTCAGGTTACGTGCACCAATCAAGACGTAAAACCATTTTGATGACTTGGTCAAATGTCTCTTAACGTTTGAAAATAATTATATCATTACTTGATGTCGTGTGTGTGTTGGTTATCATAAGCCTAAATGCATACTTACATAAATATATAGGAAGATTGTTAAATATGGCACTCTATAAAATTACTTTCAAAATCAACCTCACACTTTTAGATTTGTAAATCTTTTAGAATTTTATGAGAAATAATATATGAAAAAACTGTCTATTTTTAAAAAGGATACCTTTGCTCAGTTGCAATTTGTTAGTAAAATTATAAAAGTTTGAACGAAAAAGGTGAGTTCATATCTCCAAATACATCGAGCTGACCATAGCATCTGATTTAGGGATTTCGTTCGCTCAACCTCATATCCATCACCAAGTTGACTTAGATGGTATCAAGCAAATACCAGACAATGGCCAAATAACTAGCTGGTCAACATAACGTTATAAACGACGATTGAAATAACTTAATAGAACAGTTATTTTCGAAAAGTTTGTTTTCTGATTTAACCTACAGATTTCATCAATATTAATTAAAACCCATTTTAACAAGAAATAAAGCAAGCAATTTTGTATGGATCTATAGCAATTTATGCAGGCTCATATTTTGTAAAAAATTACCTAGACAACTTTGGATTCTATTGGGTCATCGTTTGAAAGTCAATAAGTATCTGATTTGACATCGTCGCAGAGTACATGATCTTCTAAAGATTCAGCAGAAAAATACTCTATTTTAAACGTATCATAGTTCAATGTATTATGTTGGCCTAAACGTCCTGACTCACTTAGGACCCAGAAAGAAAACAAAATCTCTTGAGCAACACCAACATTTATTCTTCAAAATAAAGTCCATTATTGATCGATTTTATTTTGATTATTATCAGCGATCTTCCAGCATCCGAATCTGTTCCAGATACCAGTCTGCTGGCGGTTCTATATACCAGTCAACCTGGAGGTGTGTGGCCTAAAATTGTTTTGCTGAAGCAACGGTAAGATCTCCGGAGTTGAAACGTCTGTACTATTTCGAAACCTTCAAATTATTGGCTGTGCCCTATACGTTAGTATCGAGAATTTCCTTCACAGCAGATCTTGTAGAATATTTTTGCTTGTAACAGTATCAAATTAAATCTCTAATTCTACTTTCTTTCGACTCATCTTTGCAAGTTTGGGCCTACACAAAGAGGTACAAATTGCGCAGGTACAACAAACTGCAGCGTACGAAGGCTGATAGTCAAATGAGTAAAAACGTTCTGGCTAACTTAACCTAATGTTAATGTTGCGCTATAAAATTATGTTGTTTTCTTTCAGCTTCCTAAGGAAGTCAGAGTTTTCTGGGCATACCTAGTCTCTGACTAAAATAAACGGTTCTGGTTGCAGACGGTTCTGGTTCAGACAAAAATCAAACAAAAATCAGAATTTTAGTATTATATAGATAGGTAGAAATAAAGGTGAAATAAAATTTCCATTTCGATGTCAGTATTATATATTTAAAATATTTGTAAAATGAATAATCTTGGAATTATTTCGAACTTTTGTTCTCATCTTGGTTGATATAGGTGTTATAATAGACAAAACGTTTCGACCAAGTATCCTTTGGTCATCATCAGGTGTCCATAGATTGGCTGAAAGTGAATTATCTCGTTGATTATTCAGAAAATTATTGGCTCGTTCTTCTTTCCTTATCTACCGTAACCCTTCAGAGTGGAGGCTATCATGGCTCTCCATGATCTTTTGTAGCACTTGATAAACTGGATTTTGTAGATCTTTCTTTGTATGTTTGTCCTTCCGTTATTTCTTCTAAGTCCTGTTTCAGTCAACCATTTACTTAAGCTCATTAAGTGTGTCTTCCTCTATCCCTCTTGCTTTCTGTCTGTCTCATGAGTATCAGATTTTCCAAACCCTTCTTCCTTAATACGTGCGCCAAAAACCCCAAATGTCGCTAGCTGATGTGAAGTATTAGTTTCTTTTTTGTTTCTATTTTCTTCAAAACGTCGTCGTTACTCACATCTGTTGTCTACGATTTAAAAATATTAAAGAAATATGACTTAGTAACCTTCGCTTTTTTATGCAATGACACAAAATTATAATCATAGATTTAAAAAAAAATAAAAAATAAATTTTTATTATTGCTGCTAACCCAAAATTTGAAATATAGTAAATAGTTGGGATAGACGATGGTTAAGAGAAAATTCAGAAATTTTTGTCTAGACAAATTTATTGACAAAGATTGTAAACAGAATTATGCAAGTTTGGGACACATTCTTGAACTTGATGAAAAATAAAAAAATATAATTATTAATTTGTAAATAGAATGAAATTTTGAAAAATCCCTAGATTTCCATTTGTCTGATTCGATCGATCATTCGAAAAACTTGTAGAAATATGGCGCTACTAGAGGTCTGTTTTTGTAAAGTAAGTTAACGATTAGCTAGATTAATTTATTGGAAAGTAATATGCAAGGCATTCACGACCCGAAAAGAAGGTCAAAAGGAACAGCATACAGTTGTAAAGAAATGAGTATGGAGACAATCGAACAGTTGAGCACATTCTCGAATCTTTAGAAAGACTTCTTTGCTATTGAGAAGCTGGTTTCATTTTGATACAAAGTATTATGAGCAGGCAAATCTTACAATAAACATTTTGATGAAAACCGTTCGAGACATGTTTGGTAAAATGAGGGCTCTTAACACACGCTCCTCGCACACAAAAAAGGAAATACCGTTCATATAATTAAATACGGTAGTAGTATTAGTGTTTAACTAATATTGAATGATCATATTTAGAATGCGATGGGTAAATTGTTTCAATTTTGTAATTTTAACTTTGCGCATGCACGTAGGTTGTTTCTGATTTTGTCGTCTTCCCAGTATACTAACGTCAGTTGAATACCGTTTTTAAGAAAAAGAGCACCATGACACAATTCCCTCCAGTAGATATTTGGAAACGACATAATGAACGGCTTGCCATTCGCACTGGAAATTCAAATATGAACATTCCAGAGTGTTTGGGTGTCAATCTGTAGACATTGCAGAGAATTCGAAAAGATTTAGATGATTCTAATGGTGATTTAAAATGATCACTAGTGATGGCGATATTATATCTTCATTTATTTTCCCACAAAACCTCAGACTCAACACGGAGGCCTACAACAAGGATGTTGTGCCACAATGGGTAAAATGGGTGACTTCTAGAAGACTCTATGTCTGGTGGCAAGACTTTGCACTATGCACTATGCCAGCTGGAGAAACCAGTTATGGCTGTCAGATAATTTCTTACATCATCCATTACATCTGACTGCATAACCCCCTGATCATGATGTGTGGAGCGCATTTGAGCGAGAAACCCACAAAACTCCTCGTAATACCAAAGATGACCTGAACGCAAGAATCATGGCAGCATTTACCATTGTAAACAAGGAGACAGTCCAGAAGAATTGCAGAAGAGTGCGAAGTCGTCTGGAGGACTCATTTAAAATAAATCAAAATTTTATTAAATTAACTAACTCGTTCGTAGTTCAAGATATTCTTGTGTAATTTTGGTAAATGTAACTATTACAATGAGATGTCAGAGTCATTTTCATTTTTGCATAATTTAGATGTCAATTATCCATCGCATCCTATATATTGTGAAATAGTGGTGCATAAACTGTTTCCATCTCTGAAAATTTTATAAACTACCATATTTTACCATAGAGTAGAAGATAGCTTGCTTGAAAGGGAAAACTGGTACTCTATATCCTTGCACCAAACTTGACTCTGCCATAGATTTCAATGTTACGGAAAGATAGAAGCAACTCTCTTCAACAAAACAAGATTAAAATATAATAAAATAAACTATTTTTCGTGGGTTTAATCCTAGAAAAAGATATTAAAAAATGGTTGACTTCCTACAGATAATAGCTAAATAAAGCGGAAAGAAAAGACTACATATACACTATAACAAAACTGAACGCATGGCCATCAGTAAAAAGTTCAAAATGGCAACTATAGGCCGAGGATTCTAAAATCAAGCAGGCACAGAAACCTGATGAATGAAATGAGAGAATGAAAAGTGCAACACTGAGAACGGAAAGCGTATTGGCATGGTCAAGGGCGCATTCTAAAAGCTGGATAAAGTATTGAGAAACAGGAAAATTTCGCTGGAAACAAAGAAGTGAGTACTAGCGTATTATGCGCGATCTACTCTTCAATATAGCAACAAATACTAGGCGATCTCATTAAAGACGAATGAAAGACTCGAAGCAATAGAAACGGATTTCTAGAGAAGGATGCTGAGGATACCGTGGCCCGAACATGCTAGCAACGACAAGGTTTTAGAGCGGATGGAAATGAAAAGAAAACTTATGCTTAACATCAGGAAAAGACATGTGAAGTTTTTGGGACATGGAATAAGGAAGGATGAATTGGAGAATATGATACTCACAGGTCAGAGGGAAAGCCACGCATGGCATACTTGATGGGCTTGGACAAATAGATTGTAGAGCAGCGTTTGAGAGGTGTAACAAGAGAAAGGGTGTTAAGAGCTACGACGGATAGGGAGATGTGGAAGGCCATGTTCGCCTAGGTTTTGAAGAGGCAGGGCACATAAAAGAAGAAGGAGGGTTGGATTAAAGGTTAACAGAGAGATAAATAGAATAGGTGAAGCGGGTTCAAATTCTAGCTGAGACAGTTTGTGCTCAATCTGTGTTAGAAAATTTATGAAAGGTGAAAATGCATATAATTTCTTTGTTATCTCATCTATGGATTAAACACTAGAGGGAGACTGTATTCTCTCGATTAGTTAACAAATAATTTAAGAAAATGGAGGTACTGGATTGAAATCCTTAAAAACAAATGAAAGTGACAGAAATTTGTTTTCCAGATATTTCAAGCAAGAAGCCGTAGAAAGCCATAATTTTACGTCATGAATGGATAAGAGAAAGAATATGCAAAGAAAATTGAACAAAATCAGGACTGAAAAGATTTAACTACAGATCTCGGATTCTGTCGTTCCTTAAATATGTCTTCTTTAAGATCTCTAGATAAATAATTATTGCAGAAACCTGACAAAATAAGGTAAAATTATTTAATAGTGCTTGAAATACCCTTTTAATCAATTTTGATAATATTGAGATTAAGTTATTTGGTGGACATCTGTAACCGTTCTCCCACAGTTAATGTTTCTCTCAGCTTGGGTTTCTCTTCCCTAGAAAGACTAATAATGTCCTGGCGAGGCACGGTTTTATAATAACTTTAATTATATCTTACGATATTGTATTTTTGAACAGTTTATTTAAGTTTGGAATTAAGAAACAGAGAGCAGAAAATAATAAATGATGCAAAAGAGAAGACATCAATAATATTGCATGAGATAATTGAGATTGCTTTGCATAAATAATCACTTTTTCCTATTCAGTTGGTTTTGATAAAACATAGTTGAGTCTGCGGTGCGTATAGAAGTATATTTATTTAATAATTAAAGTTGAATTTATCAAAGTCGCAATAGTTGGGTGTTTGAACATCGAACTCACAACACAAACAAATTATGTTGCGAGACTAGCGTACTAGCCATTGCTTTATGATAGGCGCCCAAACTAGGGAAACGTGTCATTGTTGTGTAATTAGTTTTTCATTAAATCGATAACATACAATAACCCTACTTACAATGAATGTTTAGTGTAGAATTGATTTACCGTCGATAAATAAATCGCATGATCAATTATGAAGATAAATGTATAATTTTCTAAAATCGTTTCTTTCTAAAAATATAAACAAAATGAAATGAAAAATAACTTTGAAATATTTGTTTGCATGGCAAATGCAGTAAATGTCAATTGTAACCAAGGTGAGATTACTTCCCCCCACACACACTGACATGGATTTGAATCTCACAGTAAATATTTTTATTCTCTGTGACACTGAAACGATTGTCTCTGTAAGTCAATTATAATAGATATTGCACGTTAGTTGCAAATGAACAATTAGGATTTTATTAGCTTTTTATGTGTTCGTACCTTTATAGAATAACCATATATATATATATATATATATATAGCGAGAGAGAGAGAGAGAGAGAGAGAGAGAGAGAGAGAGAGAGAGAGAGAGATAGTAGAGATTTCAAAGATATTGTGAAGTCGAAATGGTTGGCAATCAGTTTAATACTGTCAGAAATGCATTTGAGGTAAACAGACTTTGTAATTGTGTTCGCGATATCAATGATAAAGCATTAATAGTATTTAAATAAGTAAGTTTTTTCATTTGCTGATTGATTTTACCTTCATCATTCCGTCTCCATTGTTTCGTAGTGGACTTTCTGTCTACTATTTTGAGCCTTTTCTCAATTTACTTTTAATATTTCCAAAATTCCCTTTTTTTACACTGTTGGGAATTTGTTCATTTGTGCGGAATTGCACATATTTCCTGTTTTAGCAACTGTTGGCTGTCATAGTCCTTTTTTGTCACATGTTAGCTTTCTTTTTTTTTCTATATTTCTCCTTTGTTCCTACATTATATATTTAATACGTAGGAACATCAATTGTTCCAGACCCTTATGATGGAGAAAGCATCCGTTTTGCATAGCCAATATTTCTTTTTCAACAAACTCCTTTCTTATCAGAATTCTTGTTTCAGTGATGAATATTTATCACTTATTTAACACTTATTTCATTATATCATTGAGAGCATTACCTAACAGTAGATATCAATCAAATATGTCACTAGCCTGTTCGCTATTGACCGATAGAAAGTACATTGTAACACATAATATGTGTGTGATACGCACACCACACAGAGTAATTAAAACGTTCGCTTTCCGACCATGTGACTTGGGTTCGAGTCGCACCATGATTTATCTGTCAGGATGATTAATTCTTGATGTTATCGGCTAATAGAGAAAGTGTCTGAAAACGATGCCACGTGTTGACCCAGGTAGGTGAAAGGTAGGCAGACGGCATTATTTGGGAGCAGTTGAAGATTTGAGTGTACGGAGCTTGTTCAGTTAATGCGTTTTCTCCCAGATGTAACTTAGCATAGTTATAGAACGTCATGTGGATTTTGAACAAAGGAAAATTTGCAATAAACATTAGCTAACCTCTCTAGCTGAAAGGCATACTCACTTGCCAAATTCTAATCATTTAACCAAACAAGAGATTGGCAATCTGTATCTACAGTAAATCTATATAGAACGAAATTAATTTTATCAGTACTCTTATAAATATGTTCCTAAGCACATTACGGAAAAACAATTTAGGAATATATTGAGCAAAATCCAATTTATATGTGTGTCCATGTACACATAAATATTGCCTACTCTTGAAAAAAATACAAGTACATAATTCAGTGACAGTGTATATCTCTGACCATGCAATCATTCACATATATATCGATACATGTACCGCATAATAAATTTTGATTGCGGACATATTGCTTCTGGTTGTCACAATGCAAATTCTAATAACCCTTGACCCATATCTATCAGTTAATTAAGCAATTTTATTATTTGGGGGAAACTGAAGAGTTTACATTCACAAAATTACTATCTGTTTTGTTTAGCGATGATTGCATATAACATTTAAAGGGGATTTCTCTTTGATACCCAAACTTGCTTAATGTCTTTCAAAATCTTTACTTTGCTACCTCTTTCTATTTATTGAGCGGTCTCTTTGTTAGTCTGTTTGTCTAGCTATCTGTCTATCTTTTGTTTATTAATGTATTAATTTATAATGTCGACGTGTTCGAAGTTATGAATTAATACATTACAACATTTTCATAATGCACTATTCTCGGCGGGGATTAAACATTACTTGCTTTCTATTTATAGAAAGCAATTAATGTTTGTGTAACAGTATATTTTTGTAATAGATTCTCAATTTGTATTACTTGTAACTTTAATAAACTCACTAAAATACTTAATGTTACTCAACTACCAACCTTTTAGCCTTCAGAAGTAGCAAGTGGTGTCATCACAGTAGCAGTGAGAGTAGACTTTTGTCAAAGATCCAGCACTATAACATTTTTTTATTAATTGTTTTATTTGTTTCATGGATGAATAGTGTCTCTGACGTAAAGCTTATATTCAGTTGAAGGTCACAAAATTGGTTATCGATTTTTAAATAGAGAAGCTTATTTTTCAAACGATCATTTGTATACATATGATGCTTAAGTAGGATAAATCCTTATTTCGGTTCTTGCATTTTGAGTGTTATAGTCAATTCCTGTTTCAATAGGTAGTTTTCTAAGCCATACAAGACCAAAGGTATGGGGAACCTAGTTGGGACTGAACCCACTACTCAATTGTAATGATGCTTGCAAGATAAATTTGCTATTTATTACACTACATCGAGGTACCCAAATTAATTTTTCAAGAGTTGATTTTCTAAGTGTCGCTTAGATGAGGCACAAGGCCAAAATGATGTGGTACCCAGTGAAGATCGTACTCACAATTTAGTTGTAACAAATTCTTTCAAGACAAGCTTGATAACCATTACACCACGTCAAGGTACCCCAATTTATTCTTCAAGAGATTGCATTAGAAAGTAGTGTATTTGCAGAAACACGAGTAACTGTACAATTTTCCTGTCTGAAACAATGTTTGTTAATGCCTATTCATAAAAGTTTATTCAATTAATAAAGACGGAAGTACATCCCTGATCAGGCATCAAGTCTCTTTTGCTTGCTTTCATTCATTGAAAAATTAAATAAACGAAAATTAATCCTCCTCTTCTTTAAGACAACTGGTGATATTCGTGGATTCACTAGCCATCGAATGATTACTTAGAAAAAACAGTTTTATGAAGTGATTCTTTGATTGTCAATAGCGTTCTTGTCAATATTTATCAATTTCCCCGTCAAATCTTCTGTAGCTTATCTAAAAACTAGGGTATTTTAAGCGGCAAAAAGAATGTTTTGAAAGGTAAACACTTTACTCTATTTGTATTGGTCTATGTATATGTATTGTTATATACGTATATTTGCATGCATTAAAATGTTATTAAAAGAAAAATCATTTTTATAAACGATTTCAACATCCACTTCTCATCTTCTCTGGGAAAAAACGGTAAACTGTATAACGATTCAGTTTACTATTGAATAATTTTGAAGAGATTGCAATATATGAAACTGAGGTTAAGTTTTCTATGAAAAAATATGCAAAGCAAATTTACTTGGATAAAACTCACATCAAAATCATTTTTTAGAGAAATAAAGCCTAACGATGTAGTTCTTGTAAAATCCGAGGCAAAACATCATATTCTGTGGGTTGTTTAAGGGTTTCTTCCATCATGGCAGTTGGCGTACAAGATAAAAATATCCAAGATACAAGTGTTTCTTCATCTCATATAAAATAATCTTTTAAAATAGAATTTTCACTTTTATTTCATTACAGTTTTAGTGATTTAAATTATTCTATTGACTGGAAATTAATTTCCAAAGTGAATGAGTCGTATGAATAGATTCCCATTAACTTGTTTTAAAACTAAAAATATTACTAAATATACCAATTCAATCCTGAAATGGTTCAGTAAAATATCGTATAAGAAAGCGTTTTACTTATTTCTGAGCTCAAATTTACCGCATTCACTCATTTCAAAGCACTGATTTAAATATATCATTTTATTTTTTTTAATTCAGAGACCACTTATCGTTCGTTTCCAGTTAAAACGAAGGCATTCCATTATTACTTACTAGAATCGTGCTGGTTATGATGATAGATTACATGCAAAAGCAAAGCTTCTGATCGGGAGGTTTTGTTGAGGGTGGAACCACCACTTAACTGCTGATTTTCCCAGCTTCACTATGATCAGGAATAACAGTATCTGTTAAGGTACCAGCTATAGACAAATAGCTAACTCCCAAACTGGGATAAAACACTATAAAAGTATAAAATAACATTTTTGTAGTAAAAATACGAGCAATACAGTTTTGTAACAGAAATTGGTAATACACCCAAGAAAATTACATCTCGGCATTAAATGATCCATAAAGAAATAATATGCCGCTAAACAAATGAACCAACAAATTTTCCAGAATAGAATCATAGATCTCAATGATATTTTCCCAATAATGAAAACGAATGTGTAATTTGCCTTCTTACAAGCGCAATGCATTTGATGAAATAGTAAATGTTGCTATTTTTATCGCTTGTAATTATTATTAATAAAACTTTCTGAGTGTCTTAAAAGGAATAAGATAGTCTTGTAAAAGTTTCAATTATATGAACAAATCTCAATTGAATAATTTTCAAATTGTAGGAATAATTGAATCATTGTTTCAGTTAAAAAAAATACCGGGCAAGAAACTTCTGAATGCTACATTCTTTTGTTTTGAAAATTTATTGTGGAATCTGTAAATGAAGAATTAAAATTAATTAAAAGCAGAAAAACGTTCAACACTTATAGCGACAAAATTTATCATCTGATTCGAAATGAAAACAAAATGTAGGCAGACGATAAAATGATTATAAAAATAAAACATTTACATCACATGACAATATTAATTTATTAAATTTTTATCTAGTTTGTTGGTTCATGTGTCCTTCGACGCAACAAACTAAAACTATGGAAGACTCAGGGGGGAAAAATGCAGATAAAAGGAGTAAATGAAAATATCACACTTTGTTCAAGTTTTCGAATCTCTTGATATAAAATGATAATCCAAATAAGTTAATGTAGACTGACTGCAGGGAAACATTAAGCTTTATTCTATAATTGCACACATTTACTTTTAAAATCTATTGATGACGATTGATGTTGACATTCACGTATGTGTGCTTGTGCGGCGTTAACATTAGTAAGTTTTCAGGCTAATGAAAAGAAACATCGTTTATATTACACTAGAAATAATTATTTTTCTATGCATGATAGATAGTTAAATATAAACAAAATGATCTATAGATGATAACGCCTGAGAGCTGAATAGGGTAAGATAATAACTAAAAATGAACAGAAAATCAAAACCTCAGAAGAAAACAGGAAAAACAACTGTTTAACGATGATAAAGAAAATCTTATAAAAATTTTAATCATATGAATTTAATGATCTTTAAATCGTTGATCTTTTCGAAAATATACAAATCGTCAATAATTCCACTGAATCAACTGATGAAACTCGGGATATTGTAAAGCGTAGTTCATCTGAACTTTTTTCCTTTAAATTACAGTTTTTTATTTGCATTGAGAAATATAGAGACTTTTTTAAGATTAACATCTAAAATGCAGAATACAACAAAAAAGTGTATGATGTGATATATAGAGGAATACATGAATGTATTTAGGTGGGTTTTGATTGATTCGACAGGTTCATATATAACATACATAGCCGTATTTTCTTTTTTTATGCTGGGCCGACATTAATGTCGCACAAAGCTAGGTGTGTTCTGCCTCACAGGATTTGTCATAATGATATGAGGCAAGGTTTTTCAAGTACGGGTGTTCTTCCTGACTCCAAACTCAGACACTCATGGTAGTCAGTCTAGGAAGCTTATATATATATTTGAACATATTGTTCAAGGGATCCTATAAGAGGCTCATCTTCTCTTTGAGAAGGTTTGGTTTTCGTAATGTGGGCTGACATGAAAAGCTAATGGAAGAACTGGTTTAGATGTCAACCATAAGCAAGCCTCCAAAAATGGATCGACTCATTGTCTCAAAGAACATTTTATATTTAAGATTTTCTTACTTTTTAGTTAATCAGATATCACTGTTTACTTGTTTATTCATTCATAAATGAAGATTTTATCACAGTCCAAATTATGAAGATAGGTTTTGAGACAAAGTTTCAATATTTTAATAAAAAAATAAACTCTGTACACTTGTAGGCAAAATTTTATCCAAGTAAGGACAATATCTTCTGGTATAATTAAACTAATAATTATATTCACCAGACACCAATCTATTGTTTCCCTACTTAAATTGAATGAACTCAAAATCAAATAATACAAAATCCTCAGGGTGTAATCTACAATGAACTGTGACAGATAAAACAGCTTTTCGACTGGAGAAAGGAACACCGCATTGAAACTTTGTTTTTATGAGAATTCGAACACCGAAAAGTGCTGCCACGTATTTATGATTTTCATTTAAACTGGTGTCATTCTGATATTTTATTGGGCTTGATTGGTAAATTTAAAATATTTGATCTTTTAACTTTTTCCCTTGGGTTATGTTGATTATTATGGTTTCTTATGCCAAAACGTATAAATATTTTCTAGAATCATAAGTAGAGGTTTATATAACTAGACTTTACATAAGCTTAAAACAATTGAATTAGTAAAAAGTCATTTCTTTTTTCTGAATCCAACAACTAAACGTGAATGTGTTTCAAATTTACAAATGAAAAATGATCTAATAGAAATTATGAAATATCTCTTGACGCAACTGCAACATTATTTTGCTTTCATATAGCATATTTTTGCATAGAAGAAATTCTGCCTATATTATGTGCAAATTGAAGCTAGTTTATTTTGCATACAATTTATGACAATTTGTGCGAAGAAAAGATGTTATGAAATTTAAGATTATTATATATAATTCAATAATACAAAGCTATAAATATACCCAGGAGATTAGATATACAAATATGCTGATAACTAATTGCATCAGTGAATCTTAAAATAATTTTATTTATTTTAAAACCTTCACTGGAAACACAATGCTTTCTTCAATTTTTAGGCTTTTAATGTTTAACATTGGCAACCCCAACTACTTCCATAATGATTTTGACTTGACTTGAAAAATATTTTTAAAAAACCTGTTCGGGTCGCGGAAAATGTGATACGAACTTGGTTTTGTAGTCGGCCATTTCCTATTCTTGTTGGTGTAACTAACGCCAAAAGAAAGTAGTTGCAGGTGGGAGGGAGAAAAGCAGGAAATCACTGACTCGGGTTACTCCACTCTGTTCTGTTGGCTTCATCTGCAGTAGTTTGTCTGATGCAGTTGATGCCTTCCCCATTAGCAAAGTTCTCTCATTCTTTGATAACATAAGCGTGCTTCGTTCACCGACTTGCAAACTGATGTGTGTGTGTGTGTGTGTGTGTGTGTGTGTGTGTGTGTGTGTGTGTGTGTGTGTGCGCGTGTGTGTTGCACGGGAATCTGTATGCTTACAGTTTGTATTAGTTTTAAATTTGCATTACTTCTGTTTATAGATTCGTCACTTGTTAGGCGGGCATAATCACGAGGTACATATATGCATATCTGTCTCGGTCTCTGTCTCTCTCTGTCTCTCTCTGTCTCTGTCTCTCTCTCTCTCTATATATATATACATATATACACATATATATATATATATATATTCAAACACAGACAGATAAAATTATCTCTCTTCTATTTTTTAATGAAACAATCTTTTATTTGAACATAAATCAAACGAATATGAGTATGCATCTATATTTTACTAAAGGCGACATGTGCTTATATCTTATATTCACAGAATTATATATAAATGCATAAATCTCATTATTCTTATGCTTCAACAAATAAAGTATATATATATATATATATATATATATATATATATATATATATATATATATAAGTGTTGTTTCATTTTTGGCTAATTTAGACGTTAATTTTTTATCTATACACAAAGTTTGATGAATGAATCCAGATATATGTTCAGATATATTTTAAACTCAAATATGTACCTGATGATTGCATGAAGCATGAAATTCCGAGGTGTGCTACAGTCGTAGGAAAATATGTATATTTGTTAATATATATATATACATAAATTAACTTCTACATTAGCCAAAAATGAAAATAACACTTATATATATATATATATATATATATATATATATATATATATATATATTCAGATAGATAGATAGATAGATAGATAGATAGATAGATAGATAAATAAAACAGCTCTGTTCATACATGGGACACTTTTTTAATAATAAAAAACAGTAGAAATAATAAGACTATACATATGTACAGCTTTCTCATATAGATCTTTGTCAATTTATATCATAATATATATGTAAACAGACTTGTGTGAGTTTATGAATGATATATCTATATGTATCTGTGTTGTGAGGCACTTCGGCGTGGGGTAATCGTTGGAGAGTTTAGTGTGGTTTGATTATTACTACTTAGTAAACAATTCGATTCTCACCAGTTTCCCAATAAAATATGAGTCATTATAAATCCAACTTTTGACATACAGATAGTCAACCAAACTAACGTAACCATCCTTAAGTACTTATTTTGGCAATTATCAATTACAGTATCTACTTTGAATGGACGCTCCTTCATGACTCAAAGTAGATACTGTGATTAACATTATATATATATATATATATATATATATATATATATATATATACCGCTCGAGAAAAATAAACGTTTAAAAAAGGTACAGAGTGCATTTTCAAAACCTTATTGTGGGAGTGGGAGATATATGAACGAATTATCTGTCTGTCCATTGTTCTCTATTTATTCTTTTTTCAGCCTATCCATTGTTATCAGATCCATATATATCTCAGTCTATTTAAATATGCATCAATCTCTTTTAGAAGTCGTTCATTTTTTACAATAGTGGCTCAATGAAATTAAAGAGTGTTCGAGATCTAGTGCTGACAACATTTTTAAAACTTTCATTTTAAGGCTAGTATTTTCTTTGTAAAGAAATTAGATGGTACAATGTTCATGCATGGTCATTTTTTGCATTTAAAAATCTGCATTATATGAGATATTTTGGTCTCTGTCCCCATCTGAGATCGAACGTGATATCGTTCTTTCAATTTGAAAGAGGAGGATGAAGTAGAAGAACGTGGAGATTAAGGAGGAGTCGATTGACGTAAAAATTAACATAATTAGATAGACAATATTTGCGGAAGAATCAAGTAACTTTGTGGTTTTATCCCCGCCTCCAGGTGCATCTTGTCTTTGCTAGACGAAACACACATCGACACCCCTCTCTCCTTCTCTCTATATAAGATAGAAGCAGATTGAGATCGATCAATAATGAAGTAAAAAAACAAATACGTGTATGTATGTATCTATTTATCTATGCACGTATGATGATCGAGTCTGTACATTCACATGGTTCTGGGTATGACGAAAAACTGCGTCCGGCAGCAAGGCTTCTGATTAGGAGGTTTTGAGAAGCGTGTAACCACCTCTTAATTGCTGTTGTTCCCAGATCCATCCTGACTCGGGGTGGTAGCACCTGTTAGAGTCTCAGCTATGGGCAAATAGTTAACCCCCAAATTGCGATCAAAACACTATGAAAGTATAAAAATAGACTTTTATAGTAGAAATTTCAGCAATCCTTTTTTAAAGAAGAAAATAGTACTAGCAATACATTTTTGAAGAAAAAAAATATTACCAGCAATACATTTTTGAAGAAAAAATCATTATTAGCAACATACATTTGAAGAAAAAATATTACCAGCAAAACATTTTTGAAGGAAAAAATATTACCAGCAATACATTTTTGTCAAAGAAAATATATACTAGCAATGCATTTGACACTCAATAAAACCCTCTTTACAAAATTACGTCCATAAAACTTGATCTACAAACTGATTTCTTGCAAAGAATACATATTCTATTGATATGAAACTATCCTAAAATTTCTTCTCCGCATTAAATAACTCATTGTGGTTGATATACTATAAAACAAAATAAGCCAAACCTGTACATTCATAGGCCTATACGTTTAGTGAATAATAAATTCATAAATATTTAATATACATTTAGGTGCATGAGTTGAACTTATTCCTTCATATAAACGGTCTTTAGAAGTAAGCTGTCTGTATAGATGTATAAAAATGTCTTTGATGAAATGTAGATACTCCCAAATATATTTTATAGCGACATTTCGAAATACATTGTTTTCATCTTTTACTATGTGCCTGATATTCACTCATAGCGACGTCGAGTCACGCATCTCTTTTTATATTCCTGCAAAAGCTTATTATATTTTCATATTTCGATTTTCATTCACATAGGACAAATGTTAACGTTTATAACGGGATGCAATCACACATTTGTATACAACAGTCTTTTGTTATTTATGCTAGTATATATACATATATATATATTATTGCTACTCCGGAAGTTCAATTTTTCTTTCTCTCTATTTCGTTTTATCTATTTCTCTTCTTCTCTGTCTCTTTAATAGTACCCCTCTCTTCCTACCCTCTCTCTCTTTTCTCTCTTCTTTCTCTCTTTTTCTTTCTCACTTTTCTCCTCCATATTCCCCCTTTCTCTTTTTCTTTTTCTCCTTTTTCTCTTTCTCTTTTTCTTCCTTTCTCTTCTTTTTCCTTTCTTTTTCTCTATTTCTTTATCTCTCTCTGAAATCTTTCTATTTCTGTCTCTATCGTTCTTTCCCGCTCTTTCTCTTTTACTTTGAATGTAACTGTATCTATTATATTTTTCCTACCTTACATTTTGAATTATTAATTGTATATTAGTCACACTTGTTTAAATTAGTTATTATTATATTCACCCGTTCTTTTCCTCTTCCACCTTTTATTCTTTTTCGTTTTCTTATCATTTTTTCTATCCCACTATTGTCTTCTGGTTTCTCTTCATTTATTCTTCTAATAATCTCTTTAATTTCTAATTCATTTTCCATTAATTTTATTGACAAATCTTATACTTTCTCTTTACCAACGTATTAATTTTTGATAGATTTTTCGAAAATATATTCTCTCTCTATTATCTTCTGTTTTCTTTATTTTTCTTTGTTATTTCTTCGATTTTATGCCCTTATTAAATTGCCTTAAAATTTCTCGCTCAGAAAAATCATACATAATTCATTGTCTTTCCGTTATTTTGTTAACTTTTATTCCATTCACATTGGATTTTTGTTCTTCATTTAAACACCCACGACTTTCCTACTGCAACAAAGTCCATTCGTTTGTTTTCTTCCGAGCAGAGAAATTTAAGTCGATTTATATCTGATTTGGTTCTTGAAAAAAGGTTTGTTAAAATTAAATATTGATACGGAGAAGCAGTAGCGTCTTATATTGATCAGTTTATTTACTTAATGATTGATCTATCAGTCAGTCAGGCAAGCAGTTGTCCCTCCTGAGTATTAAATAAGGAAAGAAATAAAGAAACAGTAATCGTATTTTTGTGAATATTCATCCCTATATGGATTTGAATAACACATCTATCTATCTATCTATCTATCTATCTAAGGAGTATGTTTATGAAAGTATAAATTTATTTGCGTCGGTGCATATATGCAGAGTGAGATAAGTACATTGTCGCAATTTTATATTTTAATTTCGCGCATATACGTTGTTTGATTTTGATTTTGTCGACTGCGCAGTAGAGTCGGATAATTTGAACAACGTCTGTGAGAAAAAAGAGCACCATGACGCAGTATTGCTTGGCATTCGCGCCAGAAACCCTAATACTAACATTTCAGGGAGTTTGGGTATCTGTCTGGGGACAGTGCAGAGGATTCAGAAAGAGTTGGATGAGTATAATGCTGATTACGAATGTGTTTGAAGTGATCTTTAGTGATGGTGATGTTAAGCCTCTATTCATCTTCCAACAGAGCCTCAGACTCAAAATAGAGGCCAGCATCAATTGCTTTTAGTGTCAAGAGGGTGGCTGCTAGAAGACCCTCTATCAGGCAACAAGCCATTGCACCATGACAGGCAAGCAGCAGAACTCAGACAATTCATGTGACCATATTACCCCTTACACTAATTGTAACACTAATGAAGACCAGAAGGCACATACGATGCCAGCATTCACTAAATTAAAGAGTAAGGCCTTCCAAAAGAGTTGCAAGAGATTTTGAAGTCGTCTGGAGGCCATGATTGAAAGCTAAGGCGATTTAATTGAATAAATTTACACTTTAGTATTTAAAAATGTTTTTTGTGTAATTTTGGCAAATATACCTGTTAAAAAGATATTATTATTTTCAATTTAGACAATGTATCCTACGCACCTTGTAAATATTTAAGAAAGTGTACATATATCTGAACTTATCCATCGCACCCTGTATATACATCCTAAATTAACGTTTAAGTAAGCCAAAAATGAAAATAAAGTTTTTATATATATATATATATTCTGCAGGAATGCAATTTCAAAAATGATGTTAAGATCATAAATCATTGTTCAAATGCAAAGGGATTGTACCAGACTTGTAAGCCAAGTGTGGAGATTAAAATAAAAAAAATAACTTAATCCCAAATATGGAGCATATTGAAGTAAGCCAGGTCTTGCATCCTTGGGGATAATACTTTCAGGTTGTACCAAAAGGAAAAAACTGGCTCTCTCTCTCTCTCTCTCTCTCTCTCTATATATATATATATATATATATATATATATACACTTTATTGTATAAAATTGTATACATATGTTTAGTGTTGAATTATGATAATGTTTGGCACCAAGATTGTTGTTTTTCCATAATTTTAGTGATAATAGGATATTTTGGTAAGCAGGGTATTTTTTTTATCGTAAAGTGCTTCATATTGGTATGGAGATAGGGATTTAATAATTTTAGTGCCCACACGATTGAGTGTATCATAACGGTGTCTTCACGAAATTTCGAAGTCAGCCTGCTCAGTTAAAATGACAAATTCTTTGCACTAAAACTACATATGCTTATATATACGTTTCTAAAGGTGTACATATATCTACACATCTCTCTCTCTCTCTCTCTCTCTCTATATATATATATATATATATATATAATATTATCACACAAATATTTAGACAGAATCATGCAGTAGAGATAATGCTAACTTAACTCGGCAGATTTCATTTCAGATATAAAAAGAAAGTTGGTGGCTTTTTTTTAAGATAATGAACTTTTAACCCCAATGATAAACCCGATACAACACAGTCTAATGTTTTCCAACTTTTATTAATATCCATAATGAGAAATGTTACTTATGGTGTGAGTGGGGGTGAGAGTGACAAACATATGTATACGTGCATTTTAGAAATTATTTCTCGAAATTCTCTATGTATAGAGATACACAAAGGGGAAGAAACTGAGGCTCATTTTCGTTGTACACATTTGTTTGGTTCATATTTATGTTATTGTTTTCATAAATCATATTTATTTGTCTACATGCGCATGCGTACTGATTTATTGATGGGGAATGTATATTAGGATTCAGATTCATGTTCACTTGTCGATTCAAGCGTTAAATACGAACGGTACGTCATTAATACCGTAAAAAATTAAGAAATTGTTGTCGTATATCTACTTTCACTCATCCCACTGATAATTCTATGCATATCTGTTTGCGTTTGTATTTCTGTGTACAATGTATGTAAGAATATTTCTAACTTCAGAGTTTATATATATATATATATATATATATATATATATATATATATATATATATATATATCAGTCAGTTAAGTGTCATGCGTGATACATGCTTTGGGCGATCATGTATTGAAAGAGACATGACTGACTGGGCAGAAGGTTATCCCGCAGTAGGTTGCCATTACTTTCTGCAGTAGATTACTTGCCAGCCAAGGCTATAAACCCAATCTGTCCTGTTATTTAACCCATAACTGGAGGGAAGAAACGGATTAATACATTTCCCAAGTTTATTTGTGCGTAAGTAAATGGAAGGGATTCAACTAGAATTCGAACTCGGTTCCCCGATTTTGTGTTCCGAGTCGATATCCACTGCACCATAACGCACATATATATAAATCCAAAAAGAAGATGCCTGTGAGTAAAATCTCAAAGGAAATCCTATTAATATTAATTGTTAATTTTTAATATCAAAACTGATCCAGGTAAAGGATGTTATCTCTTTTTATTTATAAGGTAAATCTTAAAGTAAATTTGGATCTTAACAATATTTAGGCTTGAAACGGAAAAAAATTGGAAAAAATCGACAAAACCAGGCAAAGCTCGTCATGTCTCTTTTCTATTTTTTAAAAAAGTTTTTTTTAATGTATCTATCCTGACTCCTCCACTCTCTTCACCAGCGTCCCCTTCTGCTTGACAATCTGACACACTTTCTTCTCCATTTTTTATCCTTTTCCCATCACCTTTTCTTCCTTTGTCTTTTTTATCTCCTTTTTTTCTTTCTTTTCATTTTCTTTTAATTAGGCTGACTTCCACACACTCAGACAAAAAATTGTATTTTACATAATGTTTAAAATCGCCGATGTTACAAAGTTAAATCCTTGAAATGGCCATATGATTTTGTGAAATTTGAATTTTTATATGTAATATATACTTATTTTTTATATTGTGTATTTGGGCAACAATCTCTTATTTATACAGGTCTCATTGAAAATGACAGAAAAGGTATTATTATTAAGTTTTTTATATAATTTTTCATGTGTTCGTATAATGTTTTTCCTTTCGGAACTGAAATTATATCAGAATTGTCGAAAGCTTTTGAAATTTTGAACGTTTTCTATTCACAAACAAAAATGAACTATTGAATGAAAGAACAGAAATTATGACTGAGTGTAAACATATTAAAAAATACCTATTAGGTAACGTTTTCATCCAACCATAGATGAAAACGTTATAATTTCTTGAAATTTTAAAAATTGCGCGTTCAAAAATTCTCCGTCACGTGTGCGTTAAAAAAAAAACACCGTTGTGTGTGCGTTCTTATAAAAAACGGTAAACAGTAAAATCAGTTATTGCAAATCGCCTGAAGACCTCGCATGGTAGAAACTTAGGTCGCGTAATAACTTGTTTACAAATGTAATATATATGTAATTATGAATTAAAAGTACATTGTGACACGGACATTTTTATGGTTCGAGATAGAATCTTGTCATCAGCCAATGTTTGATGTTGGTTGTGAAAATGATTTACGTTTAAATACAAAAAACACTTGGTTTGCTATTTATGTATGTGGGAAGATATAACATTTGTGTGTGTTATTTTTAAATAATCAGAATAAAGATTCACTTTGAAATTTGGCAGTAGGTTCTATTTTTAAGGAATACATACTTTCCTTTTTTCTTCTTTTTTTTCGTTTTTCATCCTTAAGAGTCAAAGTTTCAACCTATTACATCAACTGCCAGGAAGGTTGGGTCACATTTTCTCAACAGAATACATTTTGCACATTCGTCTCTCACTCTCTACGCGTCGTCCTATCGTCATTGGATACTGTTACCATATCTGGTCGTGTGCTCCTGCTATTTATCTTCAGGTTCTCGACAAAATCCAAAAGAGTATCTGCAATATAACTAAGCAGCTCACCTTCAGTCACTTTCTCACTGACGTGATGTGGCTTCCCTCTGTTTTTACTGCAAGTATTTTCATAGAAACTGCTCCGAATGTGCTTTTTTTCTGGTTCCCCGACCACATGAATTTACTCGTGCTACTAGACTGGCATCAAGGCCCCACCCTTTCACCGTAGAAATCATTAAATGTAACCGCATCATCTAATTTAATAATTTCTTTTCTCGCACTTCTCGTTTGTGGAACTCTCTACCGTTTGCTTGCTTCCCTGATAGCTACAATCTCCAAAAGTCTAAATGTAACGTCAATTGACATCTCTTATCTTTTATTTGACATCTCTTGTACATTGTTTTTTTCTCACTGTAACCCCCTGCGTACTAGTGGCGGCCTTGCCTTGTATAAGGTAAAATGATTATATATATATATATATATATATATATATATATATATATATATATATATATATATATATAAAGTAGAATCCTTGACATTTGGTAAGGTAAATTTCAATAGAGACAGACTCCAAAGAGTACAAAAGTTAGATATTTTTACAAATCCATTGGTAATACTGTATTTCGCGGCTCCAGCGGTTCTCAAACCAAATTTATACAACAATTAACGTTTCACATTTATCCAGACGAAGTCACGTGGAAAAGAAGAGAGAAAGAAAAAGATAAATATTATAAATAGAAAAGAGAGAAAAGGAAAAGTAGAACAGAATAAAGGGAAAGTGGGTTTAACTTAACGTATTAGAGTTTAGCTTTGCGCATCGTCTTTGACCTAGATACACAAAAAATCTTCGTTGGTGAAAGTCTTGAACTTTGACCCGAGCTGCTCGTTGTCCGTTTTAGATGTATGATATTGTAGTTAGGAATTTAAAAATTAGTGGTTGAATTTACGCTGGACAAATAATTGTTAGATAAATTTGAAACATTCATTGTTGTATGAAGTTGGTTTGAGAAGCGGCTGGAGCCGCGAAATACACTATTACCAATGGATTTGTAAAAATGTCTTATATATATATATATATATATATATATTGAATCGCTCAGCTTGTCACTTTGATTAAAAGCCATGGGTCAAAATTAATTTGGCCTATTTGTTTGATCATTTTGCACATTTTGTTAATTCTTCCTGCATCACTAAAATTTGATTACTTGTATTTTCCGAAAGATTAAAAGATTCGTATTGCCATAAACAAAATATAATTTATAAATATAATTTCGGAAATTAAATTAGATTTGTAAAAGAATTATCCATTATATTTACGAAAGAAAGTTGCATAATTTGGTTGAAATAGATCAGCCGTTAGCTATAACATTTATTTAACACAATAATGAAATGTTTTAATGCCATATTTCAAAATCAATTTTTGTATATTTTGTTCATTCTGCAAGACATTATATCCACAAATATCTAAATCATAATGTGCTGAAATCATATGAATGATGTTTCGCCTTCATCAAATCACATGTCATCACACCTAAGACGAACACACATACAGAAGACTAAATAAACAAGTGTGAAAATATAGGTGTATGTAGATATCTTAGCAGACGTATGTAGAATGTTATAATTTTAGAAAATGTATCTGATATTTTTCAGTCAAAAGATTTTATTATAAATGTATACACTATTACTTTGTTTTATTCACACACTCGTAAAAACACGCGTGAGCTCCTCCCCGCCACACACACACACACACACACACACACACACACACACACACACACACACACACACACACACACACACACACACGTGTATGTGGGTTCCTATGATTTTATATGAACTCCGGTACAAATGTCCAATTTTTCAGTTACACCTTTTAATTATCTCATTAAATATTTAAATAAAAAAACATTCATACTTGTTTAATTATTTATATCAAAGCTAATCTTCTTCTATTTGTTATAAGAACATTTCGTCTGTTTCGCCCTCCGGCTATTTTCAGGAAATTTTGAAATGTAGATTGTTTTCGTTCCGTTATTCATGCTTTGGAATCTCTCGTCTTCTTATTTAGTACTGTTCACCCATTGATCGTTCTGTTTCCACTGAGGCTGTCTTACACGGTTAAGGTATTGAACTGATAATTATTTTGTCACAAACTCTCGAACAAAACAGTAGGTTATTATCACGTGGCAATAAGCCTATTGGGTTAAAACGTTGATTTATGATAACAATAACGATGGAGATATTAGTCCAAATGTAAATACTTTCTCATACCATAAATTCAGGCAGAAATTAGCTGTTTAGTGGTTTAACATAATTTACATTGGTCGACACACAGACTTTGATGCCTTTTTGTCTATAATAGCTACTTCAAATTCTCTATATAGAGAATAACAGAGAAAAGGTATAATTTAAAGAATATTAAAATGTTTTCACTCTTTTGAGTGAAACGTATTTTTATAGCCAGCAATAACAGTATCAACAGCATATTAAAACTCATTTAAAACGACAAGAATTTTCATTGAAAATAGTTTTCCTTCCTATAAGGAAATAGCACCAGGTATAAGACTAAAGTATGATTATCAAATACCCAACGCAAACCTCATTCAAGTCACTAAATGCTTAGATAATATTCTATGGAATAGAGTATAAATATTTACAAACATGCTTTCTTTAACTCGGAGAAATGTTTACTGAATGTCTCAATTATGGCGACTGTCACCCAGGATTTTCTCAGTCGTTGTTTTGACTGATGAGGGAATCCTTTTGTGCATGAGTATTGTTTGCTGCGACAGTTCATCTGTACTACAGTCGGAAAGTTCCTCAAATCGACTCGTGTTGATATGAATTGCATCGTCGAGGCGACGCTCTGATAAGACGTACTGGAACGAAGTATCATTAGATTTTGCTCACATTCTCTCTCTCACTCTCTCTCTCTCACTCACTCACTCACACACTCTCTCCCTCTCTCACTCTCTACGCGTCGCCCTATCGTCAGGTTTTGTTTTCCTTCTCTTTCTCTCAAGCAGTTTCTATTAATGTTTTACACACAAAGCAGCTCTTTGTGTCCATCAACGCTGAATCAATTTCTTTATGACTTTTTTGCTTCTTTCTAAGTTTTTCAAAATCATAGATCCTTCCTAATCTTCGTTCGTGAAACCAAAAGATCATATATATTACTGAATAATGAATAAATTGGAAATAATCATATATTTGACATATTTCGCTATTTATCTTGCTTCATAAAAAATTTTGGAGTGAAATTGTTCGGAGTTAGCTCCGCTTTTTATTCTGAATAGCCAAAATTGAATTCAGAAATACCCGTGGGTATGTGTGTGTGTTGTACCGCTGGTTCTTTGTTTTAGACATCACTCTAAGAGAGGGCAATATATCTTTGATCATCTAAAACTTTGTGGCACTGTTACTATGGCCAATTTTGATGAAAATTAGATTTATTTTTGCACAACTTGCTACTTACTCAAAAAGAATTTCCGCGCAGGAATCTCTAGGATTCTTAGAAATGTTACAGGAATTTACGAAAAAGTCTAGCGGCGATGAGCTGGCAGCAAGAGTTGTTTTTGAAACATTTGAAGGCACTTTCCTTGCACGATATCACACTTGTTGGCATGCGAACAAGACCATGTTTGGAGAAGAAGCGACTAATTTCCAAAATCACTTGCCGGTATGTTAACAATTACATACTCATTGTGTTAGCCCTGTTGCTTCACTTCCTATCACCGTAGGACTTTTTCGTAAATCTCCGTAATATTCTAAAGAGTTCAAGCGGTTCCTGAGTATTAATACATTTTTGTTGTGCAATACTAAACCCATTTTAGCACAATTTATTATAGCATCAGTGGCAAAAAATAGTTGAGACGACGAGAGACAAAATGAGCTTTAGGATTCATTCAGCTAAGTGTCATACATGATACGCTTGGGCTATTATGTCCCTCTCGAGACATGACTGACTGGGCAGAAAATTTCCCCGCAGTAGGTTGCTATTACTTTTTGCTTTAAGATTACTTTTCCTAAAAAAAAACCCCAAAAGTTCAAGGAGTCCTTAAAGTATCAGTCAGTTTTAAATGCCATACCTGATACATGCCTGGGCAATCATGACTCTTTCGAGATATGAATGACTAGGCAGAATAGTTTTTCAAAATAGGTTACCTTTATTTTCTGTGGTAGATTGTTTGCCAACCAAGGCTATAGAAATCAATCTGTTTTGCTCATCAACCCATAAAATATTTATGAGTAAGTGAATGAACCGATATCAACTGTAATTAGAACTCGACTCTCCGATTTCTGATTCCTAACCGATATTCATTGCTAAAGTATAAATACATTAATTTCTGTTTAAAGACACGTGTAGATAACAAATCACCTTAGCCCTTATTACATCTTACTGCTTTTTATTGCAACTTTCAGATCCTTATTTTACAATAAATAGAATGTATCGGACAGAAAGAATAAACTTTAGGCTTGATTTGAAGTCACTTACTTTTCTTACTATTGGTTTATTTTGTTTTACAGCATATTAACCTCAATGTCTTATTTAATACCGACACGATTTTTGTAAGAAATTGGTTTGTACAACAGGTTCCTTTGATGCATTTTTGTAAAGTTTTTTATTATTATCGAGAGTCAAATGCTGGTATTTTTAATATAAAAATCTATTTTTATATTTTCATAGTGTTTTGATCCTAGTATGGGGTCATCATCTCTTCTCTCCGACCAGATAAATAGCATGGTAGACTTGGTTTTATAGTACTGAATTGCAGTACTATAGTATATAGTAAATATATAGTACTGAATTGCAGCCAGTCTATGAGAAAGATTAGACTGAATTGTAAAATGCAAAAAAGAAAACAGTGAATCACTCCACTATATTTTTTAAGAATGCATGACAATTCACAGAAAATGAAGTTATCTTTACAGTCCCATGTTCACCGAAATCATTTGTTCACTATAATTTGGCGAAAAATGTTTACTATGACTAATATTTTTTTCTTTTACCATTCTCACCTTGTACGAATTAGGATATACAACAAAAATAGAACAAGATGAAAATTAAAAGTATTGTAATAAAGTTTCGTCTTTTTCCTTTTTGTTTTGCTTTGCTTTTATTGCCAAACTAACAGGCCTACGATCGTTACTTCATATTTGAGTTTCGTTAAATTGGCAATAAAATATACAATAATGACGCATTTTCCATAATAAACAAATATAATATAACATTAGTACCTCTTATATATAACAATAAACCCAGGAACTACTTCCATAAGTTTTCTGTCTAATTAAAAGGCAGAACCTTGTCTATTGAAAATAAGTCCTTATGGATAACAGGATCCGAAGAGAAAGGTGGGTATTACTAATTTCTGAGGCTGCTACAAGTCATTTTATGGTTAAAAGAACTATTTTCAGATACATTGTAAAAAGCGATAACTTTTTTCCGCGACGCCGCACAAAACAGAAACATCTAATTGTAAGCGTCTACGAACCATTTATCTATTTCTACGAAAAAATAAAATTCCAAAAGAGGTACCATTGATCAAGTGACAAGTAAACGAATGGAATAAAAAATCGACTGAAAACTCTGAGATAATTTTTTTCTACTAATGGCCTTGGACAAAGAATGAATAAGAATGAATTATGTAACGAAGACTGAAACAAGTCCTTGATTAAAAAATTTAGCAAATTAGAAGAAGTTTTAGAATTTTGGGAAATAAAACTTGTCTTAAATTGTGAACATTGAATTTCATTACAATTTGCATATTTATAATACATTTTTGTAAATTATCATAAAGGTAAAAATAATTATTTACACTATTAGGACTGTTGTCCTCATTTTTGTTGTCATATTCAGGACGTATGCTTCGACCTTGTTCAGGTGATCGGAATTTCGAACCGAACCCTTTATTTCATCTACCTGGGTAAATCATTTTACTTCCACATGCCACGCTTCTTCTAGATATCTCAGTTTCAGTTATTTACCTTTAACTTAACTGTCCAAGTTTCTTTCGGCTTTGATGTGACCACGTATTGAACTCACAACTTATTGGGTTACGTTACTGAAATACTTCAACCAACGCATTTATTCACTGAACTATGTGTCCCTATGCCGGTGGACGAAATAAAAGATTCGGTTATAAATTCGAATCATCTTAAGAAGGCTAGAGCGTGTAACGGCCGAAATGTTGTGAATATGACAACAAAGATAAGGACAACTGTCGAACAATGTAAATAGTGTAAATAATTATAGTACCTCATTTCAGAAATATAGATAGCAAAAATATTTTTTTTAATTATTTGACAGTAATAATTCTAAGGGAATCAATACTCGGACCACCTGGGGATATTTTTTTAAAATCCGTTAATACAGATTCATGTGTTTTTATTCCTTTTAGATATTTAGAAATTCGAAGCCTGGTACTTTTGCCACATAATACGAATGCTATATAGATGATTACTTATATAATTTGGGGTATTTAAAGAATTAGCCACACATGCATTGAAAATCACATGAATATGAAGCTTAGTGAGTACAGTTACTATTCTGATATTATCCAATTCTATCTTTTTCTGCAAAATGATCTTGCCTCTATAAAACCTGATTTCAGATAATCACAAAGCAACTTCATTTTCTTGACAGAAGAAAGCCTTTTCATTGGACACAGAACTAGTCATGTAAATGTGAAATTTATTTTAATATTAATTAATCAAATCATGAGAGCACTGTTTTGGATTGAATGAAAATGATCGATTCTTGAAAGAAGGTAGTAATCCTAAAAGGTTTTAAATTAAATGTCTTCATCTGTCGGTGAGGAAGAAAATAGACTTGATTTATCTTCAGTTTTTTATTGACAATATTTTGCAGATTTGCATTATTTTTGGCTAAATTGGAAATTGATCTTGCATACTCTTTAATTTCGTTGACTTACCATAGATAAAAATGAATGACTTTTCAATTGGACAGATATATAAAGAGACTGAAATACAAATAGTTTTAAAATTGACACAGTATAACCTGGTACACGCTTAAGCATATCATGCCCCAAAAGAGACATGACTGACTGGGCAGAATATTTTTACGCAGTAGGTTGCCATTACTTTCTGGGGTAGAATGGTTGCCAAACCAATGCTATAGAACCCAATCTGTCATGCTATTTTACCCATAGCTGGAGGAAAAAGTGACAGATTAATACCTTTCTCAAGGGTATTTGAGTGTAAGTGGCTGCAGCGACTTCAAACTTGGTTCTATGATTAGTCTAAGTACCCCAAAATATCAAGATACGGCCTTGGATACCATGCATCTCCATTTGGAACATGAAGACGCTATCTTATGGAGACATCGGTTTCCCCTCAGTTACCTGCTTCTGATACGTAAGAAGGTTGGCATCAAATTCTCTCTGCTGTCACTGCATTTTTTTGGCCCTAATCTTTTAGATGTTGTTGTTATATATTTATTCATATTTGGGTGCTTTACGTCATCCTACTGCGTTTAAAATAGTAGCCTGAGTAGATCATTTGTAGATTATACTTGGTTTAAAGGCGGCTCTTGTGTCATTCTTTACCAAAAATGGCACCTAGGTATTTTAATATTTATTTTTCCTAAAAATAATTACTTAAGCTGTGGCTGAGGCAAGAAGACTAATAGGTAATCTCTAAGCCTCTGCCTTTTTTTACTCTATTAGGTAAAACCTATCCTCTAGCTGTTTTATAGATGTCTTATAAATATTTTCATAATCCCATGAATCAAAACAATTAAAATAATTCTATTATGTGAAAGCTAATTCAGTCTTGTCATAAATGTAGCTGCCAATACACAAAGCCCTGTCTCCTTTTATTTGATCGGATTTTGCGCGTACATTTCAGTAAAATAAAGTATTTCTATGCTGCCTAATATGCCTTGAAGAGATAAAACATCAGTAGCTATTAAAGCAGAAGCCAAAACTGTGACCGTCAATTTTTGTTTTCGTTATTTATTTTAGGTGTTCGAATGGATTATTTCATTAATTCGTTATTATTCATGATTGTGAAAGGGTTTATACCAAGTCTGTTGTGCTGCTTAATCTTTGCTGATATAGTGAATAATCGCTATTTTTAAATCGAATTTCAGGATTGAGCCTGATTGACAGTGAAAGTAAATCCTACCATAAAAGCTTTATTCTAGCAAATCTACACGACGACGCACATTTTCTGCGGTTGCATAAGCCTATTAACAAATATAAGCATTAAAACTTTTTCTTACCACAATTCATACCTATATTAACTATACCGGAATTGATTATCACGAGGATGACCATAGTTTGCCGATATGATTTACAAATCTATTACATTTGAATCTTGAAATATTGCACATTAATTACAAGCTCTAGGAGTATTGCTAGCATTGCTTACTAGTCACTAGTTACCTCTTGATATTATTGTTTCATATTTGATGCTAAATTTTCAAAGACAGACTTAGTTGATCATCATTAGAATTATTTCATACTGGTCACTTTAAGAAAGTACTGGCATAAGAAAATCTCTCGTTAGAAACATCGCCGGACTAACGTACAAGAATGCTAACCACGTCGAATACAATGTTTTAAAACAAATTAAACGAAATCACTAAGTTTAAATATTTAGTAGGTTAAACGAACTTTTAATGAAGCTTAATTGGCATGACCTGACAAATTTTAATCAATTTCTAATTCTCTTTAAATCAAGTTTTTCCATTGTAAATTACATTTTATAATTTCCAGTCTCTGCAAGACCAAAAGACACCTAAAGTTGAGAATTATAGAGTGAGAGGGACAATTTATGTGAATAGATGAGAAAGAAGACGGTTATCTGTAGACCTCAACAGATGAAGATTGTAATGATCGGGGAAGCATCAGAGAGGAGGTTCCTCAAAGCAGCAGGTCGTGGATAGAAGCTGTGGAAAAGTGGCACACACATCTCTCCAGTGGAATGCGAAGCGAATGAGGGTGGTTCGCTACGTTGGGCGTTGCACTGTGGATTGTAGTTTGTCTGAGCATTTTTCTTGTAAATAGCAATAGGCAATAGAGTAGCGAGTTGTAGGATGAAAAGTAATCCTTTATCCACAAGGAGGCGGAGATGCTTTTAAAGTCTTTCAAAACTGGAAAGTGATGACTTTGTATCTCCTGCCTTTATACGTACAGAGCTATATATATATATATATATATATATATATATATATATTATAGGTTTATAGACGTATGACCTAATGTTCCTTGTTAAAAATCAGCTGTTGATTCATGTTTTCGCTCCATAAGCAGATCTGAGGTCAAGTTTTCATTGATGCTCTCGACTTAACTTAGTCAGTTAAGTGTCATACGTGATACACGCTTGGGCGATCATGTCTCGAAAGAGACATAACTGACTGGGCAGAAGATCTTCTCACAGTAGGTTGCCATTACTTTCTGCGGTAGTCTGGTTGCCGACCAAAGCTATAGAACCTAGTCTGTTCTGATGTTTGACCCATGACTGGAGAAAAGAGCAGGATTAATACCATTCCCAAGGGTATTTGCGCGTAAATGAATTCAAGTCGAATTCAAACTCGGCTTTATGATTTCTTGTTCCGAGTCAATATCCACTATTCGCCAACGCTCACCCCAGATGAAACAACATTGAACCGCTTAAGTAAAAGTTCTTAACTTTTTATACTTGATACTTCTCCTCACCAACGAAAATATTAAGTTTCAGAATACATTAGATTTTTAGAATTTTTAAAAAAGCATTTTTTAGTTTTCATTGACAGAATTCTTTTCACCTTTCTCATCGGAATTCTCTACTGACTTCCAAAAATATTCAAATTTCCACCCTGCTGGTCCATTCATCATATGTTCGGAATAACTGATCAACAAATTCAATAACGTTCCACTTTTATATTTTCTATAAATGTTTTATATAAGTGAGTAAAATACATGAAACTATTAATTATTCGTTATTGTTCAACTTGTCTACTAACAAAGCCTTATATTTTTATTCATAATTCATTTATCAAATATTTTAAAAGGAAAAAAAATTGCGATTGTCATGAAACCACATGTGATTTTTATTTTTACACTTCTAAAGCATCCAAATGTTAACATTAGTTTTGGTGGTCTTTATATTCGTTATTTAGCTAAAAGACTGAATGTAGTCTTAATTTTTCTATTTTTCTTTTTTTTGCGCCAAATTTTATTGAAATAAATGAAGAAAAAGGGTGACATGTGACTGCAAACTGTTTATTAGCATCACAAAAGCAGCCATTTTGCAAAGTCTTTCATTTCTCAAGGACGAATACTAAAATTAAGGCGGAACAAAAATTGATAAAAAAAGGAAATGAAATTATTCCATTTCATTGAAAAATAAAATAAAATCAAGAAACCGTTAAAGGATAGAAATGAAAAGAATGAAGCGAAAAGACCCAAATCTTGGTGTATGTAATGAAATTACCGAATATTTTAATTATCTTTGTTTTGCTGTACCAGGAAAATATGTTAAAAAAATATAACCAAATTCCACATTCCGATTCATTTTATTGATATAAAAATAACTTTTTTCGTAAGCTTTTTTCTTTACATTATGAAGAGTGAATTGTTAGACATTGACAGTGACATAAAATATCATCGTCAGAAATATTAATAAGGAGTAGGCCCGTTCCGTCAAAAATGACGGCAAAATATTCATATTGATATGCCGTCTAAAATAACGGCAATGTATATATTGATGTATTAACTATTGAGTATCTTTTATTAAAACATAAAAACATACCACCTGAGCCTGAAAGAAGGAATCTTTTTGACTCGACGATTTACATTTTATATATATATATATATATATATATATATATATATATATATATACATATAAAGAACAAGTAGGATAAAAGTGTCTTTAATCTAACATGTTTTATTTTAATAAGCTTCTTCAGAGATTTATTAAACACCTTTAATAAATCTCTGAAGAAGCTTATTAAAAGGGAAACATGTTAGATAAAAGACACTTTTTCCTACTTGTTCTTTACTTATTCTATTCATCTTGTCGGATTCCGACCCATATATTCAACTGATATATATATATATATATATGGTGGTTAGTGGTGTATTATAGGCAGCAATGTATATTCTAGATGACCGATAGGCTTTGCTACCCATAATGCATCATTCACCAACAAATGTTACATTTAGTGGATAAATATTTTTTATTTACAACAGTATGTTTCTGTCTACTAGACTAGAGATATAGACTTCTAAAGTTTACAACGAAAGACGAATATTTCTTAATTAGGATAACTGAAATTTTCTTCGTAAGGGTGGCTTACTTTAGTCTAACTGGTTAGGCACACTTGACTTGGCTTTCAATGTTTGAGCAAGGTAATGCAATTTAGACTTGTCAGAAGGGGCATTTTCTTTAATAGGATTCTTTTTATCTGTTCCATATTAATTTCCCTGTTTGAAATAGAAACAGGGATGTCTCCTCATGCATAAATAGCCATTATGTTTACTAGAACGACTAGCTAATTCCCACTGTAGACGCCTGCTCAGGCCCATTTGTGTTTTTCAACAACCGTAGAGCCCGCCTGTGATTTTCTGGAAGAGCGCGATTTCTAGCATGAACAAAGCCAGGATGCTGAAACAATCGGTCACAATGATTTACAATTTTGAGCTAGCACAAACACCGACGACTCTCAAAGAGACCCGTCTACTAATAAGGATTGGGTTAACTCGTGGAATGGTTTGCAGGCACTTTCTAAAGTTGCCGAACGCTGAGATCGTCTCCTCCAGAAGTCAAAAAGTCACCTTCCTGACAAATCAACTTTATTCGAACCCCAGTCGCATGATCAGAAAGCAAACGTTCTAACTGCTCCTCGTGTACTAATCCATTAAGTATGGAATAAGTAATGGGTAATAACGGATTTATGCTTATATATTGGTATGAGGGATTTCAAGATGATTGCCATGGTTAAGAATCAGAAAAACAAGATGAGACATGTTGATAAAGGGTGTTAAATAAAGATTTTCGGCCAGGAGTATGGGGCACCCAGCGAGGATCGAATTATTATTATTCAATGGTAATTGGTTTAACGAGACATGCTTGCTAATTATTACACCATGTTGAGGTGCCTAAAAGGGTGTTAATAATTTGAAAGAGACTTATGGAAGTAACATTGCATTAAATTGAAAGGACATTCTATTTTTTATATCATTTAATATAATGGCATTAGCTTACTTTTCTTTTATGTATAGCATAAGATTAAATTAGCGACAGAAGTAAATTAGCCAATGGGCTTGCTTTTAATTTTCAACGTATTGAGGTCAGGAATCATTATTATTTTAATATAGCATGTCAAAGCAGATCTTTATGTAAGCTTTTGCACCAAAAGCGTCTGCCATATTTGTTTGTAATGTAGTCTGGTACTAATCTATAGGAATTTTGTTGATGGAATTCTTCTTCTAAAATTTGCATATGAAAGTACTTTAAGTAGAGGTCAACTTGGAATTGTATTGATAAATGATCATTTTCTTTCACAAAATCGGAGACTTCTTAAATTGTCGAAGCCATTCAAATCAACAAGAAAACGCAGCACCTTTCAAATATAGCTATTGACATCTCACATCAATATGTAAATTGCAGACTATTTTCGCTGTCATGAATAAAGTAGATAATATTTTAAAACCGAATATAACTTCAAATCAAAACCGTTGAATGATTCTGTTGGAATGCAATTTAAACAAAAACTACTTGTAGTTGACAAGAAATGTTCCCCGAATTAGTTTCTACATGAATTTTGTACAAGAAAGTCATGCCTAGAACGTTATCAAAAATTATGTCTTTTCCCCTACGTTTTGCTTAATTTCCATGTGTGGAAATAGAAATTAAGCAAAAACGTAAGGGAAAAGTTTCCACAAAAATGCGTATCTGAATAAATAGGGACTCCACACAAGAGGCAAATATTCTGAAGCAAAATATGTTTAAAATTTCAAAAATGTTTCTATTCCTTTTTAGAAAACAAGATGTGCTTATGCGCTAATGACAACATGAATTAACTTCAATGTAAATATTTTATATGTTTGGTCATTTATCACTTATGTCTTGATTCTTTTTCGAGAGAGTAAATTTTTACTGCCAGTTTTTACTGAGAAGTTTTCATTGTTAATCGCATATACATCTTTGTTCATTGCTTTATTAGCTGATATTTTGTTATTGCTAACTATCTTTAGGTTTGTGTTGCAGATATGATGATTAAAACTTCAGAATAATTACAGAGAACTACAAAGTTGCATTTTCAGAGCAAGGTTTTTCTTAAATGAACTCTCTTCTAAGCATTGATAAACTTTTGATGCTTGTTTTGTCTTCTTGATGTTTTCATATTTATACAATAGATATCAATGTCGTTTATATTTTGCACTAACTTTTTGTTTCTACAAATTTTATTTGAGAAGAAAAGCTAACGATGAGCTAAAATTTATCTCAATTTTCACTATTTACGTGCAGATTATCATCTTTATCGGTGTTGTTTTATCTTTAACGTTTCAATCGGCTCTCATCAGGTGTATGACGATCTGAGTAACCTATAGTAATATTTTAATACAAAGAATAATAGTGATTCTTTGCGAATCTAACGAAGAGACTTAAATATCTGGATACTTTCTTAACAAGCCAACAATCTCTCATTGGAATCAAATAACGGGATAAGTGAATCACAATATATTACTAAGTCGTCAGTTATTACTAAGTTGTCTGTTAAAAAATAGTTTTTAAGTAAAATAACTAATTGTTTTCTTTCGTGTAATGTTTCAAACGCAAGCATCAAAGGTTAAAATATGTTTGCAATTTTAAATGAATTTATTTGATCCCCGCCATAACATACGTACAGTATCCCTGTCGCAATTTGTCATGTTCAATAAATGGGTGATTATATTTCTCCAAAACTTTATTCCGCCATTCATTTACAGTTAGCATTCGATTCTGCTTTTCTTGCCCCTAATGTGCCTTGTCAGTGTTAAATTCTCCAAGCCTTTTTCTTTGGATTCTTAAAATTGCATTTGTCGCTTTGATACTTAAATGCTGTGTCTTTTTTTTTGTACATATTCTTAAAATTTTCTTCGTTCGTCACATACTCTGTCCATGTTATTCACAATATTCATCAGTAGAACGACATTTATATCTGTTGATATTTTTTCTTCATGAGCGAGGAACGTTTCCATTATTTGCTATTTTATAGGAGATCAGAAATTTCATCGTTGTTCAAGGATTTTTCTTTGTTGCTAAAGATATTTTTATAACTTAATATTTAGTCTCTGAAAATAATCCTTTGCTTTTTCTATTTCATGTTTTGTTTCACACTTTTCGTCATCTCCTGTTATTATACTGTACAATTTCTGAAACTGCCTGATTGTGATGTTCCAGAGGCGTAATTCACAACTTGCGTGTAATTTTTTCTGACAACCATGCGCTCTGTCATACAGTTGATGGTTAGCCTTATTCTCCTACTTTCGTCGTCTACATTGTCTAATTGTTCCTTTAGTTTTTCTTTTGAATCTGTTATCAACTTGTTGTTGTCCGTCGATAATAAATCCTTATAGAATTTCTAATCCTCCTTTTAAGTCTGTCTCTATGTAGAACTTAAATAAATTCTACAAGAAAACATTCTTGTCTGCTCTTTTTTCCAGTTTGTAGGTTTACTAAAAACGTATTCTACCCACATCCCCATCCACAGAGTTGACGGAATATCTGAATATGATTTCCACATAGCTCAGGCTTTTCTAAAACTTCAACGACCTTTTGATGTACTTTAATGATTTTTTGTACTCAATATGAGTAGATATCTACTTACACTTCTATTACTTATTCTGATAGCGACTCTCGGCTTGATGTAATGGTTAGCAAACTTGTCTCGCTTGAATCATTAACAATCTAGTAATGAGTTCAATCCTCACTGGTTGCTCCATACTTTCGGTCTTGTTCCACAGCTAAGTTGTGCTTAGAAAAACACTATTTGGGGACTTCGACGTGGTGTAACTGCTAACAAACTTGCCTCACTAAAACAATTAATACTAAAAAGTGAGTTAGATTTTCACTAGGTTGTCATATACTTTCGGCTTAAGCTGTGCTTAGAAAATCACCTTTAGATCACCTCGACCTGGTGTAATGGTAAACAAGCTTGTCTCACCAGATTATTACAAGTGTGTATTGAGTCCGATCTTCACTGAATGCCCATACTTTTGGCCTTGTGCCACATTTAAGCTGCACTTAAAAACTCACCTATTCCTTACACTGATAGCATTATGATCATGAAGTGATTTCTTGTTTTTATATCTTGCGCTTGGCCCATTTTGGATCTGAATCTGCTGTTGCATTAAAATTCTACTCATTATCTTTATGTGCCTTTTTCAAATGATTGTTTGATGGATACCAGGTTTTTTCAAATCCCGTTTCCTTTCCCAGTAATTAATTCATTGAGAAATTAATACTTAACACAGAGCAGATCGACGCTAACAGTCAACCGATATGTAACTAATAGCTGTGCTTTATTAATATCACCATAGTAAAGGAAAAATATTTTAGTCTACAGGACAATCATGATAATTCACATCTCGCAACCTATATTACTTTTTAATGTCTCTTCTGAACGTAAAGTGACCATGACACTACAGATTATCTTTTTTATTTATTTATTGGGAATGCTATACCTTCTTGGAAAACGTTGGTGGAGTGATATTTTTCTTTTTCCACGAATTGAAATTAGGTTTTTCTTCGATTAGAATCGGTACTCAATATAACAAGTTACCTAACTCGTAACTAAGGGTGGAGGAAAGAAACTGATTCATGGCTCCCAAGGACATTCCGATAAAGGTGGACAAAAACTAGCACGATACCACTTTACACACCGATATCCTTTGTTGAATTATTCTGAAAAAAAAAAAAGAAAGAAAAATATAAAAGCTCGTTATAACTTTACTGCCATCCATACCTCCCTGAAAGAAAACGTTTTCTGTCTTATTCTAATATTCTAATTAGGATTCGTGTTTTGTGAAATAGCTTAATCTTTGGATAGAAAGAAGAGGGAAGAAAATAATGAATAACCGCGAATAGCAACAAGAAAGTCTGGTGGTGACAGAACAACAAAACAACAACAAAAAAGGCTGTAGTCTTTGCATCGTTCTTGCTTGTGACGTAAGCAGGGGAATTTGCTTATGCAGAATGTCGCGTGAATATATTTATCTTTGCTTATTGGCATTCAGATGTCTGTGTCTCCTCGTGCACATAGCCGTACTTTTCTACATGGTGATTGTGTTACTGTTTTATGTCGTCAGCCTCCAAATTTGTGTTGTGATGCGTGCGCTCAAAACGTATTTTTTTTCTAACGAATGAGAATCTCTGTAATAATAATAATAATAATAATAATAATAAATTCATTAATTCGTAAAAATGAGATATTCTAATAAATTTGCTAGTAATTTAATTGATCAAAGTCTGTTTTTCGTGCAAATAATTTTCTTTACAGTAATGTATTAAAATATGGTGTTGTCAACAAGGTTCATTCCGATATACTGGCTATCAGAATATTAAACAAACCTCATAAGAATTCTAGCATGAGATCGACTTCACTTGATACTCATTGGTTTAACTACACATGAAACTTTTTGATTTTTAATAGTAATTCCACATTAAATTTCGGTTTGTTGGCGTAAGCGAATATACTTTGCAAGTAGAATTATTTAATAGGTTTACGAAAACCAAAAAGAATTTTTAAAAAGGATAAGCAATAACTGAGCAGTGCTGCAAATAAGAATGATACGAAATATTCCGAGACATGGGCAGTTGGACAAAAAGTGTACTTGGATTCAGTTCAGGATTGCCTTTAGGTTAACCAGATCGATATACAGGCCAGAGAGCACAACGGCCAAAACGTTGTGATAACAACAAAGATGAAGACAATAGTCGGAATATAAATAGTGTAAATAATTCCTCTTCCCAGAAATCCAGACAAAAATTTTAAAACATATTATGTTTTAAGGCAGATTATCTAAATGGGCGATTCATTGGGTAGATTTGGAGTGGGAAAGAGACTATGTAAAATACTTTTAGGGATCGTAAACAAAGAAAACGGAAGAGAGCAAGACCAACTAAAACGTTTACATCAGCTAAAAAATTATACTGGTTGGAGGAGTGAAAAAATAATAATGATCATCGGAGACAAAAGACTGAAAAGAACTCGTCAATGGTGTTCGAGTTTGCTTAAAATAGAAAAAAGTTGATGAAGAAATAAAATTAAAAATTAAATTTCAAATTAGTCTACATAACTGAACTTGTTTCTGTGTGTGATTGCCAGCCAGCCAGCCTGATATCTTAGAGAAACTATTGAAATTTCATGAATGTATCAAAAGTACCCTATTTGGTTACTGAATTGAACCACCCCATTACCCACTCGTTTTGTCCATGTGCATACAAGTTTCTATGCTGCTATCTGTAAGCTTTTTCTCTCAGTGCATATTTACGCATCCTTCTGCTACTTCTGCTCCCAAACCTCAACACGAGAATAGGCGGGAGTCGACGTTTCCAGTCGAAATATTCAGTGTGGGAAATCAATATTGTGCAAGGAACAGACTACTTTCGTTCGAAAGGCATCGACTTGTAATATTAGACTCCATAATTTTCACGTTTGCTTTTCTATCACCTTGGCTTTTTTTCATAATATTAGCGGAGCGTTGTTCTTTGTTTCTATGTCACTCTCTGTTTCGCTATTCAATCTTAAGGAAAGAAATTGAGAAAAAATGAGAGGCAGACACTCGTACACAAAATCTCAGTTTACTTTTCGACAAGCCGTCACAAGCCGATATGTAAAAGAGAAAATAAACTTTGAAATTAGCGATATGACGTATTTTAATTTCATAATGAAATGGTCTAATCGATAAAAATTTGTGTAAGTGTGTGATTGTTTAGCGCATGTGTGTGTATGTTTAATTCAAAGAATGTCAGGGAGACGAACAGATACAAAAAAGTAGAAACTGCCGATAAAATAAATGAAAAATAAGTTTATTAACAGAAATACATAGAAAAAAGCATTTTGTATATGACTGGACGTTATAAATTTCTTTTCATTCTTTTACTCTTCAGTAGTTTTTTCCTGCATCAGTGAGTTATTAGTGCTGATGTTGTGTTAAGCCGCGTGATGCAACTGTTCATGCTTAAAGTCAAACCGTTGATTGTAGCTACAAAAAAAAATCAGATGATCATATTTCTTTGTTTATATGAGATCAGTGATCTTTTTCTAACAACCTACTTTTCTATCCTTGTCTGATCTTGCTGAAATACTTACCATAGAATACCAAGCTATGTAACATAAGATTTTCTCATATATTTCTTTCATATACAAAGTTTTTGAGCTAAAATAAAATTATTAATCATTAAAGATAAAATAATTTTTCTATGCAGTAATAGAACGAGACAGATACAACTCATTGTTGCGACTTTTTCCAAGTAAGTGTTGTATATTGGTCTGTTTTCTAACAAAATTTATTTTTCATAAAAATTTTGTTTCGAGTTAGTGTTTAGTGAAGACAGATGTGTCAGATTCTAACAAAAAACCCCACAAAATTAGCAAATACTCTGACCATATTGTCGGGTTGAAATAAAAGCAGGTATTGACAGTTCAGTTTTTCATTTTCTTTGTTTCCATTATACAACGCATCTATCCAGAAATTGGAAATTTTGAATTAAAGAAAGAGCATTCAGAAACACATCTGTTGCAATGATATTACACCTCAGTTTTATTTTAATTCAGTTATTTGATATTCAACTTCCAAACTCAGTTGTTTTCCCTATAGCCACAGTTTCACATAAACCTTATAAGTTATGGATGCGTAGCAAGTTATATTTGGCTTTTAACTGACTTTCAAACAACTGTATTTTTTTTAATCGTTTCACCCCAAGCAAGACATTCCATTGCCAGTATTGCGCTTGGGGCTACATAGGAGAAGGTAAATAGAAAGAGTGGTTAGATATAGGAAATGTCAGAAGTGTGGTGATAGATAGTTTGGAGGATGGGAAAAGTGTTTGAAAGAATGGAAGCAAGTTAGTGTGTTAGGAGGTGTCTATTGACCTTACATTTAAACTCCTAGAGATTGTAGCCGTCGGGGAAGCAGTCATATGGAGGGGAATTCCACAGTCGTGAAGTACGAGAAAAGAAACTGTTGGAGTAGAAGTTGCGGTTGCATTTTATCGGTTTCACTGTAAAAGGGTGGGATCTAGTTGTTAATCTAGTATCTCGTGCAAATTCGAACCTAGGGGGCACCCGTGATCTAAGTTCATCGGAGCAGAAGCCATGAAAGTATTTATAGAAGAGACACAGGGAAGCCACGTCGCGCCGGTGAGAAAGAGACTGCAGGCGGTCTGCCAAGTCAGTATCGATCACATTACATACCCTCCGCTGTACCTTGTCGAGAAGCCCAAGGAGAATAGCAGGGGCACTCGACCAGATATGGCAACAGTATTCAATGCACGGGCGGATGGTAGATTTATAAATGTGCAGGATAGATTCAGATGGAAAAAACCTCCGGGCCCTGTACAGAGAACCGACTTTCATAGCAGAGATGTATACTTAATAATTTCACCCCAAGCCAATATATACAGCCACAAAGACGCAAGAGGCACTGCGGGGAGAAAAATCAAACAAAAAAAATTGTCATGAATATGGCATAAAGATAAGGACAACAATCCGAACAATGTAAATAATGTAAAAAGAACAGAATTCAAGGAGACCGATGACATTTGACGTTGTCTTTAACATTTTAAAGAGTGTTAGTGACAGGAAAACAAAAAACTCAAAATTCCATAGGAGAGAAATACAAAAAAACTATTAGAATAGAATTTATGGTTATATCTAGCGATTTCAACAGGAGAACTATATATACTGTCACGCTTAAATTAATGACGTTGACGTATCAAAACAGAGAAAGAGCTCACTGAAACAATTGCCATTAAAATAGTTATAGAAAAGAGTACAGGGAAACTACGTTAAGGCAACATGCATACATTCGGACCCACAGTACCATAACCAATTGCACTCCAGCATTGCCTCACGATAAGAACAGACTTTGTTGGTTCTTCGTTGGCAGTCCTTGCCTGGCTTTTGAATTTTCTCTACTTTGATCAACCAACCAGATCTATATAAGCTACATATAGAATTATTCCTTGGCATTTGACTCGAAAAAGATAAGCATTAATCGGAAAGACAAAGTTTCTATCCTTCCATATAGTCATAATTCAATCCATTAACTATTAAGTATGCAGTTAAGAAAAACAATAATCCGAGAAACAATTTTATTTAGAATCAAATTAAAAATCTTTATAAGTACAAAGAAAAAAAAGGAAGAGAGAAAGAAACACAACCGATATTGAAACCCAGATAATTTTCTCTTTCTGGAATATACCTGCTATAGTCCAGAATGAATCCCGGGGTATGATTGAGATTAGCTTACTTCATATTTCGTGGGTTTAAAATTGCCTTTTTTAAACCTCTCGTGTCAGTTCATAGCGACTTAAGGCACATCGACGTAGTGTAATGGCTAAGTATGCTTCTTTTGCTTGAGCCTGTGACTTTGATGTTGTTGTGAGTTTGATCCTCGCTGCGTACCCCATACTTTCAGCCTTGTTTCACTTTAAAAAAATCAAGTATTAACTATTAACATATTTGGCCTTGCGTTACAGCCAACATTAGTGAGAAGGCAGGTGAATATCAGTTCATACCGACTTTAAATATATATATTTATATTTATGGATTGTTTCGTAAGACCTTGATGAATATGTAGTATATGTTTGATTGAATGGGGAAGAATGGGCTTTGTGGGTCACGAACCGGACAGGTGTAGAATAGTCAGTTTTGACCAGTTTTCCCGAATTTCACTTGTGCCACAAACTAATGTAAGACGTTAATTAATTAAACTGTTCATATCCACTTTTTTCTTTTTTCTTAACTAAAATGTAATAATGGCTGACATATACTCATTCAATAATCATGTATTGGCTCTCAACACTCAATAGGCATAAAAAGTTAAGCTTACTAACATACAAATCAAGAAAATGAATAAAACTTGGAGCTGTAGTGTTCGCACAGACGTATGACTTGGTGTGATCTATTGTACCCTCTACTACTAATCTCTTTATATTGGAAAAGAAAGGAATATATTCTAAACTAGCCTATTATATATCTGGGTGTATAAACTAGATAACTAATAATTAATATTTCACAGCCTAGTCTAAAATAACCCCAGGTATATACTGGACTGATATATACTCGTGATTGGGACACCAGGATAAGAATAGAAAGCTTTATTAGGACTGGAGTCAGCGTCCAGTGTCCATTCTCTAAATGCGTAACCAGTGCAGTGATTAAACTCGTTTCATTCACTGACTTACTACTAAAACTGTCATTGCCTACTTACTGGTAAACAATTATACGAATCAAATTTGTACATGTTATTATCAGGACACTATCAATTATAGACAGTGAGGTCAGAACCGAGAGGCGACAGTCTGTTTAATGCGTGAACGCAATCTTCAGGTCATTTATTTTCATGCGCTCTATCTCTGATATGATCACTTTTACCCATCACATAGCATACTTTAAAACTCTCTCTCTGTCTGTACATATATATATATATATATATATATATATATATATATATATATATATATATATTGGTTTAGATTGCCACCTAGCGATTCGGACTGGAAGTAACCCAGATGAGGCTCCTCTAAAGAGTAGATTCTCGTCTAGAAAAAAGTAGACATTGAATTTTTGTCTGATCTATATGGCTTGGATTACTCACATTAAAAAGGCCTTGTGCCATCAAGTGAGAAGGTAGCTACATATCTCCACTGTGACAGAATTATCGTAAATTGAATCAGATATTTTTCTTGCGTAAAACGTGACGATTTCACTCCAAAAGAAAACAAAAAATACGTTTGATTTTTCTCCTCTCTTCCTTAATGTGTCAGAAACTCTTGCAATATAAATTGTCTTGCTTCTTACCCACTTATTTCGTCGGCGATCGGAAGAAATAATTCGAACATCTGCTTGCTATCTCGTGAGTCTGTTCAAAATTACTATTAGAACAACGCAGAAGGTGTTTGCTACACATTCTATTCTGGGAACCACTTCTTTTGTCATAAAAAGACTCGATAAAATATAACAACCATCTGCTTACACTCATATCGTTAACGAAACCAATTCTTTTTTTATACGTCAATGCTATTTCTTGAAATTCAGACGTTTACACTGGTTAAACCACAAAAGGACTTCTGCTAAAACTGGTGGATTACTCATGGGCGATAAATGTTGAAATATTTCAAACATGTCGTTATTTATGAAGAAATCAAGAAGGAGATAGGTTAAACAAATTGAACAAAAGATTTCTTATATGTTTGGTCTGTCGCATATTCAAGAAATCGAATTTCATCCATTCTGCAAGAGAATTAGTGCAAAGTTAACGAGATTCTTACAATAATCCTTAGTTTAATTAAAAATATCCACAAAGAAATTTTATCATGATTAAGTTAAAATCATTGCCATTGTTGCACTAGGATATATTTAAAACTTTTCTTTAGCAATATTTTAATGTACAATTACATAAAACAGAAATATAATATAGCAAGGTTATTCCTTATTTTTGAATTGCAGTAAGTTTTTGGAAACGATAATGAAGAGTTTCCCTGTTGCCTTCTTCATGGTTTGAAATTGTTTCCTTTTTCTATGAATAATTACGACTCAAAATCAAAGAGTGCTGCTTTCCCTGATATCTAGAAGAAGAAGAAGAAAAAAGATTCGTTCTTTTCCCAAGGTACTTTTGTTAAAGTGAACGTAACAGATTAACCCTAAATTTTAACTTATATGACCGATTTCATTTTGAGACATATATAAGTTGTTTTTTTTTACTCTCGTTTAAGGAACTTCTCCCTGAATGACGCCACTGTTTTCGTGTCCGTCATTTCAGAGGATGTACCGTACTCGCCACGCTTAGCAATGCGGGTTCACGATAACTATTTAAACTATAGCTAGTTGGCTCATAGGAGCTCTTCTGTCCTTTGACAGATCTTGTCCTTGGTTCTGAAGGGTACCTAAACCACTCTCCTTACCGAGCTTGCACCCGGTCGGGGCGCTGGTTTAGTTGTCGATAACCTGACCCGTGGCATATAGTATTGGGTTACGTGATAACAGTAGCATACGTAGTCTGACCTGAATAAGCTTACAGAATATGGTATTCCCAAGTGGTTACCCATCTAAGTACTGACCATCTTGATTTTGCTTAACTTTGGTGATCGTCCTGGAACCGGTGTTTTAACATTAAGTGTCCGTAATATATAAATTATATAATTTAACAGTCTTTCCTCTTTCCTAAAAATAGAAAATATAATGTATATCGATCTTTCTGTCTTTAAACTTTCTTCGCTCATTTTAGTTTTGTATGCAAACAGATCCACCATAAGTGGGGGAAAATGCCCATGCTTATATTTTATCGATTAAATGAAGAGATACTTTTTTATCTGATTTTGATTTTTGAAATCATTTTACGTCCTTTGGAAATTTTCTTAAATTTAGTACAAAATCCAGTTCATATTCAGGATTTAATATCCACTTTTTTAAAATCAAAATATATCTGTATTTTCAGAAAATTGTATAAAAATCTAGCGAAATACTTTATTCGTCAAACAATGTTGAAATACATTTAAAGATCCTACTAATATAATAAAATATTAGCAACTTTCTGTTTATTCCACTGAAATATTGATAAAATATCAAAGTTAGCTTTCTTTCTAGGAGGAATACTTGTATCAAATTTGAAAATACACTAACGAAAAATAAAAGTGCAACACGGAATTGGTTTTAACTTATTCGAGATGAAGCCATATATCAGTTCATTCTCAGGTTCTAAAATAAAGCGTAAAGCAGACCATTCCTCTAAGGAAGACGCAAGGTATTACCTTTGAGCATTAATTCCTGTAATTATGCGTGGCGAATACAAACCTGAAACATATTCTACACCTGTTGACGTTGTTCAGCAAGAATTCTTAATGAGTAAACCCAACGTTGTTCTATCATGTTCCGTCCAGGAGAGGCTGAGACAATTGTGCCACCCAGTTGAATGTCTTGCAGAGTATATTGAGTAGCATATGCAGACATAGGTGCAGACATAGCCCTGCTAGACGAGCATATCACTTTCCAATTGCACAAACTGTAGAAATGGTGACAAAATATTTAAACGTACATCTTCTATGTGCCATGTGCCGTATCCCTTCAGAACGTAGACGATCATGGTTCTCCACATCTCCCTATCTTTTATAGCTGTTAACACACCTTCTCCTGTTATTTCACTCAAACCCTCTCCGCCATTCATCTGCTAAAGTTCCTCAAGCATGTTATGAGTTGCTTTCTCTGGTCTCTCATTCCCTCTATCCGTCTCATGAGTATCAGATTCTCCAACACTATATGTCCCAGTTATCTTTTCTTGATATTAAGTATAAGTTTCCTTTTCGTGTCCATCCTCTCTAAAACTGCATCATTGCTCACATATTCTGACTATGGTATCCTCAGCATACTTCTGTAAAACCAAATTCCGATTGTTTCAAGGTTTTCTTCATCTTGGATGAGATTGTCCAGTATTCACTGCCATACTGAAGAACAGACATGACATAACAGTCTAGTACTCTCTTGTTTGTTTCCAGCAAAATCTTCCTGACTATCCAGCTTCTGAAATACATCCTTGGGCATACCAATACACCTCGGATCTCAGTGTAGCACTTTCTGTCTTTTGTCAGGCATTTCCTAGGTATTTAAGTTTCTGTACCTGCTTGATTTTATTATCCACTACTTGGATTTGACATTTTAGGCTCCTCTTATTACTGATTACCATGCATTCGGTTTTCTCGTACTTTACATGTAGTCCTTTCGTTCCACTTTCTTTAACTACTAAGACTTCTTGCAGCTTACTTTCCGTATCATCTGCGTATCTTATAATGTTCAGATTGCGGCAACTAATGACGAATCTTGGCAGAATTTCTAGCGTTCGAAGAACTGTTTTTGGTTGTGAGATCAGGTGAAAAGAAATATCCCTGTCTTACATTTTCTATCCTTGTATATCTGCTGAACTCGTTTCATGACCATATGCAAGTAATTTGTTGCCAATACAGGTTCTTGATTACTTTAATGTCTTTCCCAAATATGTCGAGTTTGCCGGGCGTTTCAGGTCTTTGTGGCAAACTTTGCAGAGCTTTAACCTGCACAAACATCAGAGGCAAACAACATTTAACCTATGATAACTTGCATCATAATGCAAGATGTTGTAAATGTAGAACACCCTGGAATGTGTAGTTCTCTAAGTCCTCGGCATGCATTCACAGCCAATAAGGATTTACCTGCTCTCATCATTGAACCAAACAGATCTTCCAGGTAATTCCACAAATGATTATCATTGTGACGGATTTTAAAATATATCTAGTTAGGTTGTAGTCTGTGTAGAATTAAATATACAGATGTGGGAATGTTTATTTGATCACTGTTACTAATATCGAAACACAACATACATCACGTCCAGCATGCGTAGAAATTCTCTGAAATGATGATACAGACTCTCAAACTGTTCTCGATTAAAAAAATATGCACGTTTGCTCATCCCTGGTATGACTGACACCTGATTTGATCACGCTGAATTACCTTAACACTTGTCGTCTTCTCAATCTCAGACAAGCACTGGTAATTATATTATAAGAATGAGGCACTGTTAGTAGTGTTACTACATCACCAAAACTTTGAAAAATTTACCGCCCTACGTATGTAGGGCAATAATTTTTTTCAAAAGTTTCCGTCATCTTGTGATATAATAACGAGTATCAGTTATTATTTTTCGAGACATGACTGACTAGGAAGAAAATTTTCTGCTGTAGACCGGTTGCCAATCAATGCTATAGAATACTATCTGTTCTGCTAGTCAGCTCATAGCTGAAGCGAGAAGATATCGATTAATATCTTTCCCAGGGGTATTTCTGCATAAGTGAATAAAACGAATTCGAAATCGGCTCTCTGATATCTTATTCTGAGCAGATATCCATTGCACCATAACAGGCATCTAAACGAGTATACACAATTCAAAATCAGTATTATTCTTCAGATTTTTGTACTATTGTTTTCCACTATTTTTATTTTTCATCTTATTCAGCAGATGAGTATTTCTTGAATTTTCTATCGTCAGTAATACTCGTTATATTTACGTACACATTTTCATCAATAATCTTTGGTTAGTTGTTTTTGCTTAGCGGCATATTAACATCTATGGGTTATTCAATGCCTAAACCTAAATGTTTTGTATGTCTTTAGCTACATATATTTTCTACATTTTATACTTTCTCATTATACGTATGTTTTTTAGATATATGGTTTGTAGATGATAAAATATATTTTTGGTATTAAAAAATATATTGCTGGCAATTTTACTATGAATATGTTTTGTGTTGTATTGATTCTTCTTGCTGTAAAAATGTACTGTTGTCCATTTTACTATAAACATATATTTTTGGTAATTTTATTGTATTCTTTTCTGTGGTGATCACAATTTGCCCATAGTATCTCAGGTCAGAGTGAACCTTGGAATAAAAACAGTTACGAGATAGCTCTACACACCTCAAAGCCTCCAATCTTCCGATCAGAGGTCTTGCTAACAGATGTAGTTTATCATCAAATCCAAAATTGCACACTAATTTTAAGTATTATCTAACGGTTTTATATAACCTATTACTTAAATTCACTAAAATACGCAAATGATACAGTACTGATAGCAAACACGGAAAGAAAACTAGAAGACCTCCTTCAGGAAGTAGTACAAGAAAGTGGAAAGAAAGGACTACATATAAACTACAAGAAAACTGAATGCATGGTCATCAGTAAAAAGAGGAGCCCAAAATACTAACTAGAAGACAGGGATACTAAATTGAAGCAGATACAGAAATTTGAATACCTGAAAAGTATTCCAACAAAAGATTGAAAGTACGACACTGAGATTCGAAGGCGAATTGGCATGGCCAAAGAAGCTGAGTAAAGTATTAAGAGACAGGAAAATTTCATTAGGAAACAAACAAGAGAGTACTGGCTCGTTATGTGATGTCTGTCTTTTAATATGGCAATGAGTGATGAACAATCTACTCAAAGATTAATGAGAGACTTCAAGCAACCGACATGTGGTTCTACGGAAGGATTCTGAGAATACCAAAGACCGAACGTGTGAGTAACGCTGAGGTTTTGGAGAGTATGGGAGCAAAAAGGAAATTAATATTTAATGTCAGAAAGTGACAGCTGAAGTTCCTGAGATATTTAATGAAGAAAAAAGGCTTAGAGAATCAGATGCTCACAGCTCAGATAAAAGGAAAGAGAGACAGAAGAAAACAAAGTGTAACATACATGATGGGCTTAAGCAAAGAAAAGGCAGAGCAGGGGTTTTAGAAGTGTAACAGGAGAAAGCGTGTTAAGTGCCTTTGGGATAGGGATATGTTGAAGGCCATGTTCGCTTACGCTCTGAAGAGACACGCCACATTGAAGAAGAAAATTGCACCAATGAAGATTATCTGTCACTGTCCATCGGCTTACATTTTCCTGCACCAGACCAACCGTGTCCAGTCAGAACGTGGCACTATTCTAGCCTTTGTAGGTCTTAGTATTATTTATCTTACAACTATCCCTCTGACACATTTATACAAATTCATTAGGTAGATTACTCGCTGTTAACCTCCGCTCTAATTGCTTATAATATTTCATGTCAGTTAAATTTTCCAAGCCTTCTTTCCTCGTTCAGTGTCCTAGATCTTTTAACAGTCACTTTTGATTATAAATATAAGCGTTCTTTTTGTTTCCATTCAAAAACATCAACGTTATTTTCATGTTCCGTTTTCACAGCATCCTTTCTAGATCATCTATTGTCAAAAGCCTCGTTTTCATCTCTGAGGAAAATATCCAGCATACATTACTGTATCAGTTAGTTAACTGCCATGAGTGATACACGCTTGAGTAATCATGTCCCGTTCAAGAGATGACTGAAGATTTTTCCGCAGTAGGTTGCCATTACTTACTGTGGTAGGCCGGTTGCCAAGCAAGACTATAGAACCTAATCTTTCCTGCTATTCCACCCATAACTGAAGGGAAAATAGATGAATTAAGACAAAGGTATTTATGCGAATTAAATGAATTCAACGAGAATTTAAATTCGGCTTTCCGATATCTCATTCGGAGCTGATATCCATTACACCACAACGCATATTGCCGCACAGGAAGACATATCAAACACTCTTATTTTTTTTATTTTTGCTTCTAATAAAATTTTCCTTTTAGCTTAGATTTTGGAAGTCAGATTTTGCTATCTCAATCCGCTTTCGGTTTTCCGATGTCACATTTTCTGTTCTCGGTTTAGATACTTCAGATATTAAATTTTTGCAATTGCTTCTTTTTGACATCTCCAATTTGTAGCTTGTATTCTGGACTGTTATAGTCTCTATAATATCAAAACTAGCCTAGTGTATATCGAAATTAATAAAATCAATATTTCCAAGTTAATATCTTCATGAACATTACTTTCGAAAATTAAATCATATATTTATATTTTTCGTAATATTTTTCATTCTTTTCATTTTTAAATAAAATAAAATATTCAGTTTTTTCGCCTTCTTTTGTATTGCTTGCTTTTTGTTTCTTATTTTCTTCTTTTTTCTTATGTTAAACATTCGCCATTTTTCTCTACATATTTCTTACTTTATTACTTTTAATTATCTGTTCATACACACATCCATTCAGTAGCTCTCAATATTACTATCGAGTCCGCGTCTAACATTACTTTTCTGCCACTGAAGCGAACCTCCCTCATTCCGTTCGTATTCCATTGGTGAAATGTGCGTCCCACTCATCCACAGCATCTTTTCACGATGTTTTGTGGAACCAACTCCCGAGAGGATGCTTTCCCGAGCACTACAATCATACTCTATTCAGGTTTAGAATCAACCGTTATTTTTCCTACATATTCCCAAAACTGTTATTCTTACTCTGTAGCTCTCTACCTCTAGAGGCTCTTGAACATCACTATAAAAATAAAAACTGCATTCTGTTCTTTTTATTGTTATCTACAAGTCTCTCCTTTAGTTCCATTCTTTCAACGCGCCTGTCATATTTTGCTTCTTTTGATTTTTTCTCTCATTATTTCTGTTATTTATGTTTTCGTTTCTTCAAAATTTATTCCCTGTTATTTTTTCGTTTTCTCCCCATTTAAATTCTGATGCTCATGCAGTGTCAATATCAATCATTCATAATTTGCAAACATCTAATTCGTCTATTCGTCCATCAGTTCTCCGACTTTCCATTTAGTTGTCTTCAAGCTTTTTCTTTTCTTTTCTTTTCTTTTCTTTTCTTCACATAACGCCGCCTCATTTCACTTTCTTTTAACTTTTCCTTCACTTCTTCCTTTTCTGTCAAATCTACTTCCCTTTTTCTTGTTTCACCTTTCTTCTTTATCTGTCATTTTCTCACCTTCATTCCTTCTCTATTGTTCTTTCTTTTCTTTTCACTGAAAATTTCTTTGTCCTTCCTTTTTTCTAACCTTATTTCTCGATCTCTTTTACTTTCTTAATATCTGTTTTTGTTTATCTTTTTTCCGAAATTTCATCTTTATCCTCTCACTTGAGCAACGCTCTTCTTTTTATTTTATTAATCTGTTTCTATTCCTCATGTTTTTTCTTCATCGTCTATATTCATCTCTATTCCTTTTTCACGTATTCTCTTCCCTCTTCCTCTCTCTACACTGCATTACTAAGTATCAATCTTCCTTCCGAATGCACGTGCTCCAGTATTTATGCCCACATCTCAGGTCGATGACGAATAGCGACCGAAATAGTTCGGATTGTGTGGCTTTAATGCAAGCAACTGCCACTTCAAAAACGCCACTTTCCCCTTACGACTACTATTACTACTATTGTGACCCTGTTACGTATGATGGCTTATTATCACTATTACTACTGCGATATATTATTAGTTTTACCATATCTGCCGTGGCAAAAATTATTCATCGTACTACTGCTAATGATAATAAAGATCGTGTGGTAATTTATCTTCAATAAACAGCAACATGGTTTGTGATCATTATTAAGTGGCTGACTAATTTTTAAAAAATTCTTATTCTTAAGAGGACGATTAGGTTTTGAACCTTGACAAAGAATATTCACACACTTTCTGTAACTGTTTCTAATCATTCAGCATTAAGTAAATATAGGCTGTCGTAGGATCAACAAATATACTCGTAAAATTCATGATACTCACGTTTGTTAACAAAAAACCGAGAATGTCTTTCTGGATATCTACCATTATTGTTCAAAGTAGTGTGATGGGAATTGTAGTGGTAATTCTATTATATCGAGACTAATAAAATTCTAGTTCATTATATTTGATGCTGCTTCTACAGGCACAAAAAAAGAAGGAAAATATACACTAGTCTATATTGGGCTTTAGTGGGCGCACTGCCAAATCTGTATGGTTCACGCGTTGACGTGGCAACGGACCAATTTTGGGTTAAGTTCTAGCAGAAAACGTCAAATATTTAATCGACATAATGCCACAATTATAATGAAAGAAACAATCCTGTTTCTTTTATTGTTTTCGAATAAATAGATATTACAGGAGCAGATATACACATCTCTGTCTTCCTGTCTGTCTGTGTGTGTGTCTCTGTCTCTCTTTCTATATATATATATATATATATATATGTGTGTGTGTGTGTGTGTGTGTGTGTGTGCGTGTGTGTGTGTGCGTGCGTGCGTGTGTGTTTATACAAAAGTGTCTACCATTTTGAAAATACTCATAATTTATTTATTAGGCAGTATTTTTACAAGACAAAATATTAGAGAAAAGCGTTTAGCATAGGGTTTCATTTAAAATTAAATATGGCTACAGGATTTCGCCAAGAGCTTTTCGTGCCGCCCAGCAATCTTTTGGTATGGAAAAAAATCTTCTTTACGGTCTGTAAGTTCTTCTAAAGTCTTGGTTTGGTTTAGTACATTTCCTTTCAACCCCCCACTCACAAAATAAAATGTCACAAGCTGTTAAACCAGAACTACTATTTCGCCAATCCTACAGGAGTACATATATATATATATATATATATATATATATATATATATATAAGAAAAATTAAGGCAGACACGTTATTTCATGGTAAATTGGAAATATAGGCCTATTTCAGGCGAACCATCATCAGCTTCCGTCTTTATTGTACAAAGAATTTTACACGAATGAGATTCCCAAAGACAAAAAAAAAAACAATAAAAATAACGGTCGCTCCCTTAAGAGAGAAAATTTAAGAAAAAATAGATCAGTTTGGCGAACGCACATACATATTCACACATAAGCATATATATACGCAATATATAGTCAGAGGACACGCGTAGCGGCGGATGTCAACAAAAGTTCGAAGATACATTCAGTCTGACAGTTGGATTGCAGACCCGTAGATTTGAAATGTAAAGTAAGAAGTGTGGAGGGAGGGAGAGGGAGGGAGGGAGAGAGAGAGAGAGAGTTAAAAAGAAAGGGTAAGTATCTTAAAGTGTAAACAAAGAGGAAGAAAACGAAAAGAAGAGAGGAATGCATTTAAAATAAAAAGAAAAGATGATAGGAGAAAATGAGAAAATAAAAATAAATATTATAAATTAACGGTGAAAGAAATTGGAGTCTAAAAAATTAAAAATATATTTAAGAGATAATAGTTAATCTGTTGTGATCACAAAATACTCACACCACTATATAAACAAAATTATACTAATTATACAATCAAGAAAACAAATATAATACAATATAAAATTTAACAAATTTTAATTTAAAAGTAAGCCTAATTATTCTATTTAAATTTAGTTGTTTAAACTTAATTATTAAGTGCAAAAAATAAATTTACATATTACTAGTGAAAGGATGAGAAATTGGAAGTTTTTAAAAAAAAAACTAAGAAAATTAAACAATATATATAATTAAAATTATACTAATTATTCGGATAATAATACAAAAATAATAATAATACAAAAAAATACTAATACCATAATGTAGGTAAATTTTTCGGTCAACAGTACAGTTATAATACCGTATAACTTTAGTACTGTAAAAAATACATATATGTACACATACAGCTCACACACACTCGTAAATGCGTACACACATATGTATATGTGGTGTGTGTGTGTGTGTGTGTGTGTGTGTGTGTGTGTGTGTGTGTGTTGCAGTGGATATCGGCCCGGAATGAGAGATTAAGAACCAAGTTCAAATTCTGGTTTAATTCATTGCATTCATTTATGTGCAAATCCTCTTGGGGAAGCTATTAGTCTTTTCACCATCCAGTTAAGGATTAATTAGCAGAGCAGATTGGGTTATATTGCCTTGGTTGGCAACCAGCTTACCGCAGAAAGTAATGGCAACCTACTGGTGGAAAATACTTATGCTCAGTCACTCATGTCTCTTTCAAGACACGTTCGAAAATTTGTTAAATAAAATTTGTTTTGAATTTTAGTTAGCGGTTAACCAAATCGTTACAAGAGTTTAAAAAGAAAAACGTAATATTACATAACTCAGTTTTTTCCAGTGACAAACACATTAACTTGGAAATTCTTGCAAAAATCAAATTTCAGGAGTTATTCATAAATGAATTAAATTATTTTTAAATTGTTAAGTTTAAAAAATCTTGGTAAAAACAATTTTACATCTGTTACTCCCGCTCCACGTAAATTCATGAAATATTAAGAAATTAAATTCTGTTGAGAAAATTGGTTTTATTAGATAAATGCAGTACTCATTGAGGATTGTAAATTATCTATTATTTTTTTGGAAAAATTTTATCTATTTCCAGAACTCCCCTCTCAATAGTAATATTAAAAAATGCAATATAACTATGACATTATTTAATTTGATACGCTAGTAACTGCTTGGATAAATAATATAAATTAAGGACATTATAGTTTGGCGAGAAATCTTTTCGATTAATATTGAAATTTTAAAAGAATTGTTTTCATTTTTTTATTATAATAATTTGTAAAGTTTCAAAAGTATTTTTAAAATACTTGTAATATTTGTTGCGGTTAATTTATAAAATTATTAAGCAAAGATTATATTTACTAATCTAAAATTAAAAAGTATAATACAAATCGATGTGCCTCCCTATTTTTAAAATAACTTTAAATTTTTTATGTATATTTGAAGGATTTTTTTTGTGTGGTAATTTCTGCGTAAATTAAAATGCCATATGTGTCAGAGTTTCTTTCCTTTACCGGAAAGATTTGTACAATTATGTCACTTGTGATCGCTAAACACATTTATCTTAACTTATCTCGCATCTATAAATCTGTCAACACATATGGTGGAAAAATTCAGAAAATTGGACTCTTGGCTTAAGAAATAGTTTTATCCTAAATTTCATGCTATAAATAAGTAATATTTTTGTAAATCAGATTAATTTACATTATAATTTGCTAATTTAAAAAATAATGCAACATAGATGTATATTTTATTTTTGCAAGATTTTTAAAACCGAGAATTAACTTTTGTTTACAAATGTGTCGATTGCTAAAAAAATGGACAAAAAATTGAAAAATATTAGATTCCAGTCACTATAATTTCTAGTCGAAATATTCCAGAGTATTTTGCTTACCGGAAATAGTAAATTTAATCATTTCGCTTTCAAGTAAAACTAAAATAAAAGTTTCAAGAATACTTTTTTATATTTAAAAATTCAATTTAAATGTTAGTTATCAAAAATGAGTGGAGGTACCAAATTTATATATATATATATATATATATATATATATATATATGTGTGTGTGTGTGTGTGTGTGTGTGTGTATATATATATATGTATGTGTGTGTGTGTGTGTGTGTGTGTATATATATATATATCATAGCTATATATATGATACATATATCATATATGGTTGCATATATATATGCGTGTGATCATGTGGTTAGAATATTCAATTTCCACGTTCGAATCTCAACAGAAGCGATGGATCAAAATTGAAACTTCTTAACATTATCTCACTGGTTAGGCACTCCTATTGTCACCTTCGGAAAGTGCCTGTGAATCATACTTTGACCTTACTCTTGTGAGCTAGTAGTCTTGAGTGGGTAGGCAGAAGTGTTTGAAAGCTGTTGATCCAGCAGACAAACTCACAAGTTTGAGCACAATGGAGTCCTTTTCATCTTTGCCGTTGTTCAAATCAAATCACACCAGATTTTGCACTATCTTCAACTTAGCAACTGAGCAAGCACAAATGTATCTTAGACTAATTAACATTCAAGGTTAAAGCGACTAGTCTACTCTATTTAATCTATTGTTACGTCTGTAAGAGACGTGTTCATGCTTTCTCTAGGGGATTTGTGTGAAAGTGAACGCAAGATTAGTTCGGAATTGTAACACGTCTCACAGGTTACAATTTTCATGCTGATACTCGCTACAAATTTGTTCACTGCTATAGCCAACTTGTAAAAATAATTCTGATTATTTATTATATAAATAGGTAATTAGAATCCTTCCTCCGCGTAAACTTACCCAACATTTTAGCTCTTTGTGAAACTAACCTTGACTCTTCTATAATCAGGGATATAAAAATCAGAGGATCATTCCTCTGATTTTTATATCCCTGATTACCTTCCCCTCTTTTCTTTAGGAAAGACTCCAAGGTCCATATGCATGGAATTGGCATTTATGTCAGCAGACATCTCCATCTAGCTAGGGTGATTTCTCTTGAATCTGCAGATCATTCCTACATGTGCCTCCGTTTATCTCTATTAAGCTCGGTTAGCTACCTTTTCTTTTTCTATCGCTTCCCTTCATCTCCTGACTGTACCATACTTGACAGCATCTCTAAAAATCTGTATAAGGCCAGTTCCTCTCATCAATTCGCCCGTATATTTGTGTTTAGAGACTTCAATGCCCATCACACTAAGTGGCTGGAAAACTGTCACAGATCATGCTGGTGTTCTTGTCATGAACTTTTCAATCACTCAATTCCTTGTGCAAGTGGTGGATTTCCCCACGCGTTTCTCTAATAATCCTAATAGACCTGAGTCATTGCTAGATCTTTGTTTCACTTCTATTCCTAACTCTTGCCATATCATGCAACTTTGAACAAAGTTTTTAGTCATCCCGTTGAAGACTCTGTGTCCGAGTTCACCTCTTGGGTTAAAGCTGGCATCAATGCTTCTTTCTCAGCCAGGAAGTTACAACTTAAATTCCATTCATACCCCTGGTTCTCCCCTGCTTGCTCGGCCGCTATTGCCCCTAGGAATCACTTTTTCCGGCTTTATCAGAGACACTTGTCTGGTCATAATAGGCGTCTTTTTGCCTCTGCTCGTAATAAGTGCAAGAGGATCCTAAATGATGCTAAGCTGTTGTTTGGTGACAGAAATAGCTAGGGTATAACATTCCGCAATTTCAGTTTCAAAGACTAATGGCGGCTCTGTGAAAATGTGTTAAACAACAGCAGGACCTCAATCCCCCTTTTAATCAATAAATTTGAGGCCGAGTGCTTTGCTTGCAGATTCTTCAACAACTCAACATTTGATTTGTCTGGGGTATCCGCACCTGACTTCTCACCTAGAACTGAGGCTCAACTTAGTGACATTCACATTACCTCCTCGTTGATTTCTAACATAATTTCAAAGCTTGACCCTATAATGCGAGCGGAGGTGATGGAATTTCAATCATTGTCGAGAAGAAATGTGCCCCTGAACTCCTCTTTGTCTTCTCCAAACTCAACAACAACTGTCTCTATACTTCTTGCCCTGCTGGATGTCCTCCTCTGTGGTTCCTGTATTAAGGGCTCTGAAGAACCCTTAGACCCCTATCAGCCTCCTACTGATTCTTGGCAAAGTGTTCGAGACTGTTATCAATGATGGAGGGGTTCAACATCTCACAGCCCACAGCCTCTTCTCCGATAAACACTATGGTTTACGCTTCACCATGTCTACTACTGATATATTAACGACTATTACAGATTATATATACCAGGCTCTCGATAAGAATGACGAAGCTCGAACTGTTGCCCTAGATATCTCTAAAAGATTTGGCATGCTGACCTTCTACGCAAGCTACAGGGCTATGGTATAACTGGACGCTTGTTTGATTTAATCGAGTCGTTCTTTTCAAATCACGTAATGAAGGTAGTATTAAATGAGCATACTTCCAGATACTATCATATGATAGCAGGTGTCTCTCAAGGCTCTATTATTTTCCTGATCTTCATAAACGATCTCGCTGATGTAATTAGATTCCAAGTAGGCATCTACGTTGACGACGCCACCATCTACTCCTGCCTCGATAAGAAATCTGTGTAGGCTGACAAAGCAAACCTCGCTGCCGATTTTGAAAAAGACTTACAGTCAGTGGTGGACTAGGGCAAGAAATGCCCTTAATTTTAATGCTTACAAATCGAAGTTGTTATCCTTTAACCACGATAGACAATCCCCCATCAGCATGAATCAGGCTAGTATCCCTGAAAGCAAAACACTGAACCTCCCCGAGCTAATTCTCTCAGCCGACCTCATGTGGAATGACTACAATGAATCCATAGCTAAATCTGCTGCTGGAAGGTTGGTTCCATCTTGCACTTATATAAATCTTCCATCCGCCCGTACATTGAATACTGCTGTCAAATCTTATTGGTGCCTCTGAGATTCATCTCGGGCTTCTTGACAAAGTCCAACGGAGAATCTCGATGTAATCGATCCCGACCTGGTAGCTCAACTCCAGTCACTTTCTCACCGACGTAATGTGGCTTCCCACTGTCTCTTCTACAAATACTTTAACAGCTTCTGCTCCGAAGAGCTTAGCTCCCTGGTGCCCCCTCTGCATGAATTTACTACTCAACTATCAAGTAGGTTACACCATTTTACAGTGAAACCAATCAAATATAACCACAACTACTTTTACAGCTTATTTTCTCTCACTTTGATTTTTGTGGGATTTCCTTCCGTATACTTTCTTTCCTGTGAGCTACAAGCTCTAAGAATTTGAATGCAATGTCAGTTGACATCTCTTATCCCCTTGACACGCATCGTTTTCCTGACAGCCCCTGTATCACGTTCTTCTACTTTTCCACTCTACTCTCATGTAGCTCTCTTCATACCAGTGTTCTCATCTTTCTCTTACCGATTCTCTGACATTCCCTGTAACTAGTTTCTCTTTCTCATCAATACCATCTTATGTAATCCCCTGGGCTCCACTTGTAAAATTTTCGATACTTTTTAAGGTTCCCTAGGTTTGTGAGTATATTGAATGACTATAGTATTTTTTATAATTGCTAGTCTTTATTGAACGATGACTCGAATTCTATTTTTCACCAACTACAAAACATTTTAACAATAACAGTGAATACTACATACGTGTATTATCAACATATGTGCTCTACACACTTGTTTCTTTTGTTGTTTGTCTCGTTCAAAATGTCTTTCCAAAAAAATATCACGGTTGTTATTAACACGGAAGCACTTCCACTCGTTTGATTTATATACAGAGAATAAAAGATTTATTTCAATCCGTAAATGTTGCTGAAGGTCAAGCATATTGATAAATTCACATTAATTACACACTAATTTAAATTGTTGGCTTAAACAGGTTCCAAAGGAGAGTTAATAACGTGATAGGTGCTGACTTGGCGCTTCGACTACATCCACTACTACGACGAAATGTCGCCTCCCTTTGTCTGTTCTAGAAGTACTTTCATGGCTTCTGCTCAGACGAACTTAAGTCACTGGTCCCTTCTCAACAGGTGTTTACTCGTGCAACCAGAATGGCAACTGGGTCCCACCCATTCACAGTTAGGTTAGCCAAATGCAGACGACAATTCTACTCCTGCAGCTTCTTCTCTCGCACTTCCCGCCTGTGGAACTCGCTCCTATATTCTTGCTTTCCTGATAGCTACAACCACCAGAAATTTAAATGTAATGTCAATACTCATCTACTAACTACTTGACTCTAGTCCTTCCTCCACCCCGTATATCCTTCCCTTTCTCTCCCACCTTGCAACTGTCATGACACCTGTATTTTCATCTTTCTATTGCTTCTTTCTAATTGGTTTGTAATCCTCTTCTCCCTCCTCTAATTAATTTTCTTTCAGTTATGTAGCCCCCCCCCCCCCCCGCCGCACATCAGTGGCATTTACGCCTTGCCCGTGGTGAAATGATTAACAAAAAACAAAAAAAAACTAGAGCTTTTAGGATCAACTATATATATGAGTATAAAAACATGTATAGCCAGATAGTCGAATTCATGCAGACGGAAACGGAATGTGCTAAGCAGGAAATAAAAAGGAAAACAAACGAAATAATATTTAGTACAATGGGCACAGAATTTGTCTAACCAGGCTTGGATTTTTATTTAGAGTTTATTATAATTTACAGAATCAGACAGACGCTAATCGAACACTCGAATTAAAGGTGATGACTGGTTTCTTCATCGATAAGTTTATCTTTCCTTGCATTTCACTCACTTTTAAAATGGAGGACAATTTATCAAGACACTGTAATATGTGCTTAAAAATTGGTGACTTTTGTGCATATTATTACAGATATAGATAAGATTAAATAATCGATTATTTTCTGCAACAATCACTAATTCCCTGTCTAACTGAAAATCAGAAAAATAAGGAAAGCGTGTATGTTTTATCTTTATAATAGTATATGGTTCAGTTTATTTCATACGGTTTTGTGAAATATAGAGTTTCAAACCCACCGCATTATTACTAATGCAGTTTCATATCTGCATATTCGTGAGACATCTTTTTAAACGTGTTTAACTACACGATACCTACAAAAGAAATGGAGGCAAATCTAGCCCGGCAGTATTATGCAGATGATACAGTGCTGATAACAGACACGGGAAGAAAACTATTAGACCTCAAACAGAAGGTAGCTAAAAAAACGGGAAGAAAGAACTAGATATAAACTACAAGAAAACCGAACGCATGGTCATCAGCAATCAGAGAAGTCCAAAATGCCAACTACAGACCGGGGATACTAAAATCAAGCCGGTATAGAAATTTAAATACCTGGGAAGTGTTCTAACAGAGGACAGTAAGTGCAACGCTGAGAATCAAAGGCGAATTGGCATGGCAAAGTATGCATTCTAAAAGGTGAGTAGAGGATTGAGAGACAGGAAAATTTCACTGGAAACAAAGAAGAAATTACTTGGTTGTTATGTGATTTCTGTTCTACAGTATGGCAGCGAATGCTGGTCAATTTCTTGAGATGTGAGGACAGAATTCAGCAACCAAAATGTGGTTACATAGAAGGATGCTGTAGATACCATTGACCGAACATATGACCAACGACAAAGTTTTGGGAAGGATGGAAGCGAAAAGGAAAGTGATGCTCAACATCAGGAAAATACTACTGATGTTTCTGGGACATGTAACGAGGGAGAAGAGATTGGAGAATCTGATACTCGCAAAATAGATAGACGGAAAAAGAGAAAGGAGAAAGGAATGCGTAACATACTTGATGGACTTGAACAAATGGATGGCAGAACAGAGTTTGGGACGGGTAACAAGAGAAAGGGTGTTAACAGCGACAATGGATAGGGAGATGTGAAAGACCATGATCGCCTTCGTTCTGAAAGGACACAGCACAAAGAAGAAGAAGAAGAAGAAGAAGAAGAAGAAGAAGAAGAAGAAATGATATCAACACGAATCGCTGGATATCGTTTCTTAGTTGTTGGACTAGTAGCAGTCGCACCTCTTACCAAATTTTCACTTAATTGTATGTTTTGCGGAAGTGTGGCGAATAGGTTACCGACTATCGAATAAAGCAGGTATTCCTGTCATATAAGTGTACCTGGTGTGTGTGCGTACGACGTACATTTAGAGAGTTGCAACTCGTTCTGCTCCAACAAGAACATCGCCCTTCAACAATTTCGTGAGGACGATGATTTGAGTTAACCAAACTATAAAAATTGCTTCAATTGCATCAATAGGTGTAAAAGCATTTAAAATAAACTATAGCAATTTGATATTTTCTATGTTTGCGCCCAAAACATTATAGGATTAGCGTATTGTTATACTGCTAATTTTGAAACCTGTGCATTGCTTAAATCTTCAGGATGTTGGCTCATTGATCGGCATGCTGTCCTCATTTTTATCATATTCACGACGTTTACGCTCCGGCATTCTTCAGGTGATTGTAATTTCGAAACGAATTTTTTATTTCGTTCACTAGGGTGGATTGTTCTAGTTCACGTGCTATGCCTCTTCAAGATATCTCATTATCAGTTATTTACCTTTTAGTAGCTCAAATCTTCAAGTTATTGTTCACCTTTGCTGTGGCCAGGTATTGAACTCACAACTCTTTGCGTCACTGGATTACGTCAACCAATGCTTTTATCCTCTGCGTCATGTGTTTGAACAATGTAAATGGTGTAAATATTTACAATAACTCATCTCAGAAGTATAGGCTGATCCTAACGGTGGCCGGAGAGTACAACAGCGGAAACGTAGTGAATATGACAATAAAGATAAGGACAACTCTCCTAATAATGTAAATAGTGTAAACAGTTACAATACCTCCTCTCAGAAATACAGACCAATCACAAAGAAGGCCGGAGCGTACAGCGACCGAAACGTAGTGAATATGACAATAAATATAAGGACAACAGTCCGGACAATGTAAATGGTGTAAATAGTTAAAATACCTTATCTCAGACACCATGAAGGAAGAGAGGTCTGAGACAGCTGCCACTCACGAGCATGAATATTCATACACACTGTCCGCCGATACCACCTCATGAAAGAAGAGTGGTCGGAGACATCCACCACCCATGCGCATGAATATTTATAATATAAAAAACCCACATATATATTATTTATCACTATATAAAAAAAAGTTAGCTTGCATTTGGCTGAGTTATATGTCAATTGAATGATTAATACTTTCTACTGTAGATCCCCCAGTGACCTACATTTGATCACTATTTCGCTGATTTAATTTTCTGCGCAATCGTGAAAAAGGTTTCGTGCGTTTTTAGTAAAATTCAATAAAAAATTACACTAAGAAAACACGGATCGTTCCTCCATTGCAGAATTAGTAATTCTATCAACCCTAACCCTGTCATAATGTAAATATCATTATATAACATATGTGTATGCACGTTTAGACCTCATCTGAACCATTTGAAAATAGACGAAAGCAGATGTATAAATTGGCAAATATTAAATAGTATTATAGGAAATAAATAACGCAATGTAAATATATTCAAGTGCAAAATAAACAAATTAATTTCTGTATCGGATGGTAGATATTTCTAAGCGATAATTGATGTATAAACATGAATCTTCACTCAATTTGGAGATAAGCTTTTGCTCATGAATTCCACCAAATTCTCTACTTTCAAGTTAAATTATTATTATTATTCATCTTCTTTCATCTAACAAAACAGTCAAAACATAATTTCCTAACCAAATCAATGTACTTAATTAGATTTTTGCAAATATTGCGGTTTTCTCAGAATCTTCAAAAAACAAAAAAACAAAAAAAAAAATTGATAATATTCGGAAGATGTTAGAAATATCTACAATATCTGCTTTAGTTCTGTAGTTAAAATGTTTTCTCTCAGAAATGAATTGTTCTGCTTCATTTGGCTGGCTCACAAACACAAGTTTTTGTTTTCGACGCGAAGCCTTCTGATTGACTGAAATGTCTTCAATTCTTTCTTTATTTTCTCCTCGGAAGTTATGCGTGATCTGCCTGCACAAATAAACAATTTTGCTCACTTGCATTACAGCCACAGAAGTGTCAACTTCCGCTTTTATGTCCTGCCTACTACATGCAAAAGTAAATAATTGATTCTCTCCAACGTTGTATTTCAGAATATAATTAGAAAACAACCCCATTGGCAAATGTACGTAAAGAAATATTTATAAAAAATAAACACACACACACACACACACACACACACACACACACACACACACACACACACACACATATATATATATATATATATATATATATATATAAACTTTCTAGCTATTCGTATAACAAAACTATATTTTTTCGCGTATATCCAGCTCTTGTCTGTCTTTGTTTTATTGTCATGATCAGAAGAAACCAACTTGATTGAATTAAAAGAAAGACCAGAAATATATTTAGATATGATTTAATCGAAAGGAAAGAAGTTCCTTGACATCTAAACGTCCTCAAGTAAACCGAGCTTGCAAATTTGACTGATTTTCATTGTTTCTGAATGCCTTGAAATGCTTAAGCAGGCCGTTTATTTTGGTTACTCTGTGATTGTCAGTACCGCCCACAAAAAATGACAGAACTTTTTTATTTCTCATATTTCCGTCAACATTAGTTTCAGGTCATTGCTAAATAGGCATAGACAGAAGTATTACGTCGAAGAAAGATTAAAACTGAAATAGAAAGAGTGAGCCAATGAAAGATATAGAGAGAAAAGTGATATCTCCATCGATTTGTTCCGTAGACCACTGCTCAGAACATTCTATGTCACTTTTATTATTCGTCCGTCTGTTGTACCTGCCATCTCTCCTTCCTTCCATCCATCATTCCTAATGCTTGCCCTTTTATTAACTACAAGCAGATGCCAATCATAATCAGAAAGACAAACTATTGACCTAATATTTTATAAGTTATAGTTATAGAATAATAGTTTAAAAATGAAAGTTAATTAAATTTACGACCGTCTATGGAAAAGTAGATGTTAATTGATTAGACAATTCTAATCATTGAGAGAAAAATCAGTTCATGTTACCCGATATGTCAAACGTCTCCGTAAACTTTCGGGAAGTTTTTGTAAACAGGTTGATGGTCAGAATGAAGACAAACCTGACTTGGGAATGTGGACAACATATGATTAGAGAAGTCGATTATGTTGAGGAGGATGAATTCACTAGAGTAGGAAATCATAAAAAACTAGCCTGCAAAATGTTTCTCGACGGTAATGGGTTCGAATCTGTGTTGGTATTGTGTGCCTGCGTCAATATTAAACGTAACACTTATATGAAACTTAAAATTGTGATCTTCAACAAAAATAATGTTGAGAATGACTTCAGAAACCAGCAGTGATGTTCAAAAAAGAATATATAGAAGCGTAAGGTTTTTAATAATTCTTCTGAAATTCATTATAATTTATTGTGCCTAAAACTCCACTGTAATTTGATAAATTTACAGATGCCATTTCAACCCATTTTTGAACAATGCGTCAAATCATTTGTTTGTGAAATCAGCATTAACATATTAGAGGAAATATGAACATATTTGATGTTTATAATTTTTATCGCATAATTATTTACTAATTTGTCAACAATGTTTTATAGGTGATGGAACCGTTTAAAAGTAGTTTGATTTTGTAATTTTAAGAAATATTGGTCATTGTATGAATGAATCGACTATTTTTATGGTTTTCTTTTTGCGTATCTTCACATTAAAAAAAACAATAATTATTTTGAGTAAAATCATCCAGGAGTAAAAAAAAAAATCAACGAAGACAGACAGATGATAAAGGGCAGAATTTAGAGTATTTCTTCATCTTATCGATCGGGCAATTTGATGATGTCATGCATCCCTCCAAGATAGAACGCAGTCGACATGGAATTTACTTCTTCTCTTGTCAATTACGTATCGACAGTAAAAGCCTGCGGCTCACTTGTCAACAACATTAACACAACTGTCCTTGAGAAATAATATAATTATTATAAAGAACAAGGGAATTAATACATTTTTGCATTTTTTCGTTCGTTTGAAAGAGATGGGAACATTGTACGCCATTTTTAAATTTGAAAGCCTGTTACGTATGATTGAGAAGTATTTCTTCTGATTAATTCAGATAATTTCTATTTCGAAGCGACTTTTATCTAAATACAGATCAGGTCTAACATTACTTAAATTCTGCAATTGAAAACTTAACTGTGTCTTGAAAGGCTAGAAAATGTGCCCTTCTGTTGCTTGAACTTATTTTCTTTAAATAAGAATTTATATTTCCATTTGTATGGGAGTTTGGTGTTATCTCAAGCTAGAAATAACCAAATCTTATCGAGAAAAGGTAATTCTGTGAAGTGGATTAAAAAACGAATATTAAAATACGCAGTATCGAAGCGAATAGTATCGATTGGTTGTTTAGGAAAATATAATACACCTACATTTAACTTTATCAACCACTTAATATTTTACCAGTATATAAAATCATTATTAAAATGTAAAATATCATTTTCTGAATGATTTTAAATTCATCTGAGCAATTAAAATGAAAAGGTATCCTTTCTGGATAGATTTAAACAAATGACGGTTACTTGTACTAAATTTTGTGATTTATAATCATTTGAGAAGTTGAAGAATTAATTTGATCGTAAGTTTGAAACTTTAAAGTTTTGCCTGAATTTAAGCTGTTTAATAAAAAGAAATGCTTAGTAACTTCAGAGTTGGGATAAAAGTAAATCAACGGTGGGAATTGCAAAAATGATACACATACCTCAGATCTGCGAAGAGGTTCATTGAAGGTCCCGGAGGACTCCAATACCGGTTTGATAAAGACAAGTTGAGGTCTTGATCTCATCGATTTGTGTCCTACATTAAAAAAGAAATTATATTATGAAATATAATATATATATATGTGTGTGTGAAACATCATGGAAATAATATAAATATTCTCCACTGAATGGTTTAATTCTAACTTGTTTGTATAAATATAATCCGCCAGATGATATATGTGTGATGCGTGATAAAATGGTAATGTATTCGTGGCTTTGAGATGGGATGTAGTCAGGATCAAATACCGTTCAACAGCGCCATAATTACTAGGACCAGAACCGTAGGCTAATTCATCTCCTAAATGACAACGCATATACATATGTCTGCTGAAAGAGTAGCAAGATTAGAACAGGAATATGTGAATCCAAAACAGAAACCAACAACAAATACAATGTCTAATTTTCTTCGGTAATTAAAATACAAAGTTACTATTCCATATAGTATTAGTACTCAACTTCATTTAGAGCAAAATTAACTGACCGAGAGGTAGCATTAGCAATTATATATATGTGGGACAAAAATAACGCTAGAAGTATTATAGGAACGAAAATGAATTAATAAATTTCAGGTAACGTATGCTAGATTCTGCTAAGCAAATTAAAATGTAGATATGGTAATGTATTAATATATATATATATATATATATATATATATATATGTGTGTGTGTGTGTGTGTGTGTGTGTGTGTGTGTGTGCAGACTAAGTACACACATATGTAAATAACAGATGACGTGTTGTCTTTGTTTAAAATTTTAAGTTAGACACTAACGAAAAAAGAAAATGAGCGCACAAAGCTGTTCTTTTTAACCCCCTTTATTCATTTAAACCCAAAGTTTGTAGACAAAATAAAGAATTAAATAAATTACAACCAAAATATTTCTAAACTATTTAATGGGTTTAAAATATTTTCTTTCCCTTGCCTCTCTTTCCCTATATTCTCCCTGTGAGTATCAGACTTTCCAAACCCTCCTTCATCATTGAAAATTCAATTAAGTGTAAGTTTTCTTTTTGTTTCCCTTCTTCATAAAAACCTTGTCGTTGTTCACATGTTCAGCCCACGGTATCCTTGGCACTCTTCTGTAGAACCCCATTTCTTTGGAATCAAGTCTCTTTTATATGTTTGGGTAGATGGTCAAGTGTTCGAGGATAAGTATTACGTAATAGTCCTCTTTTCTTTGTTTCCAACTAATTTTACACTTAATACTCTGATTAACCTGGAATGCGTCTTTCGTCATCCCAATACTCCTTCGGATCACAGTGTCGCATTTTCCGTCCTCTGTTAGAACAACTCCCAGGTATTTAATTTTTGTTACTCCTGTTTGATTTTAGTCTCTCCAACCTGTAATTTGCATTTTGGTCTCTTCTTTTTGCATTTAGTCTTATAGTTTATTCTTAGCTCTTTCTTTTCGTTTTCCTTCACTACATTCGGTAGAAGTGTTTGTAGTTTCCCTTCCGTTTCTGCTAACAAAACGGTGTCATCTGCATATCTTTCTATTTTTGTATATCTTTTGATCTCATTTCCTGTCCGTATGTAGGCAGTTTGCTGCTAGTATAGATTACTGATTATTCTAATGTCTTTTTCGAATATGTCAAGGTTGCCGAGCAACTCTCATAGATATTTGTGGCCCACTTTGTTAAATGCCTTTGCGTAGTTTATAAAGCACAGATACACCTCCTTTTGCATTTGTATTACTCTTCCTGATAACATTCTGAGCATACATATTGCGTTCATTGTTCCGGTATCTTTGACGAAGCCGCTCTGTTCTTGTCCTTTCTCTGGCCTGATTCTGCTATGCGCTTTATTCATTAGAAATCGGATGATGAGTTTGGTTATGTGTCTCATTAAGCTGATTGTTCGGTGGCGTTCGAATTCGTTTCAACCTGGTTTCTTAGGCAGCGCTTTGAAAATAGATCTACTTAGGTTTTCCATTGTTGTATATTTCATCTATTATTTCTGTAATATTGTCTTTGCTGAAATCGTGTAAGGCTGCCAGCATATCTACCACAATTTCGTCTTGTCCTGACGCTTTGTTTTTTGTTTTTTTTTTCAATTTGGCCAGTGCAGCTTTCACTTCGGTTTTTAATTTTTCCAGCCAGTCAAAATTTCTGTGTATTGGGGGTTGTTCTCTTTCGTCGCGGAAGACATTTCTAATATATTCATACCATTGCTGAAGTATTTTTTTTGCTCTAATATCAGTGTACTGTCCTTGGATATTATGGTGCCTGTACGTCAACACCAAAATGCATAGCCAGATAGAATAGCAAATTCTATTAAATGCAGCTGTCTGAGAAGGAAAGAGTTAGCTTATAAATAATTCAGATAATCAAATAACACACACACACAGACGCAGATATATATATAAGCAAAATATATCAGATCGAATAGCTTACATTCTGAACGAGCGAATCAATCGACACTCAGGAAGGTGCTTCCCTAATCACTACAATCTTAACATATTAAAGTCTAGGGTTAAACGTTACCTTCCCCGCATATCCCCATAAACCTTGTCTTTTACTCTGAGTTTTGTACAGGATAAAATTCATTGTAAAAAAAAAAATACATTTTATTTATTTTCTTCATTGTTATCTACTAGTGTCTCTTTTAGTTCCTTTCAATTCACCATTATATACTTGGTTTCTTTTTTTCTCTTCATCTTTCCATTTCAGTTATCTTTTCGTTTCTTCAAAATTTATTCCCTGTGGTTTTTTGTTTTTCCCATTTAAATTTTGCTGCTCACGTAGTGTCAGTATCAATCATTAATAATTTGCAAGCATTGAATAATTAATTGTCTCTATTACTCTCTAAATGTCTACCTAGAGTGGCTTTTGAGCCTTGTACAGTGTAAAAATCATTGTAAAAAAAGCTTATTCATAAAGGTTTAGTTTGTACAATAACCTTTCACCGTAGCATTATTATTAGCTGTTTAACTGCACTTACTTTCATATTTTTACCTTTTGTTTTTTATTTCCCACCTCCTTTATTTTTCTTGTTTTTATTAACTTTTCTTTAACTACACGTGAATAAATTTTTATTTTAAATCCGAGAAAAAATAACAAAAGGACATTCCAACTAGTCTTTTTGGGGAAATCATCCCAACATGGCAAATGGCGGTAATCCATCTCTCTCGACAACTATTTACATCTCGTTCTTGTAGATTTAAGATCGTTTCGGCTGATTTAACAGTTTCTTCTTTTCATCTCTTTATATCCTCTACTGATTAAAATTCTGTTCACTTATAACATTTTTCTTTTTCTTTATCGATATGCAGATTATTTATTTCTATAAGATGGTAACATAATTCACTCACATTAATAATTTTCGAAGCATGAGGAAAATTTTAGGTAGTAAAAACGATTTTCCTTAATACTGTCTACATATTCTTGAACTTACAAACAATATCTAAATTGTTGGTTACATTAGCATTTTTATTTCATGAGGAACGTATTTATTGTTTATAAGAGTATAAGTTATCCGTAAGAATTATTATGACATTTAAAATGTTTCTAGTTGCTGAAAAATATTTCAAAAACTGCAACATGACATAGAAATGATGGCTTTAAACCACAAGTTAGAAATAGAGAAAAAAATAGTTGATAGAGATATTGAAAGGGAAACCTGTTCATAGAATTTAAATTTAAAAATAAATCTCATTAAAAAAGATCGAAAAAGAATGGAATACATTAAGAAAACATGACTATTTATACAATAGACGTTTCTTGAATTTTATCAAAAACGTAAAGAGCTGAATGAAGAAATACAGTGCATATAACGAGCCAGCGTCGTCGTAAGAAAGGTAGACTCTCTGCAATGAGAAAAGGGGTCAAAATGCTAACAAGTGAGAAGAATAGAGAAAACTAATGATTATGAGAATCTGTAAAAAAAAACTGATAAATAATAGATAAGACAAATTTTAATTAAAAAATAGCAAAACTTAAATAAATGAAAAATTCAGGAGACGAAGAAAATTAACAAGTGAATAGGGCATACTTTTGTTAAGGGAAGCCTAAACGTCAAAGAAAATCATTAACGAAAAGAAAAACGATATTTGTATTCGAACAAAATTTATTAAGGTAAAAAGTTAATAGTACACAAGAAAATAGTAAATGTCGAAACAAAAAAACTGAGGTACATTTCATTGTCTATCAAAGAAATATGATTGGATTGAATTATTTTTATGCAACAGGCTTAAATTCGATCAAAATAGCAAATATAAAGGAATAAGAAAGGGACTTTTAAAAAAATCTACGAATCATCATGTTCAAACCAGTGATATAGTGTGCGTGGTTGAAAGAAATTAATGTCAGTTTGATGGTGATTGAAACTGTCTGTGAATATCACATTCAGACTCGAGAGAGAGTGAGAAGGCAAATAAATAAATATCAGAAGTTTTGGATGTTACCAGGATCAATGAAGCCCTTGGAACGGTCTCAACGACCCTTATAAACAGGCTGGATCCGCTGAATAGACGTGTTGTTGGAGATCATTGCAAGCTCGACGCGTGTGAGAAAAAAAGAAGGATAGAGATTTGAGATTCGCTATCAACTGATCCCAAGCGATAACCTGTTAGAACCCTGTAGAATAATAAAAGCAATGCTACCCGTAATGCAATGCGATCTATTTTCCCTCTCAAATAACTAATCATAATGCCAGAAATCGTTTAAGGTAATTTGCTGCTGCCTGTACCATTAATATTCTATTTTAAAGGCAGTTTCGTAATGTAATATCATAATTAACTGTATTATATGAAATTTCCCGTCAGAAGTATCTGATTACATTTCTAGGAGTCAAGTGACACCAATTTTGTCCTCATTGCCCAGAAAACTATCACTGTTCTGAAAATTTTTATCTAATTTCAGCCATATTATTCTCTACAGTCAGGAAAATCTTTTTGCAACCCTCTTTCGTATTCAAATTCTCTAATAATGAAAAGCATGTTACTCATTTTCACAGTCTATAGTTTTATAGAGGGTGTGGCAGAAATACCTCCCACATCATAGTAAGACAGTAAGAAGTTTTTTTCTGCCAGATCATGTACATTTCTTTTCAAGGTTGAGATATTTATCTAGCTTTTCACTTTCAATTTCTTCCACGGTATGCTAAGACAATGACGTCTACTGGTTGACTGCTTTACAATGATCATGTCTGGCCTTCACACTTAAATGTGGCGATCAATTTGAATTTCAAAACCATGCAGTTTTACTGCAAGAGCTTTACAGGATAAAAAAAACAAAACATAATTCACTTTCACGCACCACTTGATGGTCGATGCTGTTAGGTTTATTTTTAGGTTACCTCTTACCCATTTTTTTCTTTTCCTCGACAGACCAGACATTACTTAAAAAAAAGTACCCTTGCTGTTCTGCACAGACATGCTATATATATATATATATATATCTTCTCTATTTCCAAATCACAATTGCGTGGTTTTTAACGTCTTTTTTTAGCAAGACTCTAATGTTACTTGTACTAAACTTAATTTCATAATTTAAAATTTGGCTTGAAACTGATCTTTTCTGTTTTTATTTTGTCTGCAATTCCCATATCAAATGGACAGATTTCTATCTAGCATTGTATAGTTAGTCTGTCTGTTAAGTACCATAAGTGATACACGCTTGTGCGATCATGTCATGAAAGAGACTTGACTGACTGGGCAAAGGATTTTCCTGCAGTAGATTGCTATTAATTTCTACGATAGACTGGTAGCTAACCAAGACTACAGAATCCAATTTGTCCTACTATTTGTCCCATAGCTGGAGGGAGAAACGACAAATTCACAAGGGTATTTGCGCGAAAGCGAATGAAACGAACTCAGGTTAAATTCGAACTCGACTTTTCGATTTCTCGTTCCACTGCACCACAACGCACATCCAGTATTTTACAGCTGGACTAAATCTACTTTTTTTACGGTTTTAGAACTATTTTCCTCATCTTTATTGACACATTCATAATGTTTGGGTTGTTGTAAACTTCGACCTTCTTCAGCTGATTAGAATTTCAAGCTGAATCCTTTATTTCGATCGCTGGGGTAGACTGTTCTCGTTTGATGAGTCATGGCTCTTCCGGATGTCTTAGTTATTTTCCTTTAACTTAATTCTGTAAGTTTTTGTTTACCATTGCTGTATCTACTGTTCTAACTCTAACCCTGTCTCAGTGGATAAAAACGTTGGTTAGATTTGTTAATCCTGTGACTTTAACCAAAGTGTTGTTAGGTTTGTAACCTGGTTACAGTAGTGGAAAACAAAAGCTTAGAGAGTCGAATTAAAGGGAGATAACTAAGATATCCGGAAGTAACATAACTAATGGAACGAGAATAGTCTACTCCAGTGATCAAAATAAAAGATTCAGTTTGAAATTCCAATCCCCTGAAGAAAGTTGGCGTGTACAACGGCCGAAACGTCGTGAATATGGAACTTAAGATAAAAACAATGGTCCGAACAATGTAAATAATGCAATTACTTATAATACCTCATCTCAGAAACAGAGATAAATCTGGTTTATTTTGGCAAAGTTGGTCACTGTCTGTATCAGAATACTCCACATTTTTTTTCATTTTTCCAGCATTTTTCTACTTTCTGATTACATGATCAATACTTGTTACTACATTCAAACTCCTGCTTTTCACATAACTTCATTATTAATGCATGTGTATGTTCTCACTAGATGCGTCGTATTCATTAAAGATTGAATGACAGTAAATCTTTTCAATACTACTTCAATCCTATCTTTAGTATCCTTAGCTTATACTCTATTCTGAATGATTACTGTTCTTTCAACCATTTTTATCAGACTTCCCATTATCATATGGTTTTTATGTCAGAAGTAACGTAGAAGTAACACGAGAGGTCAGATGACAGCAATTTTCACTCTCTTCAGTATTCTTGCTTTTTTTAGCAGTGAGATGTTCTCGATTGTCACAAGTCTTCTTCAGATTACCAGTTTTTCCACGTTTTTTTACTCGGTTATTACGAATCATTTTCAATGCTTCAACAATGATGGGCACACTTTTAAGCACCTGTAGCTTCCTGGCACGCTTTTGTTATTTAAAATGAAAATTAGTTTTGCAAACTTAAACGAAGCCTAATAGAAGAAAACCGTACATAGTCGGGTTTTATTTTTGGTTTGTTTACTGATTTTGCACTTTTTTCCTTTTCCTTTCATAAATGCATTTTATGAAAATACAATTTCGTTATTTTATCAATTGAATGTTCTTTTTGTTTCTTTTAGGTAAGTAGCAGTTATTCTGATTTTTACTTCTTCCAGAATTGGTAAGAGTAAACTTTCTTTTACATATATATTATTTCGCTTTTTATTTGAAACTGCCGAGAAAATGTTCTAGATCCCCGTAACAAACAAGTCACGTCGAGGAGAAAAAGCAATAGCACCTACCTAAAGTTGCTAAATTGATTGCCGTTTTCAACGATGCATAACAGTCTGATAACAAGGAACGCAATTTTAAAAAATGGATTTCCTCTTCTTTTATTCAACTTCAGGGATCACATGGTAATCACTGTAACTATAAGGGTTCGTAAAGATAATAATAAATTGTTTATTTTATAAGAATTTTAACAGCACAAGGTAAGTACACTGCTCCTTTTCCGCCTGACCAAACAGTCAATTTCTGCATAAAATAAAAACATTCAGTAATGATTCTATCGACATTGACAGGATAAAAAGCGGAAAACATGGTAAAATATTTTTTATTTTTTACTTCCTAGCAGTATTGGCATCGTTTCGTGTCTTCTTGGAACTTCTAGCTCCCAGTTTAGAAGTTTTGGGTAGCTGGACATTAAGAAAAGGATTTGCAGAAAAACAAACACACATATTACAAAGATATATTGATAGATATTAAGTTACCAAATGTGTTATTTTCTTCTAATAATTGATTACTTTATAATAATTATAATTGCAACTCGAAAGGACGATGTAGAGATGTTAGATTTTTGAAAGTTTCTATTTCTCGTGACTTATGTACAAACAGTGGCACTCTCTCTCTCTCTCTCTCTCTTAAAGATCGCCATGATAAAAGCAGAAGCTCCTCTAATCTTCTATCGAAACAACTAAAAAGTGCCGCGCACGAACTACGCAACCACCCTCACATAATTGTAAAAAAAGCTGACAAGGCTAACATCTTTGTTGTACTTAACAAATCAGATTACAACACAAAACTCAACCACATACTTCATGACCACACAAAATTTAAAAAAATTAACAAGAACCCGACACACCAACTAAAATCTAAACTTAATTAACTCATTAGTGCCAACAACGCTGATCAGAATTCCTTAAAACTCCGTAAAATTATTGGTGACTATAAACCTGGTTACATATATGGAACCATAAAAACTCATAAACCTAACTATCCTCTCCGCCTTATCATATCCCAAATTCCTACTCCTGTATACCAGTTAACTAAACATATTAACCAGCTTATCACACCTTACCTTCCGAGTAAATACAGCATTAAGTCAACCCTAGAGGCAATCCAAATCCTCAAGAGTGAAAAACCTAACAATGAAATCATAGCTTCACTTGATGTGGAAAACGTTTTTACTAATGTACCCGTCAGTGAAACTATTGATATAATTATAAGAAATGTCTACAGTAATCCTTCATTACCCCTACTCAAAATTAATCCCAACATCTTAAGAAAAATTCTACTAGCTTGTACTATTGAAGTGCCTTTTGTTGAACCAGACAACACTATATATATATATACAACGTGACGGAGTCTCCATGGGTTCAGTGCTTGGTCCGACTTTTAGTAATTTCTACATGTCTTGCCTTGAAAATACTACCTTTGCAAAATTTAAAAAACCATCAATATATCTACGATATGTTGATGATATCCTACTATTAATTAAAAATACCGACGAAATCTTACAACTTCAAAAACAGTTTCAAAATAACTCAGTTTTAAAGTTCACTTATGAACTTAGCAATGATAACAAAATTCCTTTTCTTGATATATTAATTAACACTGATAACAATAAATGTACTATCTCACCGTATCAAAAACCCACTAATAAAAATCCCTCCACACTCAATTATATTAGTGAATGCCCCCACTATTACAAAATAGTCATCATAAAAAATCTATTATATCGTGCAAAAGTCGATTCATCTACAAATCAGATCTTCCACAGTGAACTAAAAAACATAAAACAGACACTCATCAATAATAATTTTCCCAACTACATAGTTGATGAACAAATACGTTATTTTCTTAAAAAAAGCTTAACATGGAAAAACCAACACATGATACTAGTCCAACCAATCCCAAACATATCACTCTCTTATACCGTAGCCAGATGCACTCCAACTACCAACTAGATGAAAGCATCCTAAAAAAACTCATAAATACTAATATTTCTCCGACAGACTAACAAAAGAATTAAGTTTATTATATATTACACTAAATCCACTACATCCAATCGTCCACAACGACTCTTCCCCCACCGTTAGTGATTTGCAAAAAACCAAAGTAGTTTATAAATTCATATGTCCATTTAGAGAATGTATCTCTAACAACCTCAATGATATCTACAATGGTCACACTACAAATTCGCTCTCACGGCGTCTGACGTTGCACTTAAATGAAAATTCAAATATATTCCGTCATTTAAAACAACACGGTTATCAACGCACACTTCTGAGAAAAACGCTCGTTGATAACACGTACATACTTAAACAAAAAAATAAACAGAAATTAAAAATCCTGGAAGCAATCTACATTAAACAATTTAAACCTGGCTTGAATACAATCAATTTTGATATTTCCAATAACGTACTCAAATGCCTGTAATCAGATCAGGGACCACAACGCCACTATTTTGTCACGGTAGGGATGGACTTATATTTTCAATTTAATTCTCTTTATTGTTAATAACTTAAATGTTCTATGTTTACTGTGTGTTAATATTTATTCTTTGATAATGGCTTATGTGAGCCGAAAGCTTAGACCCGATAAAAAAATCAACAATTACTGTGATTTTTTGTTGTCTTTTAACGATATCACCATCAAGTATATCAGACGGTATGAACGGATCCTACACAAAATTAATAGACAAAACTTGTCTATATTATTCAATGAAACCTGCATTAATATATATATATATATATATATATATATATATATATATATATATATATATATATATATATATATATGAAATACAATAAAGATTTAAATTTAAATGCCTCGGTACAAGGAAAACTACAAAAATAACAATTAAGTTCTTAATGGGAAACAACTGATAAGAGAGAAATGGCAAATATAAAATATGAATGCGCATATGAGCATAAGTATTTTCTAGAAAAACAATTGGCTACTTTGCGCTTAGAATGTATTTACCTTTATTAATAGTAGAAAGAAGTGACTGAGAAATGGATTTTGTTTGAGTTACAACAGGAGTTACAACAGGAGAAAGAGAAACATGGGATGATTTATAGCTAATGTGAAGATCAGCAGTAATTTAACTCCATATTTGTCCATTTGATCGAAGCTTCGATTATGAAGTGATATGAGTCAGATGGGATTAATAAAAAAATGAAATGAAGACGGGATTATTTATCAAAGAATGAAAAAAGAAAATGAATACTAGGAGAAAATCTTTCTTGACAACAGACCGAAAAATAAATGCTGTTAGAATCTTCTTTTTGGAAAATTCCATTTGTTGTTTCTAAAGTTCTCCTGTGTATTGCTAACGTCATAAACTTGTCAATCCTAAATTCTATCCCTACGTCACCACAGAGACTCTTACTTCTCTTCATTTATACGTCTTGTTCCTTCTTATTTTTGACAGAGATATATTTTTATAATCATTTCACCCCAAGCAAGGCAGGACCGCCACTGATGCACAGGGGGTTACAGTGAGAGAACAAAAGTGAGGTACAGGGGATGACGAAAAAAGGATAAGAGATGAATGGGAATCAAGGCGATAGAAGATAGCAATTGACGTTGCATTTAAACTTTTGGAGATTGTAGCGAGCAAACCAAACGGAAGGGAATTCCAGAAACGATAAGTACGAGAATGTTCGAATAGAAGAAGCGATTTCATTTAACTATTTTGACAGTAAAAGGGTGGGACCTCGATACTAATCTAGCAGCATGCGTAAATACAGGGAAGTTAAGTGAGAAAGTGACTGAATGTGGCCAGCCATGTCAGGATCGTCCTTTAGATTTTGTTCTGCAATTCTCTCTTTCGATCGTCAATAGGATGTAGAACCAATATATTTGTGAATACAAATAAGAAAAATATTTTTCCTATATGTTAAGATTTCTGATGGACTTGCAAGAAATTTTAAAAATAGAGAAACACATTTTTAGGATAAACTACGTTGATTTTTTTACACACAAAACACTGTAATCATCAAAAAAGAAAACTTTACGCATAGTTATATTTCTAAAATATTAGATACAAGATTGTAATTAATACTTTTATCATTAAAATTGTCTACAAAGATTGTCTCACTTGCTAGTTATTTCTCTGACTTTTTACGCAAATAATACCAGATGTTGTCGGTTTCGTTCTTTTAATTGGCTTCCTAATCTTTCTAGAGATTTTAATTCTGTGATGATTTTATACCTCAAATTATGGTTGTTAGAAATGAGCTTAAGTTAATGTCACAATAGAACTTACAACGTAAAACATAAAGCATGAAAAGCACGTAACAAATGAACTAACATTAATTATAAGAGTTTTCTTCATACTTTTACTAACATAGATAAACGCACACAATCATATATATACATAAAAAGATATATATATATATATATATATATATATATATATATATATATATACTGAGCGTCCATACCTCAGACATAAAATCGCCGACGGACACCAATTCGGTCGGGTTTCACTCTTGGATAAAAAGCAATCGGATGTCTAACGTACTGATACAGCGAAACAAATCTGTCTGCGGATGACTATATATATCGCTTTTTATAAACTTAAGTAATTTTCAATGTGTTATCCATACTTTTAACAACACTCAGGCGTATATAAGAATGAATAAAGCAGAACTAAAACGTTTACAATTACTTCAGTTCATAAACAGCGATTATATATATATATATATATATATATATATATAGTGACGTAAATTAATAAATATACATATGATGATGCATAGAATTATAATTCAGGTGCTAATAGATTAGTGCTCAGTGTATGAACGCAGCTGAATTATATATATGATTAATAAATATATATACTATCATATGTCTATGGCACGACTCAGAATTTCATACATTATGCAATAATCTGAATAACTAAAATATGCACCTGATAAATTTTCTATTGAATAATTTCTATTAGATTTTTTAAAATCTATTACAATGTCAGTTTGAAATATGCACCTGATGATTGCATGACGCATAAAACACAGAGTCGTGTCATAGACGTAGGGTAATATATATACATATGTATAAAGCATGATAAATCAGATTGAACTGACATGAATTGTAAACGTTTTATTCATACTTTTATATAAATATGTGTTGGTAAAAGTATGAATAAAACTTTTACAACTCGTGTTATTTTATGTTGTGTTTCGTGTACATATATATATATATATATATATATATATATATATATATATATATAAAGCATGATATATATAAAGCATGATAGCACTACAAAAACAACATGAATGGTAAACGTTTATTCATACTTTTATATAAATGTATGTTGGTAAAACTATGAATAACTCTTTTACAATTCATGTTACTTTATGTTGTGTTTCTTGCTTATATATATATATATATATATATATATATATATATATATATATATATATATAATGTGTGTACATAATTTTATAAAGAGCGCAGCACAGAGCTCAGCGTCTATCTAGCACGTACTTTACAACTGTAAATGAGCAAAATCCTTATTTTGATAAGGAAATTTCAGATTATTGATTTCAGAAAGTGACTCGGGTTGATAATTTTTATGCATCCTTCTCTCTTTCTCTCTCTCTCTCTCTCTCTCTCTATATATATATATATATATATATATATATATATGTATATATATGAGTGAGTGAGTTAGAGCACTGCAAGAAAGATCAATGCTCATCTCAGTAAACGTTTAATGAATAAATAATTTACAGTAATTTATTATTAGTTGTTTCTATTTGCTATTTTGCTCGTGTTCGCTTTATGAAAATAAATAATTCAGAAATATTTAGAAGAGCTACTTGATATGACGGCACAATAAATAAATACTATTACCTAATTTATTTCTCTGTGCAAATTTTCTATTCTGCAGAAAAACAAAATCTGAATACAGATTAGAAAGACAAAGACAAAATCAATGCACGCCAATGTTAAAGAGAAAATATAAAGTAAAAGCAGAATTGATTTAGATGAGTCTAACTTCATGCCACGGAAAATTTAATACTTATCTTCAAGCAATCAGAGTAATAATAATAATAATAATAATAATAATAATAATCTATAAAACTAAATATTTTATTGTGCATAAAGACTGAAATAGACAAAGTCATTGAACATTCATGCCTAGATATAATTATTCTCAGCAAAGAAAAGTGAATTTGTCACATTATTTTGTTTCTTGTTTATTCAATTTCAGGAGTGTCAAGATCGGGCAGAAAATTTAGAATTGCAAACTTAAAGTACAAAATCAAGGGAATATGGAATTACCGAAAGATAAAGATTGTGTCTATTGTAATCAGAAAGTCATCATTTTTCCCATTGGTTGAAAGCATTATTTTCACCAGTAAGTTCTTTGTATTGTACAACGTATTTTTCTTGGCGTATCACGTGCAAGCAGCGATGTAATGTATACCTAAGGCTGCAGGATGTTGCTTAATATCCAGTAAGGTCAAAACCGTCTAATGAAATTCAATAAGCTGTATATAACAATTACTACTATGAATAATAATAATACCTGGGGTTTCTATAAATGAACAAGAGTCTCAATGACAATGAAATCACAGATACGAATGAAGTATGCTTAGTGTGTAATGAAACTTTGTAGATTCAAGCTGAATGTGGGAAATTTAGTTTCGGGCATCAAAGCTTCGACAGTCAGGATTGCGATGAATTGTTCATTCATCATTGAATTGAGTAAAAACAGACCTAGCAAACTTGAACTGAAAATGAAGAAAATGTTGATGAAAAGGTCCTTGCATCCTAATAGTAGTGTGGCTAAGCTACAACGTAAAGATGACGGAGGGTTAAAAGAGTGCATAAAATCAGGATGTAAGTCTTTACATGAATAGTTACAGTACAGCCAGTAGTAGAGCTAAATGTGTGCTGAGTGAAAAGCTCAGTGTGGGGAGAAAAGTTAATTGTTTACGAGAAAAGAAACTATCTAAAAAAAAGCCTTGTACGGAACATTTTCTCGAGAAATCAAAAAGGTGTAATCATGAAAGTTGCTTAGAAAAGATTCTTGAAGAAGGAATTGTACAGTGCAAGAGCGGTCTGTAGGAACAAAATTTTATAAGCTATACCATAGTAGAACAGCTTATTTACCCTTGTGCAGACTGTGTATGAATGGTCAGTGGCTGAATGTATTTTACACAAAAAAAAGAGTATATGATAAAGTAGCCCTCAGAATACGGTAGTTGTTTACTCAATAAAAGGTCTAGTTACTGAGTAAGGGTATTGTAAGGGTGTAAAGGAAGGAAGTAAGAACTACAAGTGCATATTACGAGGTTAGAAAAAAGTTTACTTTAATTTTGAAGATGTTCAGATCGGTGATCGGTGATCGGTGAAGCATCCTTTCGGGAGTCTATTCGAAAAAGCAACAGTTCTGAGGAAGAAACTGTGGGATTTCTTTATATCCTGGAAGTATCATTAATAGATTCTGATAGAAGTTGTGGTTCCTTGGAATAAGAAGATCGTGAAGGCAGAGCAGGCGAAAATGCAAGTACCAAAAGCTGGCAGAGAAAATCAGACAAATATACCAAGCAGCAGATTAAGTTTTCTCTATTGTAGTTCCTTTACTACCAGGAATTTTATAGCTCACAGAACGTCTTCTTTGGTTATACATGACTACATTTAGAGTGCACCTGTAGCAGCTCTGCTTAGAATAGCTCATATGCTGTGTAATATATTGCATTACTTACCAGATATTAAGATATTACCTGAGAACATACAAAGAATTATCATTACATATTATAATATATTTTTATATTATAATATATTTTTATTATTAATATATATTACATTAATCACTTATTTTAAAAAGAATAAATGTTGCTTGTGATGAGAGAAAATCCTCATAAAAAATAGTCATAAATCGGTAGAAACGGGAATCTGTTGCGAATTATGCAAAAAACTTTGTTTTATGCAAAGGAGTGGTATATATGCAAGCCTTTACGATAAAATGTAATATTGTTTGAGAATGTAAAATTCAGGAGGATAATTGCCCAATCAAGAATAGAAAATCAGACCTCAGCAAGGATAAAAAGTCAGAAGAAAACAAGAGGAAAGAAATTCGAACTAAAATAGTAAAGAAGAAATTGTCAAATGCAAAAATGTAAGATTTCTGAGAACAATTAAAATTTTATTGCTGTATCAGTTTAATCAGTCTTTTATGACTGAATTTATTTTATTTCTCATTCTCGCAATTTCGTCAAGAACATATTCATTAAGTCCAATCTTTTTTATTCGCGCGCACACCCACACACAAACGTACACATGTTTTATTTTATTTCATGTAGCGTTCATTATTTTCACTTCTACTTTTTCTGTTTTTTCTGCTTCTAATTAGAAACAGGTGATGAACACTTGATAATTGAGCATCTCAAGTTAGAATTCTATTCTCAGTCTTTTAATTTTTTTCTTTCACTCTTTTTTTTTGTCGTTGTCGCTGTTGTTCTTGGCGGGAGAAAATGAAGACGTGGATGCACTTATCTGAAGATTAAACGCCCTCTTGTCCTTTCGTAATTTTTCCAGCTTGTTCTAACAAGAATTTCAAGATTTCTTTTTGTAAAAGTTTTCAGTATTTGATTCTGTTAATGTTTTTGATTTCTATATAAGAAAATAATCAGTAATAAATAACATAAACTACTTATTTTTCTTATTAATCTTTATGAAATCGACTAAACAAAAATTCCGAGCCGCTGTATATTTAGGTAACAATCCTGTTATTATTTTCTTCCATTGTATTGAAAAGGCTAATCATATTTACGATGAACTAGGATGGATTTCATGACACTAGCATAATCATCAGTTTTATTGCATATTTTCTCCGTTATTGATTCAAATTTCTGCTCAATAAATTTGCTCCCGCAAAGTATATTATGAATTTCTTTTTCTGTTGTTCTCTTCATTTATAACAATTTGATGTTCGTTTATATGACATGCAAGGGTAAAAAGGAGTTTTATTTTAATCTATTTGATATTATTTTATTAATCACGCATTCAACCTGCCACGTCAGACCTTTGGCTTGAGTGTACTTAACAACGTCACATATATAATGAGATGTTTAATATGAATTACTTTGGTGCAGCAGATGTTAAACGTTTTACATTGCTTAGTGATAAAATAATTTTCCGTATTTTGTTTTAAATTGAATGTGAGTTGTGCAATAAATATCGGCTTGGAATATGATAATTGATAAGCAGAGTTCGAATTCTAGTTGAGCTCGTTGCATTTACTCTTGGGAAAGGTATGAACCCATCTCTTCTCTCTTCAGTTATGGGTTGAATAGCAAGATAAATTAGGTTTTATAACCTTTGAGCGCAACCAGTCTAGTACAAAAAATATGGCCACCTACTGCAGGAAAATATTCTGCTTAATCAATCATGGATCGAAAGTGATATCATTGCCCAAGCGTGTTTCACGTATGAATTAATGACCGACTGTTTTAAATTGGCGAAACATTTTTTTTTTAAAAACATGTATGATTTTTACAGAGATTTTAAATAAAAGACAAACGTATGTAGCCATTTTATGTGATTCATTAAAAACTTATTTTACAGAAGCAATTGTGCTGTCAAATTAAAATATCTTAAAGACAAAAATGTAAAGATTATTAATGTGAAATATATTGAAGGCCTGAAGAGACGTAAATTGTGTGAAACGTATGGCGCACATGGACCAAAACGTTCATTTTATCTTTTGTTTTCATCAGTATCACCATATGCAAGGTAGTAAAGCCACTAAGACACAAAGGGTTACAGGGTGTGAAAGAATTAAGAACAAAAGCTTTAATAATGAGCGAGAAGAATAATCAGGAAGTCAGTAGATAGCGATTGACATTGCATTTAAATTTTTGCAGATTAAAGTTGGCTGGGAAGCATGTAGCGAGAAGAGCAATAAAAGAAATTGTTAACATAGAACTTACGGTTACATCTAGTCAGCCGAACTGCAAATTGATGAGATATCGACGCCAGTCTAGATTTCTTTTATGTGATGTCTTTCTTCAGGACGTAGGCAATCAGGGTCCTCCATATTTTTTATATCCTTTGTAGTTCTTAATAAGTTTTTTCTTGTTATTTCTCCCAAACCGTGTATTACCATCCATTTTCTAAAGCCTATCAAGTATGTCATGCACTGCTTTCCCCTTTTCATCTTTTCTGCTATGCACCCTGTGAGTATCAGATTTTCCAAGCATTCCTTTCTCATTATATGTACTTGGAGTTTTAACTGTCTCTTCCTGATATCAAGCATGTTTTTCCCAAAACTTCAACTTTGATAACATGTTCGGCTCATAGTATGCCCAGTATCCTTCTGTAAAACCACATTTGTGTTGCTTCGAGTCATTTCTTCATCTTTGAGGAGATTAATCAGTATTTGCTGCTCTACAGAAAGACAAATATCACGTAACATTTCTGTAATTTCTTTTTCGTTTCCGACGAAATGTTCCTGTCTCTTAATATTTTGGTCATCTCAGTACCCCTTCGGATCTCAGTGTTACCCTTTCACTTCTCTGCCGTAATCGGAAGTGAGTAACTGCATTATTGAATCTCATGTTGATAGTTATATCGTTGATTTCTCTTTTGGTTTCTCATTCTGGGCTTTTCCATGTTTATAATCGTCTTTGTTGTTCTTGGAACCAGGTGTTGGCTATTTCCTGGCCATTCGTCGTGCACTACTAAAGCAATTTTTCTCCGAATTCGTTGTGGATTCCTAGTCTGAGTTTGCCAGCTATTTCCCCTTATCTTTCCTTGCCAACTTTGAAATTCAGGTTTTCCATGATAATTACAGTTTCTTGTGATTTACACTGAGCCTTGGCGTTATCCAGCCCTGTGCTTAAAGTCAAATGGTCTCGGTACAATAGTGAAGAGTTTATTCAAACAATTGTCATGAAAGTATTCATAAAAGACAATATATTAATGATGCGATGGATAAATTGTGTTCTAAATTACGCAAAAATAAAAATAACATTAACATCTCAATTCAACAGATATATTTAACAAAATTACACAAAATTATCTCGAAATACTCAAGAGTAAATTTATTTAATAAAATTGCCATTAGATTCAACGATAGTCTGCAGGGGACTTCGGAATTTCCTGCATCTCTTCTAAACGTTAGTGAATGCTACCTTAATCTTTGCCTTCAGTTCATCTTTGGTGTTAAAAGGAGTTTTGTTGGTCTCTCGCGCAACTGCGCCCACGCGTTATAATCAAGCAGGTTTTAATCTGGGAAGATAGGTAGCCAGATGTGAAAACGTAGAAATTGTTTAAAGGCCATGACTGTGTTCTGATTGTGTAACCTGGTGCAGAGTATTGTGCCAGATCTAGGGTCTTCCAGCAGCCACTCTCTTGACCCATGGCAGCACTACCTCCTCAAAGTATTTAATGTAGGCGTCCGTGTTGAGTCTGAGGACTTTACCAACAAATTCAGGACCCTTTTTCTTATCAGAAAAATGATACTGAGTTTTTCCGAGATGTCATACTTCCACAAGCACTATTAGACTTATCCAACTTTTTCCGAATCCTCTGAAATATTCGTATTTAAGCTTCCGGTATGAATGCCACGCAGTAGAGCTTTCCGTTTTTAAATTTCTGGCGAAGTAAAATGCATCATGGTGGTCTTTTTCTCACAGATGCTGCCCAACGAACACTACTATATATAGCCAACAAAATAAAAAATACCTCGCATGTGCGAAATTATAAATATAAAAAGGCGACAATTTACCTATTGCCTACTGTACTGATATATATATATATATATATATATATATATATATATATATATATATATATATATATTGTTTAATTACTTAGTTTTTGGTCATAATAAAATTAGACCAGTGCACATTTGTATTAAAAGTGTTCAATACAATTATATTCCAGAAATTTAGAATATTTTCCATTTGTAAACGAGTTATAACGCGACCTAGGTTTCTACCATGAGTGGTGTCTTCAGACGATTTGCAATAACTGATTTTACCCGTTAGCGTTTATTTTAAGAACACTCATATAACTGTGATTTTTTAAAAATTTTTAACGCTCACGTAGCAGAGAATTTTTGAACGCGCAATTTTTAAAATTACAAGAAATTATAACGTTTTCATCTGTGGTTGAACCTAATAGGAATTTTTTAGTATGGTTAGACTTAGTCATAATTTCTGGTCTTTCATTTAATAGTTCAATTTTTTGCAGGGGAATAGCATAATCGCTAACTTTTCTTCCTGGCACAGTCTACATATTTTGCCACCGTTGTAAGGCTTGGCTGTTTTCACTATACTTCACGTTATGTTTGGGTCTTTTCCATATTTTGATTTCAATTTTCACACGTGGTCAGCCAATTTTGTACGGTTTTTAAGTTTTCTATTTTGTTTATTATCATAAGTTATGTTATGCTAGTTAGAAAGTTACTCAAACCGAGTATGTCAGGTCAGTACTGATAACGATGTGGTGCTGAACTAATATTACCAAGTAAATTTGTTGCAATTTCGACATAGAGGAAATAAGTCTTAGGTTGACATTTCTTAGATCGTAGATTTCTCATTGGAACTAATACGCATCACGAATGACCGGAGTGATTTTTTTCTAAAACAATTGTGTGGTAAACGCGTGTCGGTATAGACTCAAGTTTGCGTGTAGACATGTTTGTCAGCACTATTTACATCCAGGTTTTCTCATTTAGAAGTGAAACAGCTTGGCATGTCTAGATATAGATCCCTCTGCAACTGGTTAAAATCTGAGTCTTTGTAGGATGCCTCATGCTAATAAAAATAACAAGAAAACTAGCAGCCAGCTAGAGATTGTGTCTTGTGAAATCGGTCTCGTGGGCACTTTCTTCCTAAAGTTGTTGTGGCTGCTATGGATTTTGAAGCAGTGACTACCCATCTCTTTCCCCTCTTTTTCTATTATCCCTGTAGTCGTTGGAAGAGTAACCAGTTAGGCATTTCCACCAATCTCATCACACTCTTTGCTTATATTACAATAACTTGATTTAAAGTATTTTGTTTAAATAGTAATTCTTTTCAACCTTCCATTAATTGGGATGTCAAATCTTATCATCAATCAATTTTTATGATAAACTTTTACTTTACCATAAAATCCGTATATAAGCAGAAACAGAGAAAAAGCAGTTTATTATATGAATCGTTTGTTAATTGAAGTACTGTAGTGCTGATCATGTCTCCAGTTGTAAAGCTTCTTCTTGTACAATATTACTTCTACTTACCATTCGACACCTGTCCATTTTTTTGAGAATGTAATTATTTACATTGTATGATATATTGAATCCATCTTTATGGCTATATTTATGACATTTTGGCCGTTGTACGCTCCGGTATTCTTCAGGTGATAATTTTGGAATTTCGAACTACACCCTTATTTCGTCCACGAGAGGTACATTGTTTTAATTCTAGAAGGCATACCTTTCGATCTCTTATTTTCAGTTAATTTTTTGTCCCCTCTTGCGTTCTTAGAAACATTAGTGAGTGAATTTTGGGGACTTATAAACCTAATGTCTCAGTGATGATTTTTTTTTACCAGAGCTCATATTAGAATTTTTGTTATTGATTTTTTTTAGTTCTCTGTATTAATGATCCATATTGTTTTATGTCTATGTTTGGCCGGATCGGGAGATTTTTGTAGCCTAGCATATGCGCTCATTTCTTAAGTTTCCGCGTTTTTCAGTGGTGTTCTCTGTTATTTAATATTGTTGCACAGTGGGCAGTGATCTCTATTTTTTTTTATATCATTTTGTATTACTTTTATTTAAACATTTTTGCCTTTAAAATATCTTTTTAGGATTTTTATCAGTGATTCTAAAATGACAGCTATAATTGAGACTGGTGAAAAAAAATTAATAAGATGTTTATTAAACAGCATTAGATGAACACTTTAATCGAAAAAATGTCAATCACAGTTTTCATGCATTATTCAATTTGTTAAATGATAAGCCATAGCCAAAGAAAACGGTTCTTTCTAATTGTTAAATAATTTCGAATGACTTGAATTATTAGACATATGTTTATCTATCGTTTAGAATATTTCACTAAATGAGATGCGCAGGGTTCATTTTTGCTTGAAAGTTATCATATATTAGGGATGCAAGGATTTCAGAGATGCAAGGATTAATGATTGAATGCCGTCCGTTAGTGTTTTTGAAAGTTTCTTCATGTTCATACGTCATATCCTCAAAAATGGTAGATTTCAAATCCAGCGTTCAAGAATCATAAAGAGGTAAAAAAGGAATTTTGTTCTTACTATTTTTCGATCTTTTCTCGCAGATTCATTTGTTCTTCAGGTTTAGTTTCATATTCTCTCTTAAAATTTATTTTTTCTTTTTATTTCGAGTTCTCCCTTTTCTCTCTACACCTCTTCGTTTGCCTAAAATGCATTTCAACATCTCCTTATTGACGGCCGTTATAAGATCTTCTAAAGAATTTGTTTCTTGCCTAATGATAACACCTGGGATGCTATTTAGGTAAGAAATGCCTAGAATGGGTGTGTTACATTTTATTTCTACTGATTGGATTCGTCATTCCGGTTAATATCCCTGATTCACAATCAGAAAAAAGATTGATTAGACTTGTTCAAGCAAAAATATGTTCTTTGAAACATCAGGCAAAATTGTTTCAAGAAATACATTGTTTCTAGTTAGATCGGTTTGAATATTCTGATAGTTTATTGATAGATCAGAATCTATAAAATGAGTCAATTGAAATCTGATGTTAACATATGAAAGCCATTGTTATAATTACGAGTACATCATCGAAAATATAAAAGAAAAATTCCATCATTTTACTGAATGTTTTCGGTGCTTTGAAAAATCACCTAAAAAATTATTCTGAGTCAGTGACGTCAGAAGCACCCAGAGACTCCATCGGCTAAATGATACACTTCAATTGATCAATCACTTCATGATAGGTGGGAAAAGAACACCGGTTGCTGCTTCTGGGGTCTCATAAAAGGCGTGAATCATGCCATAGATCAAGGCATTTATTATCGGTGATGGATTCAGGTAACATAAATATGAAACGAGGTCAAAAGATAATTGCTGACATTATTGTAAAGAAAAATTCTTTTTCAGAGAATTATGTTACAACATTATATATATATATATATATATATATATATATATATTTACTGCTACTTGACTCTCTCGTCGTTTTCAACATATGACGGTCCAGTACCTCTGTTTGTGGAACGAACAGCCAGACTATACGCACGAATCAATTTATTATAACACTAAACAGTTGGAAGGGCTAAATGCAGAAAACTGGTGCGCATTATGCCACAAGGTTCTTAAACAACCCTCTTCAGATTTTGAATATATAACAGAAATCCAGATATACAACTATTGGAAAACAATAAACATAGATATATTAAGAAAATTTCTATATGCTAAAACTTGAATTGTATAATGAATATATATCAAATTAAAAAAATCTCTGGAAAGGAAAAATCAATGGGAATGATTATGCTAACATATTTTTTTAATTTTCAGTTTTGTTTTAATTTACCTTAAAAATTGGTAAGAAATCTCTGGACAACCGAATACAATTCGGACTTTGAACTGAATTAAATGAAATATTTATTTTCAAACACTGTCATTTGTTGTCTTGCTTCTTCAGGATAAAATTTATCAAATTCATCCAAAGTTCATCAGTGTTAGATTTTCAGTTAAAACATAATTATTCTTGGCACTTATTAATTAACAGCTTTGTGTTCTGAAGTTTGGATTCAGTTTAGAATAAAATTATGCAAAAAGGAAAAAAACAAATCTGACGGGTGTATATGGCAAAATAAACATTCTTATTGTGATATAAATATTGTCGTTTCTGAATAACTGTTTTAAGAATTAAAATGGGAATGTCTACCACAATTATTTACAGAAGCACAATTATCACAGGAACTAATGTTGATGAAAAATTAAACAATGCCGGTCGCTATATGGGCTGTTAATGAATTGGTAAATCCTATTCTAAAAGCCAATTTCGTTACAGTTTTAAAAGGTAACACAAATGATATTTTCTCCTCTGTGTTGCATAAACTCAATATATTTCACAAACTTGTTCATAATGAAATTATATACCTAATAGGAAATGTTGCATTCACTTAATTTCATGCTGACTATTTTGTCTTGCCAGCCATTTTGTGTCAGTTAAAATAAATCAATTAAATAACATGGAAAGAGAAATAACTTATTTCTAAGTAATTTACGTTTTTTTAACGAAGAATAGCCAAAGGTGATTATTTTAAATTAGCAAATTAGTGGGAACATTATAGAATCCGTACTTCAAAGGTCACACTCAGGCAGAGTGGGGGGTGACATTATGCGAATGAGAAGAAAAACTGCCTTCAAGTCATGAGTTCCCGAAATGAAACCAGTAGGGGGGGAAAAAAAAAGAAAAAACGAAAAATTTAATTCTACGAAAATAAAAAATTGACAAAAGGAACCTTCGTTATTGATTCCAGTCAATGTTCTTCAAAAGACCCAAGACATGGATACCTGAATAATGAACGCGAAACTTTGAATCGTTCGTTTTCTTAATGAAGTACATATCTTACCGCCTTAAGTTTTGTATTATTGAATTATAACGGCGATGGATACCATTAGTACAATCAAATTAAAGAAAGTCTTACTTTAATAGAGAATTTCTTCATACGAACATTTGAAAAACTGCAATAGTTTTTATTTATAGATGTACACATATACACAGATGATAGACACTTAGCTGTCTAAAGTAATAGATTTGTAGAAGATTCGAAGAGTTATTATTATTGGAATAATCTAATGATAAAAAAGAAACTTATAGAACAAATATTATAAAATATAATCTCTTTTCTTCTCAATTCACGTATATATATATATATATATAGAGAGAGAGAGAGAGAGAGAGAGAGAGAGAAGACATCTCTGGGTGCTGACTTCAATGTTCACTTTTATATTTACATTATCTCTATCCCTTTTGATCCAGATATATAACATACTTTAAATCTGTATTTATATACAAATATATAGCATACTTTATATATATATATATATATATATATATATATATATAGGTATGGATATAAATAAATATACGTATGGATATACACGCAAATACACACACATATTCAAATATATTTCTGGTGTTAATAAAACAATGCTTGATGTAATATAACAGAGCTATAAAATACATATTAATAAATATCCAAATCCCGGAATGGTTAGATCACAATAAGCACCTGATGAATGCATAGTGCCTGAAACTCCGAGTTGTATAATAGACATTAGATAATATGCATATTGATATATATATATATATATATATATATATATATATATACAGAGAGAAAAAGAAATAGATAGATATGTGTGTTTGCTTAAATAACTACAGAAGTAGAGAAATATTTTATATCCTCTATTTTAGTAAAATTTTCAACGATTTCCATTGTAAATAAAACTTGTTGAAACAAACCATTTTCCAATAAACCTTTGCTATTTCGCTCAGTCATAATTTCATTGCGCATTCAAGATGAAAAACGTTCAATGTTTTTTCCGCTATTTTCTTCCACAAAGTAGTTCCATGTTTGGAAACTATCGCTGTATTGATTATTTGCAGTTAACATTTTGTGCTGTTATTTCTATAGGCTTATGGAAAACAAGTTCTTACTTGAGACAGCTTTCTCTTTTGGTGGATGGCCACTTATAGCTTCATAAAATACATTTTCTGTTGATCTTAATGATAATACTTTGGCACAGGGTCACATACATGGTGCACTACTTGACCTTCAACTTACTAGTCTTGATTAATAAATCCCGCTTTCCTTTTCCACAGCAATTACGAAGTTAATTCCCTAGTCAGTTAAAGCTTGTAAACTATATGATGTGAATGTAAATATTATCTAAAAGTTTTTCAAAAATTGTTGATCGTCATTTTCTCATTTCAAAACAAATAAGAGAGAAAAGTTTAAAATGTCACAGCATTTATAATCAGTTGTTACCCTTGCTGAAGAATGTTTTTGAAAAGTTGGGATAATTCTCATTTCAACTGATTTTTTATCGAGACTTAGCACTTGTTAATTTTAAAAGGCCTCAACCGGTCAAGCCCATACTGAAACTTCTCCCCAAATAACACACGGATACAGTATTTGACTGACTATACGTCGTTCAATTAAATATGTTTTAATGATTTCCCGCTTAACGAGAGCTAGGAATCCATATATATAACTTAACACCTGAAAAGCATTTAATTGGATATTGCTAGACATATCGTCACCTTGTAATTACTGCGCACTTCTGTTCATTTGCATCGACAATCAACATTCCGTTTTGCAATCAGCTGAATTTGAGCCTTCGATCAGTGACGAACTTGTTACCCAGGCACGTCCAGGCTTTCTTAGAGAGTATAGAAATTTTCTTGAGACATAGCGACTTCTAGTGTACTTAGTTGACCAGACGGAAATTGTTCTCTGAAGATGTATTGTTAAATATGGTACAAGATCAAAACTGAAACTGGTTAATTTTGGAGAAAACCTGTTCTTGTTTTGACAACTCAAGTTCAGTCAATAACTATGAGTTCAAGGATATTTCTCGTCGATAATTTTTAAAGTGACAGAAATATATCGGAAGATTGAAAAAAGACTTTACATATTTGTTTGAGTCATAAGTAATTTTGCGGAACCAATTCTTATTACGAATTTTACATTGTAATTCCTATTCATAATAGGCAGTTAAAAATATATTTAACGTATACTAATACATTTTAGTTTTCGCACTGTAGTAGCAGCGTACAAAGTGGATGAAAACCAGATTTAAGACTTCGTAGAAAACAAACCCTATGGCGTCTAACTGTAACATCACGTTAAAACAATGGTTTCTGTATGATCACCGAAGTTAAGCGTATTCGCGCCAGCTGTTTGGCTTGGCGAAGATTTTTTTAGAGATTCACACTTGGCATCAACTGACTTATTATACACCAATTGAAAATCACCAAAAAGACTTTGCATAAATTCCTTGTCAATTAAATTTATATATATATATATATATATACATATGTGTGTGTGTGTGTGTGTGTGCGTGTGTGTGTGATTGACAGGGGATTTTTTCGAAGTTTTTTGTTGAAAAGCTTTTCACAGAAGTTTCTATGAAAATATTATAAATTTATTATTAAAGTTTCTTTTCTTGTACTTACCGCCTGTGTACTCCCTTTCGTTTACTTGCTTTCCTTATAAATGCAATCTTCAAAAATTTAAATGCAACGTCAATCGCCATCTTCCAGAATCTCTTTCAACTTTTGTACTTTCCACAATCCCCCCCTTTACCCAGTCTTTATATATATATATATATACTTCTACGCTAACAGTTTATTTTCTCGTACTAACCGCGTGTGAACTCCCTTTCGTTTACTTGCTTTCCTAATAAATGCAATCTTCAAAAATGTAAATGCAACGTTAATCGGCATTTTCTAGAATCCCTTTCAGCTTTTGTACTTTCCACAATCCTCCCTTTGCCCAGCCTTAATATATATATATATATATATATATATATATATATATATATATATATATATATAGTGTAATGGATAGCAGGATTGAGGGATTGGTGAGTCGAGTTCTTTACATTCACTTATGTGTAATTAGCCTTCGAAAAAGTATGTATTCATATACTCTATTCTCTCGCTATCGGTAAATGAAAGACAGGATCTTTAGAGTATTGTAACGGTCTGAATTCAGAATCTAAGAATTGTCGTGTGGGGCACAGTTCTCTGTATTTGGCTCTTTCAAAACGTGGGGTTGTTTCTGCGCTAGCCTTCACTATGCTAATTAATACATATGCGCTGTTCGCTATAGAGAATTCAGTTGGTGTAGCGTCATACGTTCTAAACGACGGAAGATGCTTATGTAAGTATTAAGCAGTGCGCCCACCACGCATCCGGATGTAACACAACGTCAATTTAAGGTTGGATTTCCGGGCACTACCGTAGTAAAATTTTAAATCCTTCTGGGCAATTCACATTTTGGAAACGCCTGAGAAGCCGGGCAGTAAACAGAAGAAGCCAAGCCTAGGGTTTACCTTTCCACCTGAGAGATACCTATAAAGGAAAATATTATATATATATATATATATATATATATATATATATATATATATATATATATATATTAAACTCCACCGTTGATTTTAATGCATACATATATGCACATGCATATGTATATTTACACACACACACACACACACACACACACACACACACACACACACACACACACACACATATATATATATATATATATATAATGTGTTATATATTAATTGTAGCAGACGAATTCAAGTGATATAAATATAAGACGAGTTCAAAAGATAATTGCCTTCATTATTGTACGGAGAATGTTTTTTCAAAACATTATGTTAGAGAAATATACGCACACACATTTTATATATATATATATATATAGTTATAAAGTGTGTGCGCATATATATGTGTGTGTGTTTGTATGTGTGTCTGTATATATATATATATATATATATATATAGGTATAAAGTGTGTGTGTATGTATATGTGTGTGTGTGTCTGTGTGTACATGTATTACGTGGATTGTAATTTTTAAGCATGACGTAAGTCTTGTTTGATGTTTGGTCTACGTGCTTTATGCACATGAAAATACTGACTTGTTTGCCTTTTTGATTTGTTCTCGTCATGGTATGTAAGTAACATGTAAAAGCACGAATAGTTTTATAGAAGTAAATCTGTGTGTGGCTTTGGAGAATAACCTGGTCTAATCCTTTTACCTTGTATGACATGCCATTAATATTGCTAGCAAACATAACCAGATTACAGATTATCCTCAATTATTGCCTATTAGGGCACGGATTTACACAGAAAGATAAGCAGCCATGGAACCTCAATGTCAAAAGAGGGTGGTATGTCCCGGATACGCCTTTTGAGTTATACCAACACAAGCAAATTACACCATATGCCAATCAGATTTCATACACTCACACGCACACGAACACTCAAATATGCGTGTGTATATTTATGCATGCATTGCTATATAGAAATACTCGTGTACAAGACTGGATAAAAAGATCTGTAACATAAAGGTAAATTTTAATCCGTAATTTTATGCTTTATTAATGTTAATAATAATCACCACTGAATTGACACAGGCTACATATTTCTTATTCATAATAAATGTTTTCATTAAGAATAATCTACATGTATTAATACACCCACTGCTCTCTCTCTCTCTCTCTCTCTCTCTCTCTCTCTCTTTAAAAACACTGAAGATTAACGACATCACAATGAATTGATGACAAGACTGCTCAGTTACGTGAAAAACCTCTCTACATTGAATCTCTTTCTCTCTATCTCTCTATGTACCCTCTCTCTCTCTCTCTCTCTCTCTCTCTCTCTCTAGATAGATAGATAGATAGATAGATAGATAGATAGAGTGAGAGCGATAATAAGAGTGATGCATACATTTCGACCACGCAAGTCTCTACAGGCAAGCTAATCTAGTGCAGTCGAAACCTGGGTAGTAATTACGTGTCGTGTGTTTTGTTCTTTAACAAATCGTTAGGTCTGCATATTCAGTTCATTTGTCTTGAGTGTGCTTTGAACACTTTTTTCGAACTACCGTCTGCTGGTCCAACCAGCAACTATGTGGCTAGTGTAATATATATATATATATATATATATATATATATATATATATATATATATATATATTAGTGCAGTCGATATCGGCTCGGAACAAGAAATCGGGGATCCGAGTTTGAATTCAAGTTGAACTTCTTGCATTCACTTGGGAAATGTATTAATACGTCTCTTCCTTCCAGTTATGCGTTAAATAACAGAACAGATTGGATTTTATAGCTCTGGCTGGCAACCAGTCTACCGCAAAAAGTAATGGCAATCTAATGCGGGATAATCTCCTGCCAAGTCAGTCATATCTCTTTCGAGACATGATCACCCAAGAGTGTATCACGTATGACACTTAACATATATATATATAACAAATGCACGCACATAGTGTACATAAACTTTCCGTATAATTTTAAAACTTCATATAAAATTAAAAATGAAAGCAATTCTACATTATTTATGAGTAAACATCGGTAATCAAAGTTTTATTTAAGCACAACGAGAAACTCTCACATGGCTGCATTGTTTGCACGCAACATTTTGTGATGACGCTCAATTTCTGTTCTCTGCAAGACACTTCCTGTTTTCATAAACGTCGTGCTATATTTTTTCGTACTTTGTTCTGTAATTCCGTTTGAGGGAAAAAACAGAACAAAATTAGACTCATCTAATTTTTCAGAATTCTTCGCACTCTCTTAAGATTGATATTCAAGCACTCTGAAATGGTTCTATTAAATTTCCAAATTTTTAGCAGAGTTAGGTGTCCAGATGTAAGAGGTGATGTGATCGCATAAATTGTCTGACAACCATGACTGGGTTTTCCTGCTTGTGTGGCTTTGTGCAGTGCCGTTGCCAGATATAGGGTCTTTCAACAGCCACTCCCTTGACCCATGGCAGTACTACCTCCTCAAGAACCTTGATATGGGCCTCTGTGTTGTGTCTGAGGCTCCCACTAATATATTCGGACCTTCTTATCTACTCAGAACGATCAGAATGAGTTTTTTTTAAGTGTTCTACCTTCGTTATTACCATTAGACTCATCGAATTCTTTCCAAATTCTCCGCACTCTCTTAAGATTGATATACAAGACCTCTGAAATGGTTCTATTAAATTTCCAAATTTTTAGCAGAGTAAATTGCGTTATGGTGCTTTTTTCTCTCTCTCTCTCTCTCTCTCTCTCTCTCTCACACACACACACACACACACACACACACACACACACACACACATATATATATATATATTGGGGTTACGAAGAGTCATCGGAAATTATTTAAGAATTTTAATTTGCTTTTACTTCTTTTTTGATAATTTCTCTAACATCAAGATTGAAGTTGTAAAATGTCCTTTGCTCGTGAATGCTTCAATCTTTATAAAACCCATATCATATTAAATAAAATAAATCTAAATGTACAACTATCGTAAACGATAAAGGAAAACTGTTAATTACAAAGAAACCCTATTAAGGCAATCGCTAATAACGAATTATTCATATATCTGAAGCAATAAAATTATCAAATCATACTTAACTTTTAAACATTGCTTATGTTTCACAAATAAATAATGTATAGCTAAATTTTATATTGTGGCAAACGCGAGTCAGTACAAATGCAAAAGAGGCCCCCTTGATCGCATGCAGACATGTTTGTCAACACCAGTTGCTTCCGGATTTTCCCCCGTTAGTAGCAGGACAGTTTAGTATGTCTAGATACGAGCCTCTCTGCAACGAGGTAAAATCTGGGTATTTGCAAGATGTCCCATGCTAATAAAAGCAACAGGAAAACCAGCAGTTGGCAAAACAATATCTTATGAAGTTTGCCCGGTGAGCATTTTGTTCTTGAAGTTGCTGTGGTTTCCGAGGCAGTGTTATTTTTCTTACTTCCCATCCCATTCCCCTCTATGCCTATTAGTTGCTGGGAGAGCTACCAGTTAGGTGCTTTCTTCAATTACGACACACTCTTGCTGTACTTTACAACATCTATGAATCTTAAAAGCCAATAAACTAAACAATGACGCTGACAATATTCTAATCGATTTACCAAGTCAGGGAAACGATGGCTGTACCAATTAACATGTTGTAATTCATGAATATTAGTCAGTGCGCCCTCCAAAATAAAACCAGTAATTATTAAATTGTTATTAGATTGCATCACGCGAGTTTCTTTTTATGACCACTTAGGATCTATGTTTATACAAATAGATAGAATCGTTAGGAATTCACTATCGCTTCAAAATTATCTGAATATGTCAGATTTAGAAAACGATAATTTTTAAAACCCTGAACCAATAATTTATGTTAGTATTCCTGATGGAATATTTATGCTAATTAAAAGTCATTGAAAATAATTCGGTCCTTATTTTCTTGTATGCAATCAGTTTCAATAATAAAATCCCCTTTTTACGCTTCTTTTTATGAAAAATCAAGAAATTCAAGCTTATGTCTACTTGTGTATAACACCGAATGCCCATATTAATACAAAATACCCATAATAAATAATCTAATAAAGATAATGGAAAGGTTAAACAAATACTACGTTATTTTTTAAACAAATTTGTGACTTATCTGGTAATAGTTCTGTTAAATTGTTTATAAATATTCAAAAGGCATAAACAATAACACAAGTCTGATAAGTACGCAGAACCTTAATCATAAGAAATAGTTGAGAGAAGAGAGAGAGAGAGAGAGAGAGAGAGAGAGAGAGAGAAAGATTGAATTTTTTATAAAATATCACTTCGCTGAACCAGCATTTTCTTGAATTTATGGTAAATATCAAAAAAATATATTTTAAAATATCGGTATTCATGTGTTTCTTTGATATGGAAAGAAATTAACTATTTAAAGTAATTTAAAGTTTTGGGGAAGCAATTTTAAAATTCACATCATTTTATTTCACGTCGATCGATAAAGTCCGAATTATTAGAGAATAGAAAAATCTCACTGAGCAACAAATTGAAGATAAAAAAAAACAAAAAAAACACGAATATCTTAGATAATTTTGTAGTCTCTTTCGGGTTAAAATTCATTTGAACTTTTTATCATTTAAAAATCTTTTTTTGTTGATTTGCTTCATGAAATAATTATAGTTATTTTAATTGGGATTCACATAGTAATTGTGATTGTCGTTGACAAAAGCTTACCAATCGCTATATACCCAGCCTTAATTACATCTTTACATTTGTCACAAAATAACTTTTTTGAATATTTTTGTTGATTAATATTAGAAGGCAAAAAGAAAGCAATCGTATCGTAGCATTTCTCATAATGGTAAAATATTTTATACATAAACATAAACGACCACACGGTTTATACGGAATGAAAAGCGTTTCTTATTTATATTAATGCTAATATTTAGTACTTATAAGCTACATAAATACACATAATTTTCTGTTTAGTTATCTCAATAATTGCCGAGAAAAAGTTTTTTTCTAATGTCAAAGATAATTATCAAACCGATTGTTAGAAGTCCCTATCATATATGTTTTTGTGTTGACTTGAATGCCGCTAGATAAGAAGTTTCAGTAAGTATCTTTTTTGCTTTAACATTGTTCTAAATAAAGAACCATTGATGATTTTGAACGTCTACTGCGCATAGTTTTATGTTTGTCACGTACGGATATATTCAAGAGACATTAAGATTAAATTGATTGTTTTAAGGAAACAATTTTTGGTGTATTCTTATGATTTAAAGTTTACCAACTTGAAACCATAAGAATACACAAAAAATTGTTTCCTTAAAACAATCAATTATAAAAATTTAGATTAACTATATAAATAATTTTTAAAATAGAAGGATGTCCAACGAATTGTGAACTACAAGACTGCTTGTAATTTTCGTCCGTTAATGTTGATTTAATATTCCTTTTGTAAGATTGCTTTAAAAAATCATTATGACGGTTCACCTGCTTACCCGATTTCTCCATTCAACATTATTTTGACTGAGACGAGAATATTTTTAATCTAAAATTTTAAATTGTAGAAATAAGTCTATTTTCAACAAAATAAGTCTATTTTGGATATTCGTTGCATTCATGAATAACTTATAAATAATTTTTTTGAAATGGAAGCATTCTCAGATTTTAATTTCAGATTCCTAATAAAGAATTCATTGTAAAAGATCTTCATTATATTATTCATATGATATTTATTCATTAATGAAGTCAATTACAATATTTTCAAAACGGAATCCTTTGGCTCAATTGCTCAACCTTTCGCATTTCTGGCGGGGGTAATTTTTGTTTTTCTTTTTTCTGCTTCATTTCTTTATTTTTACAAGACTAAAAAGTGCAGACAAGAGATTTGAAGTAGAGGCAACTTCATTGCTTCCAACTGTGAACTATGGAAGAGGGCAGATACAGTGAAGTAGTTAGTAATAGCTATTCCAATAATTCTTAACAATTGCATCTATAGAATAGATTTTAAAACATGAGTAAGTGTAAAATAGAAATGCATTATTTGTGTTTTCTTACAGATGGAGTGGTGATTAACCTGCAGAATCAAAACGGTCAAATTGAACAAAGTATTAGTTTCATATTATATTGACACGACCCTTTCATAAAAAGTTTTTCATTTTTCTTGGAAGGCCGATGCCAAGTTGAAAATGATAGTTCAATCGAAACTTGAAATGTACTATTCTATTTTGTTTTGTTAAACCATTAAAGGAAAAAACTTTAAAGGTCATCTAGTATAGATATATATTTATCATTATACTTCGTTAGAGGATTTCTTTCGTATTTGATACGAACTATTTCAATAGAATATGTTTTTATATGAGATAAAGTAGAGTCTATAAAAAGCTGTTTTTGAAAACGATATATCTTTCTGAAGTCCTCATTCACTGACCCTCTGATTTTATCAATCTCTCTCTTTTTCACTCTCTCTCTCTCTCTCTCTCTCTCTCTATATATATATATATATATATATATATATATAAAATATACTTCTTCTAATCCCAGTTTTACACGGAATACTTTTCTGGCCATGTCTTTGTGGTCCTATATTTTTTATCCTCTATCTATTTACCCTCACTTCTTATTTTCACACACACACTCTCTCTTTCTCTCTGATCCTCTCTTTCTTACACTCTGTGCTCCCTATCTTTCTCTAATCCTCTCTCTTTCTAACTCTTTCTTCTTTGTAAATTTATTAACATACTAATAAAAGTAAATAAAGTACAAAGGTAAATAAATCAACGACTTAATTTGACACGAAACCGAATGACGTAGATTAGAGTTGAGAAGATTGTGTTGCTTCAGTTATTTTATGCATGCCGGCTTTGATAAAAATTAACAATTGGCCTGACTTATCGTTAGAAGAAGATGTGCAGCTACTTCAGCCAACAGAAGATCAAAACCTGTGTTTGGTGCTGTGTCTGAAAATATTTTGATAAATGAAATATAACACGAATTTGTGCCACATTTTTCTTAGCCACATTTCTCAAAATTATGGAGTTTTCCTGTGAGTTGAATACACCAGAGAAACTAAAAGCTACAATTGATTAAAATATAAATGAATGTAATGAATGTCCTTGAAAAGCAACATGAAAATATATAATCCTTAAATAAAATTAATTGAATATCCAACTATTAATCTTTAATTTGTTGAATGTGCGAGGTTTCACTACTCGAAAAAAAAAATGCAAATAAATTTACCCAGATTGAAAAATAGATTTATCTGATTCTCTGTCTGTCACACACTGCCTTTCACTGTGACTTTGCATCTACATATGTACGTCTACATATGTATGTCTGTGTTGTGCGTAAATAGCAATACATACGTTTGTGCCGTTTAATGTATAAACACGCACATACACACGATTTAACTGAGTTTTAAATAAAACATTCCATTATTACATTCCCTTCCTACTTTGTTTAGACAAATCTTACCCCAGTCAGAGTAATAAAATAAAAGTTGGAGACAAGAAAATATTTTTTAACTTCTAAGGTAATGGGAAAAAGAACTTTTCTGGAGTTATTCGGTAATAACATTTTAAAGATATTCTTAATTTAGTAAAAAATAGTTTTAGTGTTATTATTGAATTAAAAGATACATGCGCACACAAACAATCTTAATGCAATTAAAATGAACATCTGCGTCGCGTCGGCGAATTTACCTTTCTATTTGGCAAAAATATCTGGATAACAGAAAGGGAAAATTTTATGGCCTCCTCTCTATAGGAAAATAAATGTAGTTTCTAAAACCATGTATTTTAAATTAACAAATAATTTAGGTTTGAAATTTGACTTGACTTGTTGTCAGCGAAACGAGAAGTATCGATCTGCGATAAATAAAAAAGAGAAAGTGTTTTTCTTTTGTTTTTATTTTTTCCAATCCACACACTATTTTTTCTATTTGATTCGGTGGTTTTTTTGCTCAACACGTGATTAGTCACAATGTTAACAGAATATATTAAACAAAAGACATTGACATGTTCATAAATCTTGGTAATTCATTCATAATCCAGTCACCGCTGAATTTAGCTGATTAAAAGATTATCTCCCTTAGAAACGGATGACGAGAGTAACAAAACCAGGATAAATACACTTTTTCACGTCGAGGCAGATACATTTAAAAATAAGTTTATAAACGCGTCACTTGCAACAATTCACAGTTTTACAAATGTCCATATGATAATTTTCTAAGCGTAGATTACATGTAACATTAGATCAAAATTAAGGGACAGGCAGTGAGGATTGAATATTATACTCAGTCGTAAATGTTATAGCAAGAAAAGGTTGCTAACCATTAACCACGTCAAAGTGCCAGAAATGACCATATGTACTGATATGCGTGTACAGATTTATGGGCAATGTCTACTGACCTACACCTATCATTTTAATGCTAGTACCTAATATCAATACACAAACACATACAAAAACTATGAAAGTGAATACATATATATATATATATATCTATATATATATATATATATATATATATATCTCGTTCATTCAGTAATGAATTTGAGTTTTCTCGGCTACTGGCATGTGTTTACATTGTATATAACACGTTTAAAGTTCACTTTCCTCTACCGAGCGCACATAGCTCAGCGTTAGAATTGCCGACTGATGTCAATTCGGTCGGGTTTCAATCCTGGCTAGAAGCAATCGGATGTCTAACCGTACTGATGAGCTGTGATTCAGCTAAACAGATCTATCTGCGGATGACTACACTATTTGTGTATTTAGGGAGCAGATTTACTTTTATATATGTCAGATTAAATAAACTGCAAACATTGTGTCTGCTTATTTTTAATGAAATCTGTTCATACTCACGGATAATCTTTCGCGTATTATAAATAAAAGATTTCAGAAATGAGCTGTAACGTTGACAGATGTTATTATCACTCATTTCTCAATGCACCCAAGTACTTTCAATCTCCTTCCTTTCATATGAACGGATTTTATTAAAAATAAGCGAACACAATGTTTGCACACACACACACACACACACACACACACACACACACACACATATATATATATATATATAGTGTTGTGATGCTTTTTGCATTTTCAGTGGTTTACTGGGATAAAGACAATTTGCCGAGGTGGATTTTTTTTGTCATAAAGTCATTGTTGTTATGATAAAAATATAGCGTTAATAGTATTAATGTTGAGAAGTGTGTCATTTCATTTAACTGAGTAGAGTGATATCGATTTCTAAGAAGCAAAACCCATGAGGCGTGAACACATCCCAATAATGCCTTCACGAAATTTCGAATTCGACATAACTCTGATCAGTTAAGGGACAAAGTTTTGCACATTAAGTATATATGGTGCAACGGATAAATTGTCGTCTAAATCACGTAAAAAATATTAATGACATCTCATTTTAACAGACACAAAAACAACTTGAAATGCTAAAGATAATATTTATTCAATAAAATCGCCATTAGCTTTAATCACGGCCTCCAGACAGCTTTTGATTTTCTTACATCTCCTTCTGGACTGTCTCCTTGTTTAAGTTGGTGAATGCTGCCATAATTCTTGCTTTTCAGATCATCTTTGGTGTTACAAGGAGGGCTGACTCCTCAAAGCACTTTGACTGAAGTCCTGTGGGAAGATAAATGGAGATATAACGTCGCAGTCACTAGTGATCACTCAAAACAAATGCGTAATCACCATTAAACTGGTTTAACTCTTTCTGATTACTAAAGGGAGATAAGTAAAACAATAATGTCCAGAAAAGGTGTGACAAGTGAAATTAGTGCAATCTACTTCCGTGAACTAAATACACGGTTCGATTCGAAATTCCAATGTATATCACCTGAAGAAGGTCGGGGCATACAACAGCCGAAACTTTGTGAATGTGACAATAAAGATGAAGACAATAGACTAAACAATGTAAAAAACATATTGTTACAAAATAGATTGCCTCATCTCAGAAATATAGATAAATAAATAATTAAATTTTAATCCACATTTTCCCCATATTAAAATACACTAGTGACTGCGTCAACTCACTCTCTCCACCTGTCCGAAGCAATTTCTTTCCGAAAAATCATGATATTTTGAATTGAACGTTTCTATGGAAGGCAGTAATGTGAGATTGTTAAAATGTCTTCATTCATGCATTGAACTGTGCTGAAGCGAACTACATGCACAATTTTTTAAATGTTTGCTTGAAGTTTATTTAATGAGGTTTGAAGTAATTATTTAAATATCGATAATCTTAATTCAATATCTGCAAATGATAAATGAAGCTGTTCAATTTTTTTGCGTGTGGCTATAAAATATGTATACAAATACACAAATGACTACAGAGCCTAACGATGTAAAATCATTATTTTGCCCAACCTATATTTATATTCGCTATTGTTGTTAATACCCATAATTCTGGAATGTTTCTATTCTGAAAATATAAACAAAATTCAACTACTAAGTAAATTTTAGGTTATAAATATCTTGGTGTACGGAAAAGTTTAACCAAACAAAATCTAACCAAATGACTAAAAACCAGATTTTGGAGAGGGTGAATTCACTTACACACAAATACCTTGCCTTTTATATATATATATATATATATATATATATATATATATATATATATATATATATATATATCGATCGATTTTCTGCAATATTGTAAGAACTACAACCTTGAAACTTCCGAATATCGTTTCTGATGTCGTTGTCTATGATATCTATGTATCAAATTTGATTAAAATCGGACCACTCCTTCTATAACTTGAATTTTTTATTATAGATTTCTGATATTTATCGGGAGTACCTCGACACAAAACCTAGCTAAGAACACTCGCAGACGCTTATAGTACAACTGTGTAAATTTTCAAGAAAATCGGTTCAGCCGTTTTGGAGTCTATAGGTAACGGACACACACACACACACCGGCAAAGTTCCATTTATAAATAAGTTTAGATATTACTGATCGAAAGGCGGAACTCCAATATAAATCAAAGCCATGGACGCTGCGTATTTATTCATGCAAAGAGAGTTTATTTTTCTTTTGAAATGCTTAATATTAAAATATTAACTCTAGACACAACCGGAGAACAAATATTAAACAAAAAGTAATCATCCAAAGGAGAAAAATGCTAAAGGTTTTTAAATAAAGAGTCAAGTAAGTCAATCAAACCTAATTTGTATCTATTTCTTTTCTGAACGGTTTATATATATATATATATATATATATATATATATATATATATATATATTAATGCAGGTTTCATTGAATAATATAGACAAGTTTTGTCTATTAATTTTGTGTATGATCCGTTCGTACCGTCTGATATACTTGATGATGATATCGTTGAAAGACAACAAAAAATCACAGTAATTGTTGATTTTTTTATCGGGTCTAAGCTTTCGGCTCACATAAGCCATTATCAAAGAATAAATATTAGCACACAGTAAACATAGAACATTTAAGTTATTAACAATAAAGAGAATTAAATTGAAGATACAAGTCCATCCCTACCGTGGCAGATGGCCAAAGACAGTGACAAAATAGTGGCATTGTGGTCCCTGATCAGATTACAGGCATTTGAGTACGTTATTGGAAATATCAAAATTGATCGTATTCAAACCAGGTTTAAATTGTTTAATGTAAATTGATTCCAGGATTTTGAGTTTCTGTTTATTATTTTCTTGTCTAAGTATGTATGTGTTATCAACGAGTGTTTTTCTCAGAAATGTGCGTTGATAACCGTGTTGGTTTAAATGTCGGAATATATTTGAATTGTCATTTAAGTGCAACGTCAGACGCCGTGAGAGCGAATTTGTAGTATGGCCAATGTAGATATTATTTAGATTCTTAGAGATACATTCTGTAAATGGACATTTGAATATATATATATATATCCGACGAATACCTAATTTTTCTGTTTTGAAAGTTTTATTCTAAGATAACAATGATACACGCAAAGCTATTACTCCCAAAACAGATCTATTCGAAGAGTTGATCGGCGGATTTTGTTTAGTGGCATATCAGCTTCTGAGTAATTTGAGTCTGAGTTTGAGTTTGAGTTTTGTTTAACAGAATATCAATCTCTGTGGGTTACTTAATGCCAAAACCGTGGGGTTTTAAGGTATTTGTTTAATATTTGGTTAAAGTGAGAATGTTGGTTTAGTCAGATTGTGATGAAAATTTTTTGTTTTTATTTTTCTATTTTAGAAAACTGAAAATGTTTTGTTGGGAAAAGTAGTCGAAGTGACAAAAATTGAAAAGTACAGATTGAAAAATACAGAGAGTATAAATGCTTTTTCGGGAAAAGTAAGCGAATTTATTAAAGCTGGTTACCTGAAGGTAAAAAGAATTTAGTCAACATTTTATCATCCTATTTTGACGACTTATGAGCTGAAGTCAAAATTGAACCTTGAGAATTTCCTGTTTACTGCTTACTAGGACGGCTGGTAGGAACAGGCAGATAATAAAAGAGAGTAAGTTTTCTCCCCTTCCCTCGGAAGGAAGAAAGTCTTTGTCGAAATGGTTAAATGATATTACTTACATTTCGGGATAGTACGTATATAGGGAGGAGGAAACAAAAATCTCGGTTTTGAGACAGTCCGAATTCGGCAAGCTGCAAATTGAGTAAACCACCATCTCGTGGACATAATAGATCACGAATATCAGCCAACTGATATTTTTTCGTCACTTAGATTTGACTTGCTTATGAATTTGTATCTATTCGATATATTCAAATTTTTATAAATCTACACCTTGGCGTTGCAGTCTTAAATCTGGTTTTCATTATATACTGTTCCCTCCCGTGTCTGGGCTAACCTAGTCGGGTGATGACAAGTGATCTTGCTTTGGCCGGTCCGAGATCAACAAATACTACTTAGACGGAATCGACTGAAAGTCAGTAAGGATGGCTGCATTCAACCAGGGGTCACGCTATATGATAATGCCTCGTTGAAAAATCAGTTCTCGTATGATCACCGAAGTCAAGCAACCTCGAGCTTGGTCAGTACCTAGATGGATAATTACTTGAGAATACTATTTTGCACCCCTATATAGTTATAAAAAGAATATTATATATTCTTTTTATAATAATAGAATTATAAAATATATAATCGAAGAATATCAGATTTGATATTGCCACGTTTTAACGTTTTTATAGAGCAAATTTAAAATTTACCTGTGCCATTAAATAACTTTATGCAATGCGTTGAAAATAAATAAAACATAAATGTGATGTTATCAATGAATTCAATAAATAAATATTACCGTGATGAATGGAACAGTATCTCCGCCAAACTTCAAGTTGCGTGATAAGTCATTTGAACTTTATCTATTAACTCTATTTTATCTACAAAAGTACTATGATACAGAATAGTCTTTTAAATATATGCAACAAATTCTAGATACACACCTATATATATATGCATGTGTGTGTACGCGTGTGTGTATGTATGTGTATGTGTGTGGCGGGTGTAGGTGAAAGCATGCTCTAATTAGTGAATGTGTCTATTGTCTTTAAGGTTGTTAAACGAATTTGAATGTGTTTTAGGTGGATGTGAACTCTCATCTTCTTTCGGAGTATATCATTGTGAGTGGGACGATATGTCATTAGGGAATGGAATGTTTACGCCGTTTCTTTCCCAACAGTCACTGACGGTAAACGACTTTAAAAGTCCAGCTGGGATATGTAGTGACATCGAAATAACATGACTAATCACACGATCTCTCTCTTCTTTTTTCTTTTTCCTCTTCTATCTCTCTCTTTTCTTTTTTCATCTCTTTCTTCTCACACTTCTCCTTTTTCCTCTCTTCTTGCCCCGGTCTCTTCCTCTTTTCTCTTTCTCTTGTCTCTTCCTTTCCTCTCTTTCTCTTTTTCTTCCTCTTCTCCTTTTCTCTTCCTCCTCTCTCTTCTCTCATCGCTCTCTTTTCTCTCTCTCTCCCATTTCTCTCTTCTCTCGATTTTCTCTTTCTCACACACATATACATACATACACAGACAGACAGACACACACATACTCACACACATATATATATAAATATATGACCTGCATTCAATCATGAACGAGACTCTCGCCGCTTGGTGTTAACAACAGTGTCCACTTTTATATTAACATACGTAATATATCTGATATTGAGCACTTTTATTCATAAATATAGCCAGTTAAGTGCCATACGTGATACACGCTTGGGCGATCATGTCTCGAAAGAGACATGACTGACTGGGCAGAAGATTATCCCGCAGTAGGTTGCCATTGCTTTCTGCGGTAGACTGGTTGCCGACCAAGGCTATAGAACGCAATCTGTCCTGTTATTTAACCCATAACTAGAAGGAAGAGACGGATTAATATCTTTCCCAAGGGTATTTGCGCGTAAGTGAATACAATGAATTCAACTGGAATTCGAACTCGGCTCCCCGGTTTCTCGTTCCGAGCCGATATCCACTGCACCACAACGCACATAAATAATAATATAGCATATCCTAAAACTATATTTTCATCATATATATAAATATATAAACGCTAAAAAGTCTGCCTTCTTCTACCGAGCGCCCATAGCACAGAGGTAGAATCGCCGACTGACGCCACTTCTGTCTGGTTTCAATCCTGGGTTAAAAGCAATCGGAGTCTAACCGTACTGATGAGCTGTGATACAGCGAAACAGATCTGTCTGCGGATGACTATATATATATATGTGTGTGTGTGTCTTTTTAAGAGAGAGAGAGAGAAAAATGCACGACACGTAGATATTAGAACGTTGTGAAACATATTACAAATTCAAAATCCCGCATGCCTAAATTAAAAGCGCAAAATCAATTTTGTTGTTTGTTAAAATAAATTATTAATTTGAAAATTAAAAAGTAAAACTTAGTTAAACGGGAATATAAGAGTACTAATTCACAATGAATACAATTTTCTAGATATGCCTCAACCACCAAATCTTTCATAGAATTTTGATATTTCATGAAAAATAATTACAGTCTGTGTTTATAGATTTTTTTTTCTAATTTAAGAATACCGTCAATTAATCAGTTAAGTGCCATACGTAATACACGCTTAGGCGATCATATCTCGAAAGAGACATGATTTACTGGGCAGGATATTTTCCCGCAGTAGATTGCCTTTACTTTCTGCGGTAGACTGTTTATCAACCAAGTCTACAGAACTCATTCTGTCCTGCTATTTAACCCATAGCTGGAGGGAGAAGAGGCGGATTCATATCTTCCCTTAAAAGTATTGTGCGTAAGTGAATGCAATTCCAACTCAGCTCTCCGATTTCTCGTTCCGAGCCGATATTCACTGCTCCACAACGCACATTAATAATACACTCGTGATCATATTAAAGTAAAATGCAATTTTTATTTTATGGATTTTGTTTTGTCTTTAAATTGTTACGAATACTACTTTTTCTCTTTTGAAATTATGCGGGTTGTACTTTCATTCAATTTATTTAGAATATATTGTGTCTGTTTTGGTTGTTATTTGAAATCTCTCAATTTTGCAAGGCGAAGTTATAGTAGACTGTCACCGAATGTAGCTGAATTACAGTTGTTGAAGCTATACTTTAATTATCGCCAGGTATTTTTTAGTAACTAAGATTCTGCTTGCAAAATCCTGGCGAATGACCAAAAATAATTTAATAAATTTCTAATTCGATGTGAGAAAATAATTAAAAATAAATATGAAAAAGCGATAGTGACAATAAAACTGAAGATATTCCAAGAGAAAAAAGACTGGTGGGAAAGGTTTTTAATTTAGAACATATGGAAGCAAAGGAAAATTAAAATTAGAAAAGTGACATTAAAAGAAAGAAAAAGCACATCACACTGTTGAAGGAAAGAAGAATTGCAAGAGAAACTTAGAGATGATGGAGATTGTGACATAAATACAAATAGATAATTAACAGGCGGAAACAAATGGAGAGGTGATATATATGACATAACGGAAGTAGTATATATATATATATAAAGAGATTTGTACTCACAGAAAGAACAAATTGATTTAAACAGAGTAAACGTCATAATATAGCTAACACTTCAGCACCATTTTGGCCAACACATTATCAAAAGTGAACATTGGCAAATTTTAAATATTAATCAGAACAAAGTACAGAAGGGTAAGTGGAACTTGATTAGAAACAAATTTTAATCAAAAAATAAATAATTAAAATATAAGGGTGTGTAAATATAAGTTCCACAAGAGTAGTAAAAAAGAAAAAAAAGGGGTCTCACGGAGCCTCCAATAAACGTAAGGAGCGAATGAAGTGCTCTTTTCGCTTGCACAAACTAATCCGGTGTATTTTTAAGTAAACATCCTCAAGAACACGTAGATGATATGATGATCTAGCACTATGCAGAATAAAGAATCATGTATCTTCTTACCGCTTGGCACAGTCAAGATTGTCGAGCAGATGCTGTCCAATGGTAGAGTATATATATATATATATATATATATATATATATATATATATATATTATGCTCTCATTACGACTGAGTTCTCCAGAGAAGAAAATTTTAAAAACAATTTCAACTTCTGCGATATATGCATTACTTTTTAGAAATGAATTGAGTTCTTTCGGTGACTGGCGTGTGTATACACTGTTGATATACAACACGTGAAAATTTCCCTTTCTCTGATTCCATGCACCTATGGCTTAAGGGTAGCGACTCCGACTGACACTAAATCGGTCGAATTTCGATCCCGGCCATAAGCAAGTAGATGTGGCTAGCCACACTGATGAGGATGAGCTGTTATACAGCAAAACAGGCTTGTATGTGGATGACTAATATATATATGTGTGTGCGTGTGTGTGTGGGGGTGGGTGGGTGGTTGGGTGTATTTATAACTCTCCTTTTCAAAAGCACAAAATGAATTACATTACAGTCAAATATGAGGGAAAAAACAACATCCGAAAGATAACACCCATGTGAATGGCCAGTAAAGTGGCTGAAAGCGCTTGAAAAGTTGATAATTATGGAACGCTTTTACATTCCTTATCTCCAGCAAAAAGGAAACATGTAAGAACACTGGAAAAATAAATTAAAAAATCATAAAATCTTCCTTGTCGTTCGTTTTAAACGAAACCTCTTTAAAAAAAAGATTGCTACCCAAATGTACATTAACAGACGCATGCATTCACACTCATGCACACACACACACACACACACACACACACATATATATATATATATATATATATATATATATATATATATATATATATATATTTATCAAGGGCAAAGTGGCTATTCGTTTCCTAGCACCTCTCGTTTGCTATCTTGCTCAACCCACAGACCCTCAGCCGAAGGTCATACTGAAACTATGCTGAGCAGGCTTTAGTTTCAAAGAGAGAGAGTGGGAGGGAGAAAGTGTGCACACAATCATTTTTTGAATAAAGCCTGTATTCATCAATCAAGACGTAACTTGGCGCTAGCAAAACCATCGGCGTCTTTAATTTCACTCGCAGGCATTGGCGTGATTTTCACGACCTGACAAAGGTGCTGCGCACTGGGCTCATCTTCCTAGTGCGATAAAATCAAGAAGTTTTCATGCGTTTTTATCTTCTTTATGTGCCGTATACTTTCATGACATAGGCGACCATGGCACTCTCTAACTTCCTGTCCTTTGTAGCTCTTAATATATTTTGTATTTTTATTTTTCCTAAACCTTGTTCTACCATCCATTTATCAAGAAAGAAAATGAAACAAATCAGGAAAATATCTACAAATGACATGAATTTTCTAATCTACAATGACTCTTAAGTTATTTGCACTTCTTTCCGGAAGGATGGCACTAAAACTCTTGTTTTGATTGGTTGAGTAAGAATAAATAACTCAACAACAGGAATAGGTTAATTGTTGTATTCCGTGAAAATAGTATTTACAAAGGTTATTAGTATCCAATACAAGAATAAAGGTTAATCGTCTCAACCGTCGTAAGACGTAGTGTTATATATCGACAAACAACAAACACGCATATATATAAAAATATAAAGTTATATTTTTATTAATGACGATGAACCGTGTAGAATAGGGAACAGAGAATTGAGAGAGCGCGCTTCTAATGGGTTGACGGGAGTGTAGTCTTATCTGTTGTGTCTCTCTTCAGCGGCCGATCTCTGTTGCTCCTCTACTACTGGCGAATCCGTGTGCCGAGATCTTTTTATAATCTTCCAGAACCGGGACTTTTTCTTCCGGTTTTGCCTCGCCCACGCACGCCCACGTAATTCTCAGAGACACCTGTTCTGTTTGCCTCTGTAGTCATTTCCGCTGTTGCCGGAAATAAGGTCAAACGACATCCGTTCCTTTCAACGACCGGAAACACCCTCGCTTGCATCAGCCTTCCTCGGGTGGGGCCAGATTGTTATATTACAGTAGTATAAGCAATGGGTAGCAATGGTGAAATCGTACATTGGCATTGTACGATTTCACATGATGTCTAGTTAAACATGACCTACTTGCACAGACTTTATTACAGATCGGGATTTGCGTTGTGGAGCAATGGCTCGGAATAAAACATAGGAGAGACGTGTTCGAATTCCAGTTGAATACGTTTCATTTACTTACGCGCAAATACCATTGGGAAAAGTATTAATCTATCTATTCTCCCTCCTTGAATAGCAGAACAGATTGGATTCTGCACCCTCTGTTGACAACCAGGAATAGAAAATGACAATGGCAACCTACCCCTGGGAAATTTTTCTACCTAGTCTGTCTTGTCTCAAACGTACGAGAATTACCTAACTGACTATTACAGATTTGATAAGGAGGAATGTTACGTTTAGTTGGTTAGAGATTTTATTCTATGGCTTCACATATGCCCAGTGAGAACTAATTGTGAGAGAGCCAGACGCAGCAACAATTATCACATAAAAGCTGTCATCTATCGGCTGCCCTTTTCTTGTACTTGATAACTTTAAACAGCTTTGCTTCTTTGTAAATATATTTCACCCGTTTTAATCAGCTGGTAGCAAGATACATGAATACAGGTAATAGAAAGTAAAAGAACAATTTAGAGATGCCATGAAAATGACAGAGAACAAATGTGTGTAAAGTTATAAAAACATATCTTAAAGATGAAAAATATAATGAAAAAAAACATAAAAAAGATGCAATATTAAAAACAAATGGAAATGAAAGGCCAATATTTTTAGACTAATAAAATAATGAAGAAATCTAAATTGAAAGGATATCGACGAATTCTCTCCAATCAATATAATAAATAATTCGACTTGAAACTTTCATTGTGTACTTTTCGTTTTTGCTTTATTTCATTGAAATAATAAACAGCATATAAGGGAAGCGTTCACTTTCGGTGATAGCATTCTCGTAGGCCACTTTTTAATTAGTCTCGTTGTAGCTCTTTGCAGTCTTGAATGAGATTTCTGACGCCATCATCTTTTAAGATTGTTTTTTTCTCTACTCAAACGGTTTTAACTTTTATAGTTTCTTTGTTAAATGCTTTATATTCATTTTACTTTGATTGCTTCATTGGTTGAAGAAGCATTTGTGTATGATAGCGACTAGGGAAGACCGAATGCTTCACGTGCATTTAATAGTCTTCTTAAAAGAGAAACCTTGCATACAAACCCATATATATATATATATATA